>JAPXFY010000013.1:40825902-40843402 GCA_030674185.1 Monoplex corrugatus
AGACTTTTTCTTTTTTTTTTTCTTTTTTCCCCGTCAACAGTGATGGTCAGTTAATTTTAAGTTCAACCGCTGCCTGGTGGGCCCTGCTGTACGCTGTGGCGTGTGGTGGGGATTAATGCTGTCCTGCTAATTGTTGTAGCGGGCTGAGTGTGTGTGACCAGCGTGAGTCATGTATTTTTAAACAATGGACGTACACCCAGCGCGGTGTGCCTAGGATGGCACACTACACAGCAGACTTTACATTTCATCTTTTTTTATTTTCTTTCCAATTTATTTTTCTAAATGTCTGACAATGCGGCCATATACACGCTCTATGAGCGCACAGAATAGTTTCCACAATGAAATACAGTACACAAAAGACCCATACCAGGTCACGTTTAATTCTCCTTTTACCAAGTTGCCACTTTGGAGATACGTTGTATTAGAACGATACTGTGGAGCCTACAGACCCCTAAACACAACTTTCACTATTAAAGAAACCACAAAAAACAACAAATCAAATATAAACAACATTCCCAAGACTATTCTTACAAACATACCTCAGGAACTCTGGCATACATACATACAATTATACCAAGGTGACGGTTATAAAATACTAACTCTGCACATCTACTACACAACAGGAAAAATACTTTTACAAGGAAATTTGTGCCGTGAATGGGTGGACATTGAATTCGACAAACTACAGTGCATTGTGGACAACCTTGCAGCGTGTGATAGTGCTGTGTTAGCAGAGAAGATTTCAGCTAACATCAACGAGCTGTCCACCATGTCCCATCTACCCCCAACATCTCCAGCCATCACTGACAGTCCGAATCAGCTACCCACCCCCTCCTCAACCCCCCTTACATCTGCAATTGATCTTCAGGAGGCACCCGCCATCCCTTCTCCCTCCATCCACACCACCACCAATCCCAGTGCCAACAAATGTGACGCAACGGTCCCCCCTGCCCCATCCAAACCTTCCCCTTCCTCACCTACTGTCACCCAGCCTGAAGCCGACACACTCCGCCCACCTTCCCTCCCCACTCCCCCACCATCAACTGAGAACCAGTGTGTCGTCGCCACTCGTCACTGCCCACCTTCACCTTCCACTGAGAGTCAGACTGAATCGGCCAGTACTACTCTTCCCCATGCTCTCCCTCCCTCCAGTGACACTCAGCTTGAGACAGCCACCACCACCCTTCCCCCTACTCTCCCACCTTCCTTAGAGACCACCACAGAACCAGTCCAGTCCCATTGTTCCCCTACATGTATAGCCGACGACAATGTCCCGTCAACCACTACGTGTGACCCAGCAGTAAACAACGCCACCTCCAAAGCATGTACACACAATGCTTGTACAGAAACAATCAAACATCTTCAGGAACAATTGAACACTGCCACACTCGCCATCGCCACAATGCAAACACAAATTCAGACACTCACAAACCAACTGTCCAGCATAGCCAAACAGACTGAAAACAACACTCAGTGTGTAAGTGACTCAGAAGTAAGGCTGAAAAACACAGTGAAAGTAGTGAAAGAAGAACTTATGAGTCAAATACAAGACAATAACTCTAGCCACCAGAGTATACTTGCCAAACTTGACGATCATACCAACAAACTGAAATCCATCAAGGACAGTCAGCAAAACTTTACTTGTGACATCAAGAAACAACTTCAAACAATCAACACTTGCCAACACCTACAACAGACAGAGACATCAGTACAACAAACAGACAAACCCACTAATCAAACAAAACCCCAACCCACCACTACATGTGAGTCTACCACCACAAAGGACATGTATAACATAAGTACAGCCAACAAGTTTGATGTCCTCTCTGACACTGACAGTTCTGAACAACCTCACGCCACTGTCCCCAGTCCCTCTCAGCCATCATCATCCACTGTCAACAAGAAAACAATGGCTGACCCCCCATCCCCTCTCACTAGTCTCAGGCAGAAAACCATTCCCCTAACTGTAATACTCTACTGTTGGGTGACTCAGTCTTGGAGAGAGTGGATGAAAGGAAGATGTCAACAGGTGGTAACATTGTCAGGAACCTCTCGGTATCTGGCCTGACAGTCCATCACCTTAGCCAGTGGCTGTCCTCTCGCCCACCATCCCACGACATAACACACGTCACCTTCCACGTCGGCATCAACAGCTGCCATGATGGACCTGTATCAGGAGAGCAATGGGGAAGATTACTTCGTCTCCTGAGAAAATCTTTCCCCAGTGCTACACTTGCAGCTTCTTCCATTGTCCCTCCCTTTGGCCAACACCCCTTGAAAGAAGCTGCATCACGGTCCACAGCCTCACTTCGGCGCTCCTGTGAACAAGAAGGAATACTGTTCATCAACAACACCCCTTCCTTCCTAACCAAATCAGGTGCACCAAGAAAAGATATGTACCGTGATTCAGTTCACCCAAGTGCTAAAGGATCTAAATCTCTTGCACTAAACATCCGTTCCTATGATGTTCAAAACCCCTGTTATGGCCCCAATTCTCCAATACGCCCACCTCTTATCTCAACCCCCCAACAGCCCCCAAACCCCTGCATTACCAACACCCACCTCCAATCTCTAACAATCTACAATACCCACCTGCAGTCTCCAACCATCGACAACACCAATCTCCAGTCTACAATCACCTACAACATCCATCTCCAAACTCCAAAAATCTCCAGCACCTGTCTCCAGTTTACAGCCATCTACAACTCCCATGTGCAGTCCCCAGCCGTCTACAGCACCCATCTCTAATATCCAGCCACCCACAACACCCACCTGCAGTCCCCAGCTCCAGCCATCTACAACACCCACCTGCAGTCCCCGCTGGTGTCAGTGCGGAGCAGAACAACACACAGTATCATGCTGAATTCCCCTGCATGACTACAAGACACCCCAAATCACCTACAGTTCAACAAATGCTGGGATCAAGTGCTACAGCAATAACTTCCCAACAGAATTGTGTAGATCCTGCATCTATCATCAGTGCATTGGTGCAGGTGCTAAAACCTTTTATGAATTAATCTTCTTTTATTATTTTCATTTCTCTACCTATTTGTTTATTCATTTATTCACTTATTTATTTAGCTATTTAGCTACTTAGTTTACTTTCTTACTTTTAAATATCTTTCTATACCTCTTCTCCACGTTCTTAATATTTATTTGCTTCTGCTGTGTTGTGACCTGCTGCCATCTCCACCTTGTTGGTGTCGCATATTACCTGGGAACAACTTATTTACATTGATACTGTGTTGTGCTATAACTTTGAATGAGATTGACACTGAGACTTACAGACATAATTATTTAATTGACTTGGTCAGTTCAACCGACGGTTGAAACTGACTTGTTTTGGGTGGTGTTAATACCACCTAATTTTCTACACCTGTGTCTGCCTGTGCCCAGTGTTAGGTGGAGACAAGTATTGCACTGCGAGAGACGCTCAGTATATCCTCAGTGCAGCCTTTATTTTATTTTAGTTTACTTACTTATCTTTTTGTTCTGATTTTGTTTTGTTTTTCTCTGAAGACTGACAGTGTGTATACCTGTAGTCAGTCTTGGCTGAACTGTCAAGAAAAAAAAACAGACTCTGCACTGTTACATTTTGTATTCATCAGTGTATAATATCATTGTTCACACTTTGTATTAGGGGTAGACCAATTTTTTTTTCTACCCTCTCTTCATATATTTCACTTCAGCGTGCAGACGCAGTGTTGAAATCACCAATGACCACATTCACTCGAAAAAAACAGGATCTGCGTGTTGGTCATGTTAATGTCTATCATCTCCAAAACAAAGTATCAGACCTGTGCGTGTTCCTACACAAACAAAATTATTACCATTTGTACGGTGTGACCGAGACACGACTAGCATCTCATATTACAGATGAAGCTATAGCAATCCCAGACTATTCTGTAATCAGGCGAGATCCCTCATGCCATGGAGAAACTGGAGTTGCGCTTTACATCCACCGAGATATTCAACAAATAACCAACAGACGTTATGACTTAGAAACCAAAGAAGTTGAATGTATCTGGGTGGAGCTAAAGCCTTCTGCAACAACTCCACCTTTACTTATCGGTATTTTATATAGAAATCCCAGGAGCACATACGAATGGCATGACCACTTTCTAAAGATGATGGACAAATTGTGTCAACGACATACAGACATTCTAATGTTAGGTGACTTTAATTTTGACCTACTCACTCCACAACCCGCATGGCAGTCAACGACCACCCTGGTTGGCCTAAAACAATTAATCAAAGATCCAACAAGAATCACAGCAACATCAGAAACACTCTTAGATCATATCTATACAAACAAACCAGAGGCAATAATTAATGCAGCTGTAGATGATTTAAGCATAAGTGATCATCAACCTGTAAACTGCACCTGGTCAGCCAAAGTTCAAAAAATAAAAAAGAATAATCATACATGTATAACATATAGATCATTCAAACACTTTGATGAGGATGCATTCCTCTCTGATCTTGGTAGAGTAGAGTTCAGTAGTGTGTTTAGTACTAGTAATCCTAACGAAGCCCTAGACATTTGGTACAACTTGTTCACGACTGTCCTAAATAAACATGCCCCACTACGACGGAAAAGAGTAAAGCATCCAACAATGCCCCCATGGCTGTCAACAGACATTATCAATGCGATGTCATTACGAGATAAACTCAAGAAAGAAAAACGCTTCATTGAATACAAAACGATGCGTAATAAGGTAAAATCAATGGTCCGTCAAGCCAAGAAGTCTCTCTTTGATCGACTGGTAAAAAACAATAAAGATGTATCATCACTATGGAGAGCAATGAACTTAGTTATTAAGGGAAGTGGGAAAAAGCTCCCAGGCACGCCTCTCAGTTTCACAGCAAACAAATTCAATGATCATTTTCTGTCAGTATCAGAACTACTAACCCGTCCTATTTCTAACTGTGATCAATATGTCCCCTCTGAAAATCTGATTAACTTTTGCAAAGAGAGGACCAATAATACAAGTTCATTTAGTATTCCCAGTATAGCAGTCCATGAAACTGGAATGTATATAAATAAAATGAATAATAAAAAATCATCAGGACCAGATGAAATCAGTCCCAAAATACTAAAACTGTGTCTGCCCTACATCACGGAACCACTTACATATATTTACAACATCAGCATAAAAAACAACGTATTCCCCAGAGCTCTAAAACAGGCCAAAGTTGTACCCTTACCAAAAACAAAAGATCTTTCACAAATAAATAATTACAGGCCAATTTCTCTTCTCTCTGTCCTGTCAAAGCCTTTAGAAAAACATATCCATAAACATCTTTCAGACTACCTGGAAACCAAAAGTATTCTTCACCCACTGCAATCTGGTTTCCGTCAGAACCACTCTTGTCATACAGCCCTAACACGGCTTGCTGACACCTGGTTATTAGCCATGAATGACTGCAAATTAACTGGAGCAGTATTTCTAGACTTTAAAAAGGCTTTTGATCTCGTTGATCATGATATCTTACTAGCTAAATTACGAACGTACCTTGCCAACGACTCAACAGTTTCATTTTTCAATTCCTACTTTCATGAACGCAAACAAAAAGTACATCTTAATGGATCATATTCATCCGAGGGTCATGTGAAATGTGGCGTTCCTCAAGGATCAATCTTAGGACCCATTCTGTTTTCTGTATTCATAAATGACTTACCACTTCATATATCTGATCCCACAGTTCACTGTGATATGTTCGCTGATGACGGAACAATCCATACACAAGACACAAGCATAGCGACTGTAAACACACGTTTACAAAAGAGCCTAAATGAAATTTCTGATTGGTGTGCTAAAAACGCCATGGCTTTGAACCCTACGAAAACTGAATGTATGGTTATATGCACACGCCAAAAACGGCAGCTTGGCCCTCTGTCACTCAATCTGTCTTTGAGAGGTAATTCTATTGCACAAATACCTGAACACCGTCTACTGGGAGTTCTCATTGATCATAATCTTACCTGGCAAAACCACATTGATTATTTATGCAGGATTATCTCCAAGAACTTATTTATTCTGTCCAAATTAAGATATCTAACAGATACAAACACACGCCAATTATTTTATAATGCTCATATTAAATCGCACATAGATTATGCCTCTACACTGTGGGATAGCTCATGTGAAGTTCATCTAAAAAAATTGAACACCTTACATAGGAGGGCAGCAAAACTTATCATGCCAGATCCCACTTTAACAACAGATGAAAAACTTAAACAGTTAGGAATCCTCCCTCTAAAGTCACACTTAATGTTCAATAAAGGTATCACAATGTTTAAAGTATCAAAAAGGAATGTTCCGCAATATCTTCTCAATTTGTTTAATCAGAATGTGCGATCATACTCAAACTCAAGACAAAATCAATTCAAAATTATCCGTCCAAGAATTGACATATATAAAAATAGTTTATCGTTTTCTGGTGCACAACTATGGAACACCCTCCCCCCAAATATCACAAACACTCAATCACTCTCTTCCTTCAAAGTTACTTTATTTAAATACCTTACGTCAGTATCGTAGATTACCTCAGTTAGCAACAATAACGTCAGCTGCCTTTCAACCTATGACATCTAATCTAGTCAATGTGTGTGTGTGTGTGTGTGTGTGTGTGTGTGTGTGTGTGTGTGTGTGTGTGTGTGTGTGTGTGTGTGTGTGTGTGTGTGTGTGTGTGTGTGTATGCACAATGATAATTCGTGTTTTTTTTGTTGTTGTTGTTTTTTTTTTTTTTTTTGTTTTTTTTTTTTTTTTCTTTTTTTCTCTCTTTAACATTATTGATATTTTAACAGTTCAAACTGCCAACCAGTATTTATTTCTGTATTATATACGATGATTTGTTGATGACTCTATGACGTGTTTGATTCTGTCTTGCTTCTTCTTTATTTCTCATTGCCTTTGTTCATTTTGTTTGTTTGTTTGTTTTTTGCTTTGCTTGCTTGCCCATCTTATCTGTTAGCCATATTGTCTGTTTGTTTGGTTGGCTCTTATCTGCTGTCTGTATTTGTCACTTTTCTCCAACTGTTATCCGTATCATGCTTGTATCTCTCTTCTCCTATCAAGAAAAACGGCGCTTGATTATGGTTACTATTCTTGATTTATTTATGTCTTATTACATGAATTATTGATTTGTTTACACATGTATGATATTTCTATTATAGCCTACATATGCGTTTATCATTACTGTAATTTCCTATTGTCGAAAGTAACATTTACTTTATTTATCTATCTATACATTTGTCTATTTGACTTCATATCATCTGTTGATTTTCTGTCTCCTGTAGAATTTTATGTGTTTATGCCTTCAATCGACCCAATGTTTGCTACCCCCCCCCCCCCCCCCCCCCTTTTTTTTTTTTTTTTTTTTTTTTTTTTTTTTTCCCTCTAATCATCCTTCTGAACTGCTCTTTTTTCTACCTCCATTTATTATCTTTGGGTTTAGTAGCAGTAGTAGTAGTAGTAGTAGTGGTAGTAGTGGTAATTGTTGTTTGTAACAGTGTTAATATTTTTTGTGTGTAATCAGAAAATTGATTTCATCTTCTTTGATTTAATTGTAAGAACATTAGTCTATTTGACGCTTGATTTATCTTCTATAAATTTGTCACATGTAATGTTTCTTCTCCCTCTATTTCATTTTATTTTGTTTTATCTTATTACTATTTTGTTTACTGTGTTTTCCTCTCCTCCTCCTCCTCTTCCTTCTTCTTCTTCCTCTTCTTCGTCTTATTTTTATTAATATCACTATCAACATTATCTTTCTTTCTTTATTTACTTATCATTATCTACCTGCTCATCTGTCTATCTATCTGTCTATACTATCTACCTCTCTCTCTCTATCTCTCTATCTATCTATCTATCTATCTATCTATCTATCTATCTATCTATCTATCTACCTATCTCTAAGTGGTGACTGTACGTTTGTTGATTTCATTGTATCTTAATTTTAGTATTCAACATGTATTTTCCTTAAGCTGTATTTGTTACTGTAAACAAATGTCATGTGTATAGAATAGCAACGGCAAGTTTGAAAAATGGCTTCTAGCCAATAGCTTTTACCGTTGAAAAATAAAGCATCATTGTCATTGTCATTGTCTCTCTCTCTCTCTCTCTCTCTCTCTCTTCTCTTCTCTCCTACTCCATCCCCCTGTCTGTCAACACCCCTTACTTTTTCACCACCCCTCTTTGTATTTATTAAATTTTATTTCTTTGAAATATTTCTTTCTTTTTAAGTTTCTTTCATAGGATACATATTTATTTATTTATTATATTAATCATTTTTATAGAAAAAAGTATTCATTTAATTATCTGTTTGTTTGTTTATGTATTTAATCATTTATTTGACATGTTTATATATTATTAGATTATCTATTTATTGATGATTTCTTTATTTATTCATTTGTTTATCCATGAACTTATTTGTTTTATTTATATATTCATCTATCCGTTTATTCGCATATCTATTCTCTTCTTCTGCCCGTCCTCTGCATTGTTCCTGTGTTTATACCTCCCACGCCGCTCATTGCCACTCTCCAAACTTACTGAAACTGAAGTCATCATGAAAGCAAGGTTTGAAAGGCCACAGACACTGGCATGTTTTTCTTTTCACAATGTTATGATGATGAGAATGAAGATGATAGTGTTGATGCTAAGGAGTTCCGTTCCTGGTTGAAACTGTACATGGCAGGACTGTAAATTCTAGGAGAAAAGTGGGAGAATTGTTCAGAAGTTTGGCTGCCAACGAGTTCCGTCATTGGCAGCCAAACTGACAATCAAACTGAACGTCTATTTTTATTTTGTTTTTGTTTTTTCGGAAGGAGACGAAAAACGAGGGTCTAGTTGTTTTTTTCAGAAAGGGACAAAAAAAAAAAAAAAAAAAAAAAAAAAAAAAAACAAGTCAGACCCACGTGCTTTCTGACCCGTGCACACTAAATATCCCACGGCAGTTGAAAATCGTGAAGGAGCGGGCATTCGCCTGGTTGCCTTGGTATGAAATATTAGAGAGACAAGTTCATTCCCCAGGCACCGTCCTCTTGAAGGTTAAATAGCCTTCTTTCCTTTCTAAAGTCTTGGTTAAAAATATGGGTGGCGCTCCACTGCAGCGACGCGTTTTCAACGAGGACAGCAGCTCGAGTTTCACATGGTAAATCCATTCTGACAAAAAAGAAATGAATATAAATCGCATATCTTAGCGCTAAACAAGCCTAAGAGAGGCAGACAGATGCGGTGTTAGTCAAGAAATATAGCAAAACCATCAATGACCTTCCATAAAGTGGATGAGATTCGACTGTGTGATCGCAGTCTTCCCATTGAGCCCATAGCATTCTCTACTCTGGATGGAAACTAGTCACAGTCGAAAAATCGCACATTAATTTCTTTGGCTGATGCGGATTCGACCCCTCTATCTTTCAGTCTGTCGTGCTGATCAAATCACATTTACTGTTTTTGTAGAGAGTTTTTGGTTTCAACAATTTCGCTTTAAAACAAGAGAGACAGAGTGAAAGAGAGGGAGAGGGATATATATATAATTATATATATTATATTATATATATATATATATATATATATGATAGAGAGAGAGAGAGAGAGAGAGAGAGAGAGAGAGAAAGAGAAAGAGAGAGAGAGAGAGAGGAAAAGATACAGACACAAATACAAACAAACAAAAGATAATTCACTTCTATGTCACCATCCGCCTCGCTCAAGCACTTTTCAAACCACCCACCCGCTCTCTTTATCTTTTTAATCCTCTCACATACGCTAAAAAAAACACATTTGCTCATCCACCCGTTTTATGGCATACAATTGTAGACATATGAATTACCCAGACACCCACCCCTATAAAAGTCGCTTCTTTCACGGACCTGTCGCTTCGTTCATTCATTACTGTTCAGCTGAATGTAAATGTGCAGTTCGTGTGTCTGGTGGGTTGACTTACATGAGCAGTTATGAAACTTAATTACACGAATTAAGACGACAGTGATGATGCTAAGGAGTTTCATATCTGGTTGAAACTGTACACAGCAGGGCTATACTCAAGGAAAATAGTGGCAGAATGATTTAGATGTTTACCCGCCAATAACTGAACTCGAGGTTCCAAAGTTCGTTTCCCATAGCTACCTCAACTTTCCTCCTCAGTTTGCCCAGACAATCGAACTGCACGTCTAGTCCTTCGGAAGGTGACAGAAAACGAGCCGGACCCATGTGCCTCTGGCCTGTGCATGTTTAAGATCCCATGGCATTTGAAAATCATGAAGAACAGAGCATTTGCCCGGTTGCCCTGGTATAAAATGTTGGAGAGATAGGTTCATTTCCCAAGTACCTCCTCTCCAAGGCCAACTAGCATTCTTCGCTTTGAGGAAGTCTTGGTTAAAAAATGGGTGGTGCTTCACTGTGGCAACGCGCTTTTAATGGGGACAGCAGCCCGAGTTTCACATAGTACATCCATTCTGACAAAAGAAATGAATATTACTGAGTCATACATCCTAGCACCAAAAAAAGCCTAAGAGACAGAGACCAATGTGGTGTTAGTAATGGAATATAAACAACACCCTCAACAGTGCATCCACAGAGTGGATGAGACTTGCTTGTGTGATCGCATTTTTCCAATTCAGCCTATAGCATTCTCTATTCTAGACAGAAACTTGTCATGGTAAAAAAATCCCACACTAATTTCTTTGTCTCATGCGGATTCGATCCCAGTATCTTCCAGTCTGTCAAGCTGACCAATTCACCACATTCACTGTTTTTGTAGAGAATTTTAGAGTTCAACAAATTGCTGACAATTTCGCGTTAAAACAAGAGAGAGAGAGAGAGAGAGAGGAGAGAGAGAGAAGAGAGAGAAGAGAGAGAGAGAGAGAGAAGAGAGGAGAGAGAGAGAGAGAGAGAGAGAGAAGAGAGAGAGAGGAAAAATACAGACACAAACACAGACAAACAAAAAGCAGCTCACTTCTATGCCTTGCTCAAGGCACTTTTCAAACCACCCACCCGCTCTCTTTATCTTTTATGATCTTCTCGCATACGTTACAAACATTTGCTCATTCACCCATTTTATCACATACAATTGTAAACATATGAATTACCCAGACACCCACCCGTATAAAAGTCGCTCCTTTTACGGACCTGTCGCTTCGTTCATTCATTACTGTTCAGCTGGATGTAAATATGCAAGTGCGTGCGTCTGATGGCTTGAATCACATCTTGTCTGTCAAAATGAGCAGTTACGAAACATACTGACACGAACTGTGACATGGCCTGTTGACAGCTTTGCTTGTAAGTGATCATATTAGCTCCGATGTGCGCGTGTGTGTATATGTCTGTGTCCACGCGCCTGTAAGAGAGAGAGAGAGGGGGGGGGGGGCAGTGATAAGGAGAGAGAGAGGAAAGAGAGAGACAGAGAGTTAGGGAGAGAGGGAAGGAGAAAGAGAGGGAGAGATACAGACAGAGAGAGAAGAGACAGAGAAAGAGAAAGACAGAAAGAGACAGACAGAGAGAAAGAGAGACAGATACGCAGAGACAGAGAGACAGCAACAGAGACAGAGACAGTGACTGAGAGACAGAGAGGGAGAAAGACAGCGAGAGAGAGAGAGAAACATATACAGACAGAAAGAGAGAGAGAGAGAAGAGACAGACAGACAGACAGAGAGAAAGAGAGAGAGAGAAAGAGAAAGAGAGACAGACACAGACAGAGACAGACAGACAGACAGAGAAAGAGAGGGAGGAAAAGATTTAGACACAAATACAAACAAACAAAAAATAACTCACTTCTATGTCACCATCCGCCTCGCTCAAACACTTCTCAAACCACCCACCCGCTCTCTTTATCTTTCTAATCTTCTTGCATACGCTATTAATACATTTGCTCATTCACCCGTTTCATTGCATACAATTGTAAACATATCAATTATCCAGACACCCACCCGTATAAAAGTCGCTTCTTTCACCGACCTGTCGCTTCGTTCATTCATTACTGTTCAGCTGGATGTAAATGTGCAAGTTCGTGCGTCTGATGGCTTGAATCACATCTTGTCTGTCAAATTGAGCAGTTACGAAACTTAATGACACGAACTGTGACATGGCCTGTTGACAGCTTTGCCTGTAAATGATCATATTAGCTCAGATGTGCGCGTGTGTGTATCTCTTCGTGTGTGTCCACGTGCCTGTCAGAGAGAGAGAGGGGGGGGGGGCAGTGATGAGGAGAGAGAGAGAGAGAGGGAAAGAGAGAGACAGAGTGAAGGAGAGAGGGAAGGAGAGAGAGAGGGAGAGAGACAGACAGAGGAGAGACAGACAGAGAAAAGAGACAGATAGAAAGAGTCAGACAGAGAGAAAGAGAGACACAGACACAGAGACAGAGAGACAGCAAGAGAGACAGAGACAATGACTGAGAGACTGAGAGAGAGAAAGAAACATATACAGAGAGAGAGAGAGAAGAGAAGAGAGAGAGAGAGAGAGAGAGAAAGAAGAGGAGAGAGAGAGAGAGAGGAGAGAGAGAGAGAGAGAGAGAGAGAGAGAGAGAGAGAGAGAGAGAGAGAGAGAGAGAGAGAGATTACTTCGCACCCAAAATGTCTCACAAGTAATTCCCTTATAACGTATGAAAATGAAAACACACAAACAATACTCATGAGCCACAGGACCAGAACACTAAAGACTTCCTCTACCTACAAATCCCACCGAGCTCGCTTTGCTTTGCTATCAGCATAATTGGTACATTTTCTCTAACACGCATGCGACGTGGCAAAGTTGGTCTGATGGTATTTTTATGGCACTGCACTACGTAACCTCTGCTTGAAAGTTCTCCCCCCATCAGATATGGGACGTAAGGACTGTCTCATATCCTTGAGGTGATAGTGGAATCAGATGGTACAAATCTGAACATTTCCCTTGGTCGGTATGACGAAGGCATTGTCCATTCATCTCCTGTGCTCTTACTGCTTTAAGTTCCTTAACCCTAAACAGGGTCAGATACCTTATAGGATACAGGTGAGTGGGTGATATGTCACTCACACAGGATTTTTGCCCCAGACTCATGGTTATGCACATGCAGTCTGAATTAAAATCAGAAGCTCTTGTAGGCTGACCCTCGAAACTGAGGAACTGTTCTGACAATCGCCCAGTAATTGGCTGCCAGAATTTGTGCTTGAGACAGATTAAAGTGAAAGTGATGTTGCACAGTGACAGAATCTCTCTTCAAGCACTGGCAGCTGGCTTTCTAATGATATGGAACACTGCAACAAATGGACGTTGCACAGGCTGCACTCATCATGAGAACAGGAACAAGACCTGTTGGACAAGACTCTAAAACAGGTAGTCATTAGTATGCAGTAGCCGGGGGCTCTTTCAGTATAAATAGTACCCCCACCTTCTTGACATTCTGTGCTAGAAATTTCCTGTTTTCTGCACTCTCTTTGTTTCTTTCTTTCTCTTTTGCTTTCTGTCATTTCTTCCTATCATTTTCTGTCTTGCTGGTCCATTCACCTGTATGTGTTCGATAAATTCTTACGTACTTTCTCTTGGGATTGATAATTGGGTACACGTGTGAAGTGCATTTTTGGCTCTAGGGATATGAGATATACACAAGCAATTTAGGTAACTTAGGCCCGTTTTAGATATGTTTTAGTGTCATTAGTTATGTTTAAATTTGTATTCAGGTATGTTTTGTTTTTGTTTAATCTCCATGTGCGATGAATTGGGCGGAATGGCCAATGCCAGGGGCATCTCCTTAGATTATGTGCGAGAATGCAGTGATATGTGTACTTAATTTCATTTTCCTATGTCACCATCCTCCTCGTGTTCAAAGAACACTTGGCTGATATCCGCCACCAAAGGGATAAAACTATCCCCAATCATTTCAACCAATCAGACCACTCAATCAATGACATCCGAGTGAAAGGTCTCTGGCTTCTATACAATAACAGCACCATAGACAGGAAAGACAGAGAATCCCACCTCATAAATAAACTTGGAACACGCAAACCATATGGTCTTAATGACAAACCATAAGTAATCCATTGCGCAACAGAATTCAGACATGCCGTTTCATGTTTCTTCCTGTTCCCAGGCCTACCAGATTCATGGCACTGGGCACAATCTACTCCCTTACCTCTTGGCTCTGTGCCTTCTTCAGAACAGGGCTATACCGATATAGCATGGCCACTTCTCAAAATTGCAGAACTCATCTCACTTCCCTTTTGATATCATAGTTGCCTCCCTCTTCCCACTTCTTACTACTGCTCATGACGACATAGGCATTCCATTTCTTACCCACTGGACGAGGCGGCAGGGAAGTTTTTAGTCCCGTTTTTATTATCCATTGTTTGGTGTCTGTGATCTGTTTGTGACCGTGCGTTCGCGCTTGACAAAGGCTAGTTGGCCGAAAATTTGCGCTTGTTTTGTTTTGTTTTGTTGGATACGCGCTTATATTGGTTTTCTTGTTCTTCTGGTTCCTGTTTACTTGGGCGCGGGCAGTCACACTTGTTTTGGATCTTCATTTTCCTATTTTTTTCCTGTTGAAGAATTGTGTATGTTTTGAACTGATTATAGCCCTGATATGGCTCTATGCAGTCGGCTGGGCTTTAAACAACAATGCACATAAACAGTAGGCAGCAACAGGCAATCAACAGAGAACTAAAACTCTGAGGTAGCAACGATTAGCCTCAAATGGATAGCAATGCTTCTGGAATCATATCCTTCTCCAGTCAAGAGAAAGCTTGGAGTTTTGAGTTTTTAGTTTGTTCAAGAGGGATTCATTTCACTCGAACAATTCCATATTTGCTCCACCCAAATCTGCTGGCGATTGTCTGGCAAACTCCCTGAGTCTGTGCAGAGCCCTATGCGCTGGTTAGGCTGTGAAATGGGTAGGTAAGGGAAGGAATCTGTAAAACACTAAGATGACACCACCAGAATGATTACCATCATCATCATGTGCCCTGATGCATGGCATTGGTGATCATGGCCCTCCATACGAATCTATCCCTTGTCGCTGCAAGTACATCTCCCACCCTCTCTCTCCTCAGTCATACTGCAAGTCCTTTCAATATTTTCTCCCAGGGTCCACCTGGTGCTCTCTTTCCGTCCAGCTTTCCTGCTGTGGCCAGGTGCTCTAATTTCTCTTACTTCATAAAATGTCAAATAAATGTTGCTTGTCTTTTCCTAATCTTCTCTATTGTTGATCTTCTTGTGTCTACCTCCTTCAAGACTGTCTCGTTTGTTTTTCGTTTTTGTTTGTTTTTGTTTGTTTTGTTTTTTGCTGACCAGAATGATAGAAACATGAATTTGGCCAGCAAAAGGGGCATACCATCTAAGTGTTTCTAGAGCCACACAAAACATTATTTTCCGGTATGAGACAGTAAAAAAAAAAAAACACTACAGAGGAGGATGTGAGTCTCTACACTAACCATCAGGTAAACACGTTGTTAACGTTACCTCATAACCCTGTGAAAGTAGAACAGTGATGAGATAGAGACCTCAACATTTCTCCAGACAAAGGCATCTTCTGTACATTAATTTCACATTCCGAAACTGTGAACAGGATCAGGTACCCATTCACAACTGGGTGGAGACTAAAGGTCACTTGGAAGAGTTTGTTTTTTTTCTTTTTCCTGAATCACATTAGCATATTCCACAAGAACGATAGACCATAAGATAAACCAGTGAGGGAGAGAAGATGGATATTGCCATCAAACCGTTAGATCAGAGAAAAGTTGATCTCTCTACCACCTGTCTGCACTATGACCTCAGTGGCAATCTCAGTTTCTCAAGATAACGTTTCTACACTCAGAATATATGTATGCTGACGCCAATGATACCATGTGATGGAGAAGATCCAGAATGATTATGGTGAAAAACCATAGGCCTGAAGTTCTAATCGGTAGATCCTGGTATGATGATCATTCTCGAAACCTCTGACTTGGTGGATAAATGGTGGCATTTTTTTCAATCCTCCAGGTTAATATGAACGCAAACTGACAGCAACTCTAGTTCCTTTGCGTGATACGCATACATAATAATGAATACGCACGTTAAAGATCTTGTAAGTAGGTAAATGTCCAGCTCCATGTGGAACCGTAAAAAGCATTTAACGTGCACGACAACCTGCGATGCAGACTGTGCATCAATATAGTGGAGTGTGTCCCTTGACGGCATGAGTTCTTTGTCTTCCATGAAAATCTGATTTATGTGTAATGCGCAGTGATCTAGATAAATTCAGTACATAGCGCTGTATAAGGACAGTTTAAAGAGAGAGAGAGAGAGAGGGGGGGGGAGAGAGAGGAAGAGAGAGAGAGAAAGAGAGAGAAAGACAGACAGGACAGAGAGAGACAGAGACAGAGAGACAGAGAGACAGAGACAGAGACAGAGACATAGAGACGAGACAGAGACAGAGACAGACAGACGGACGGACTGACAGACAGACAGACAGACAGACAGACAGACAGAGAAAGAAAGAGAGACTGAGAGAGAAAGAAAGTAAGCGAAAGAGAATGAGAAAGACATATTTTGATAGACCAAGAGAAACTGAAAGAAAAGAGAGAGAGTTAGAAAAAGAGAGAGATGAGAGAGAGAGAGAAAGAGAGAGAGACAGAGACAGACAGACAGACAAAGAAAGGAAGAAAGAGAGATTGAAAGAGAAAGATTTTGAGAGACAGAGAAAGAATGAAAGAGAGAGAGAGAGAGGGAGACAGACAGACAGACGGACAGACAGAGTAACACTAAGAGAGAAACAGTGAGAGAGTGAGTGAGACAGACAGACAGACCGATAGACAGACAGACAGACAGACAGACAGACAGAGAACAGCTGACCTGACTAAAAAAACGATAGTATCACACGACGTGATTTTAGCTGGTGGCTTGTACCGTCTGAAAGTGTGTCAGTCAATATTGGCTTTGGGTCATGTTACTCCATAAATCGCGTGGCACTTAAGGTTTCATGGTCCGTTTGTCTGCAAGGCACAGACCCGGACATATATTTGGAAACCGTTTGATGCTTGGCTGTTCGAGTGTGTCTTTTATATGTATTCATTGCATTATTTTCTTTTGGATTTGTTCGTTATTTCTCGTCCCCACCCCCCACCCCACCCCACCACCCCGTCTTTTTCTTCTTGTCTGTGTGCCTTTTTGTCATCGTGTGTGTCTCTACGTTTTCTCTGTCTCTCTCTGTCTGTTTATCTGTCTCTTTCTGTCCGTCTGTCTGTCTCCGTCTCTGTCTCTAACTCTCTCTCTTTTTCTGTCTCTGTCTCTGTCTCTCCGTCTCCCCCTCTGTCTCTGTCTGTTCGTTTTGTCTGTCTCTATCTCTGCCTCTGTCTCTCTGTCACTGTCTGTCTCTCTTTGTCTCTCTCTTTGTCTGTCTGTCTCTCTGTTGCTTTGTCTCTCTCTCTCTCTGTCTTTGTCTCTCTCTCTGTTCCTCTCACTCCTTCTCTTCCTCCCCCCCCCCCCTCTCTCTCTCGTTCTTCTTTCCCCCACACTGTCTGTCACGAGGTACTTCTACATCATCA
>JAPXFY010000013.1:40850902-40853402 GCA_030674185.1 Monoplex corrugatus
AAACAGAGACAGAGACAGAGACAGAAAGACAGACAGGCAGACGAGAGAGACACAGCCAGCCAGCCAGCCAGCCAGCCGGCCAGCCAGCGAGGCAGCCAGACAGCCAGCCAGACAGACAGACAGACAGACAATCAAAGCTCCTCTGAACTCAGTTTGACCCACTAGAGGAAATATTCCCCTTTAGTAATATGACTATGATGAGAAGATAAACAACTGACAGAAAACCATCAAGAAGACCATTACCCTGTTGATCTTATTTCCTTCATACTCCATCAGTGTCAGCTATACGCTCTCTCTCGCTTCCTTGCGCTTCAGTAATATTGGTTCATCATCATTCTAATCGCAATATGCCCTGTGGTATTCATGGTAATTTTTCTTTCCATTAGCATAGACACAATTTTTCTCTTATGTCCATGCCTTACAATAATGGTGACTGAATAACATTTTAATTGGAAGAAAGCTTTATGTGTATGTGTTATCTTAACCATCAGCATAACCTATTTTCTTACACTCTCATGCCTCCCAGAAATGGTGATTGATAGCGTTTGACAGCATTATACTCAAGGATATTCCTGGTTAATGCTTTCCTGATCTGTATAATCCACACATATTCTCTCACTCTCAAGTCTGTCGGTAGAAATGGTGGTAAAAACAAACTATACTTCTATAGTGGTATTTTCCAGATTTGGATTCCTGTATTTGATACATTTTACAAAATACAGACTCTACTACCATTAGAAGCACTGATATTTTACTCACACATACACAAATAAAATTACAACCAATAATAAGAGAGAAAGAGAGCGAGAGAACAGAGCGAGAGAGAGAGACAGAGACAGAGTCACAGAGACGAAGAGATAGCGAGAAAGAGATTGGCAGAAAGAGAAGAGAGAGAGAGAGAGAGAGAGAGAGAGAGAGAGTGAGAGAGAGAGAGAGAGTCAGCGACAGAGAGAGACAGAGAGATAGAGAGACAGACACTAGACAGACAGACAGACAGACAGGCAGGCAGACAGACAGACAGACAGAAAGGCAGAGACAGAGAGAGACGCATACATGAACACAATGTGAAAGTGTGATCATATATAATTATATACATGTACATGTACACACATGGATGTTTACGCGATGCCACATGATAGGGCAGCCAGAAGCAGATGTACGCATTGGTAGGTAAGCACCAATGATATCAACAACAAAAGACTGGGTAAATAGGCACGTCTTTATCGTTGATTCAGAATGAGAGAGGATGAACAGAGATCTCTTGGATCAGCTGGCAGCGAGTTCTAGACAGATCCTGAGATGGAACTGAAATCACGCTCACCACTTGATTTCAGATTACATTTCGACACCTTCAGAAGCTTGTGTTCTGAGGATCGCAGCGTGTGTGATGTTTGGTATGTACAGAGACAATGCGAAAGGTTTGGTGGTAAAGACCCATCAAAATGGCTATACGTAAGGTTTGCAGTTTTGTATTGGCAATGAGAATTGGCTGGTAACTAGTGCAGTTCTTTGAATAATGGTGCCGCATGCAGTATCATGTTTCCTTTCTTCATGATTAGATGTGCAGCGTTAATCTGAACCTTTGAATATTGACCTAATGCCATTATGATGATATTATAAGTACACTGTGATTTTTGCCGCTTATGTTTACCTCAAGCGCATAGCACTTGTGTGTACCCGAGTAACATTGACATAATAGACCACCTACTGTGGCGTAGTGGTTCTAGTAGACTAACGTCTGGGGGCTTGTGGGTTCATATCATGCCGGTCTGGTCTTTTTTTTTCAGACAACCAACAGTTGTTCATAGTTGGAAATGCTATTATTATCAGTAGTAGTGGTGGTGGTGGTGGTGGTAGTAGTAGTAGTAGTAGTAGTAGTAGTAGTAGTAGTAGTAGTAGTAGTAGTAGTAGTAGTAGTAGTAGTAGTAGTAGTATCATTAGTGACAGTCTCCAGACTTACTTGAACTCATTGCGCGTATACATAATCAGACTTTTTGTTGTAGTAAGTAAAGGATGGTGAACTCAAGACACTAGGCGAGCTGACACATTCCGTGTTTTTGTTGCAACAGTGTCCATGTTTGGTGGGCGTGCATGCTGGGCGTTTTCGTGTTTCCTGCAGCTAGCCACTGACATGACTTACATGTTCTTCAACGTGCATACTTTCATATTCTGTGCGTGCACTCACACAAAGCGGGTTTAGACACTGTCAGGTCTGCTCACATGTTGACAGAGAAAGAAAGAGAGAGAAAGAGAGAGAGAGAGAGAAAGACAGACAGACAGACAGACAAAAGACGAAACAGACAGAGACAGAGACAGAGACAGAAAGAGACCGAGACCGAGACAGAGATACAGAGAGACAGAGAAAGAAAGAGACAGAATAAAAGCGACAGAGAGAGACAGAGACAGACAAAGAGACTGAGACTAAGAGAGAAGAGAGAGAGAGAATCAGACAGACAGACAGACAGAGAAAGAGAGAGACAGAAGGATGGAGAGAGAGAGA
>JAPXFY010000013.1:40865902-40868402 GCA_030674185.1 Monoplex corrugatus
ACATGAGAGACGCCAGGATAGTAACTCTATATAAGAACAAGGGCGACCGCAGCGACTGTATAATTATCGCGAAATCTCTCTCCTCAGCATTGTTGGGAAAGCATTCGCCAGAGTCATCTTAACCCGTCTTCAGAGGCTGGCAGCTCGCATCTACCCTGAGTCCCAGTGCGGCTTTAGGGCCGGAAGATCGACCATCGACATGATCTTCTCTGTCCGGCAACTACAGGAAAAGTGCCGCGAGCAGCACATGCCCCTTTGCCTCGCCTTCATTGATCTCACGAAAGCGTTCGACCTGGTCAGTCGGAGTGGTCTTTTCAAACTTTTGAAGAAAATCGGCTGCCCCCAAGACTATCAGCTGTCATCGAGTCTTTTCACGAGGATATGCATAGCACTGTGTGCTATAATGGTGCCACTTCAGAGTTTTCAAATCAGCAGTGGAGTGAAACAGGGATGTGTTTTGGCCCCAACTCTGTTCGGGATCTTCTTCTCGATGTTGCTGACCTATGCCTTCTGCAGATCTGAAGAAGGGGTATATCTTCATACAAGGACCGATGGAAAGCTCTTCAACATTGCCAGGCTTCGTTCCAAAACCAAAGTGGAAAAGAAGACCATCAGAGAAGCTCTCTTCGCAGATATGTTGCGCTGGCTTCCCACAGTGAACAAGATCTCCAGAGGCTCGTTGATCGCTTCGCCCACGCTTGCAGAGAGTTTGGTCTCACAATCAGCTTGAAGAAAACTGAGATCTTAGGCCAAGGCTGTGAAGAACCACCATCTCTACACATTGGAGACTACGACCTCAATACTGTCCACCAAGTTCAGTACTTGGGTCCACCATAAGTGACAACCTCTCTCTGGATGCTGAAATCGGCGCCAGAATTGCGAAGGCCTCATCTGTTATGGCTAAACTGAACAAGCAGGTCTGGTCCAACAGCAGTCTCACTGCGAACACCAAAATGCAGGTGTACAGAGCATGTGTGTTGAGCACACTACTCTACTCAAGTGAAGCCTGGACCACATACGCCAGCCAAAAAAGAGGCTCAACATTTTCCATCTCTGCTGCTTGCGACGCATCCTCGGCATCCAATGGCAAGACAAGGTGACCAACACAGAGGTCCTCCGTCGTGCGGGCTACAGACCATCTTTGCCCTTCTAAGCCAACGCCGACTACGCTGGCTTGGCCATGTGCGTCGAATGGAGGATGGACGCATACCTAAAGACGTTCTCTACGGCGAACTGGCAAACCGGAAGCGAACTCCAGGACGCCCACAGCTACGCTTTGTAGACGCATGCAAAAGGGACCTTAGAAGCTCAGGGATTGACCCAGGCTCTTGGGAGACTCTGGCGGAAGACAGGGCAGCGTGGCGGACAGCCGTTCAGCAAGGCGTTGTGAATGCGGAGAGGAGGAGAGCAGAGAAAAGGGCTCTTCGCAAGCAACGTTCCAGAAACCAGACAATAGCGACTCAGTTTGTATGTGGCAGATGTGACAGAGATTGCCACTCAAGAATCGGCCTGCACAGCCACAACAGAAAGTGCACGTCATGGCAACAACGCCTCCTGGTGCAGACTATCATCTCCTGAGATGTAAAGAGGCCGACGACGACGTCAGTGCGTGGTGTGTTGTGTGTGTTGTGTGTTGTGTGTGGTGTGTGTTAATTTGTTTGTGTGTGTATGTGTGTGTTGTGTGTGTGTTGTGTGTTGTTGTGTGTGTTGTGTGTGTGTGTGTGTGTCTGTATGTTTCTTTTGCTGTGCTGCGTGCGTGTGTGTGTGTGTGTGTCTGTGTGTGTGTGTGTATGTGTGTGTGATAGACAGACAAACAGACATAGATATCAGATGTGTAAACTGACTAACGGGGGAAAAAAAAGAATGCCATAGGTTTACTGCCTCCAAACGAGCTCAGTGCACAACTTCAACTATACGCCTGTAAACTAAGACAGTGAAAGCAATCAGAACATACTAACTTAATCCCTTTTGATATCATTTTTAACACTGCACGTAAGACAGGTAATCACGCTTCGTGCTGGAGTCCATTACAATCTGTTGTCTATCTGTCTTTCTGTCTGTCTGTCTCTCTGTCTGTCTGCCTGCCTGCTTGTCTGTCTATTTGTTTGTCTATCTGTCTACCTACCTGCCTGCCTGCCTGTCTGTCTGTCTGTTTGTCTTTCTTTCTCTCCGTCTGTCTCCCTCCATGCCTCCCTCCCTCCCTAATTCTATCTCTGTCTGTCTGTCTGTCTGTTGTCTGTCGTCGTCTGTCTGTCTGTCTGTCTGTCTCTCTCTTTTTCTCTCTCCCTCTCTGTCTGTCTGTCCGTCTGCCTCTCTGTCTGTCTGTCTGTCCCTGTATCTGTCTCCCCCCTCTCTCTTTCTTTCTTCCTCTCTCTCTCTCTGCCCCCCCTTCTCTCTCTCTCTCTCTCTCTCTCTCTCTCTCTCTCTCTCTGTGTGGTCTAGTGGTGGTTAAAGCTCCTGCACAGGATGTTAGATACCAGAGTTCGAATCACAAATCAGA
>JAPXFY010000013.1:40883402-40893402 GCA_030674185.1 Monoplex corrugatus
TCTGGTGGTGTCAGTTTAGTGTTTCATAGGTCCATTTTTCCCTTGCCCATTTCTAGACTTTGCCATAGCATAATATTTTTGCGCAGGTTAAGGGAATTTGCAAGATATTTGCTGACAAACTTGACCTTCAGACATATGCATTCAATACTCCTGAGCGTTCAACATATTTTCACAAATTTAAGAACAGATTGATTCAAATTACCTTTAAAAAGTCAGTTTGTTTTTACTGTCCCAGACAAACAGACACACAGACACAGACACAGACGCAAACACAGACACAAATAGAGACACAGAAACACACACACAGAACAAAGACAGACACACAAACATTACACACACACACACACACAACACCACACACACATAAACACATACACACCACACACACATCACACATACACACATACACACACACTTACATACACACACACTCACATACACACACGCGCACGCGCGCACGCGCACGCGCACGCACACACACACTTCTCTCTATGAGACAATATAACTAATCATCTGATATATATATATATTTATATATATATATACATACATACATACATACATACATACATACATACATACATACATATAACAAAGACAGACAGACAGAAAGGCAGATACAGAGACAGAAACATTAAAGAGAGCGAGAGAGAGAGGAGACAGACAGACAGACACACAGACAGAGACAAGACGGAGACAGAAAGACACAGACACAGAGAGACAGAGAAACAGAGAGACAGAGAGATACACAGACAGACAGACAGCGAGAGAGAGAGAGAGAGAGGAGAGAGAGAGAGAGAGAGACAGACAGACAGACATACAGACAGACACACAGACAGACAGAGACAGAGACAGAGAGATAGAGAGACAGAGAGACAGAGAAAGTCAGACAAACAGACAAACAGACAGACAGACAGACAGACAGACAGGAACAAAGACAGAAGAGAGCTAGACAAACAGACAGACAGATCAAAAGGGACCGAAAAGAAAACGTCCTTATTCTTCACCTATCAAAACGAATTCATGCTCGAGGCTTTTTATTTCAACTTACGCTACATTAGGCACCTGACCCAACAGAGCAGCTGTTGACTTGATGGATATGTTTCGGCCACTCACCTGCAACTTGCGCGATCTACGGATGTGAACACAGAGCTTTGTGTTTATGCACAGGCAGAGAGAGAGAGGGGGGGGAAAGAAGAGAGAGAGAGAAGAGAGAGAGAGAGAGAGACAGACAGAGACAGACAGACAGACAGACAGACAGAGACAGAGACAGAGACAGAGAGACAGAGACAGAGAAAGGGAGAGGGAGGGAGGGAGGGAGAGAGAGAGAGAGAGAAAGAGAAAGAGAGAGAGAGAAGGGGGATGGAGAGAGAGAAAGAAAGAGAGAAATAGAATGGGAGAGAGGGAGGGAGGGAGAGATGGAGAAAGGCAGAGAGAAAGAGAATGGGAGAGAGGGAGGGAGGGAGGGAGGGAGGGATGGAGAAAGAAAGAGAGAAAGAGAATGGGAGAGAGGGAGGGATGGAGGGATGGAGAAAGGCAGAGAGAGAGAGAGAGAGAGGTGGGGAGAGAAATAAAGAGAGAGAGAGAGGAAGGGAGAGACAGAAAGAGAGTCAGAGAGGGAGAGACAGAGAGAGAGACAGAGAGTCAAAGAGAGAGAGAGAGACAGACAGACAGACAGAGAGACAGACAGACAGACAGAGAGGGAGAACAGACAGACAATCTGAGACCGAGACAGAGAGACAGAGACAGAGAAATGGACAGACGGAGACAGAGACAGAGCCGAATAATTTTTCGAAGGCAGTAGTATAAGCAGATTAATATGTTTCTACAGGAAGCTCGCCCTTGGAGGGTCTACGATAATAAAACAACACACACAATGATGTTCATATAGAATGTATATCAATACAAATGTGTTAAATTAGCATACTGACATTAAAACAATAGATGATCGGAAGTGAAAAGAGAGAGAGAGAGAGAGAGAGAGAGAGAGAGGAGGGAGGGAGACAGAGAAAGGGAGACAGAGAGACAAAGGGGGACAGAGAGACACAGAGACAGACAGGCAAACAGACAGACAGAGAGAAATAGAAAGACAAACAGGCAGACAAACAGACAGGCAGACAGAGACAGACAGACATCACGACAGAGAGAGACAGAAACATAAAGAGAGACAGACAGAAAGGCAGAGAGATAGAGAGTCAGACAGACAGACAGACAGACAGACAGAGAAACAAATGTTTTCCTTACCTTGTCTTTTGTCCAGAAACTCAAACCCTCCTTGGTCAGACGACGATGACGATGATGACGACGATGAGTGTACGTCAGCCTTAGTTTGAAGGAACACATCACAACACATCAGTACCGCCATCATCACCAGTGCACCAAACATTTTAGGTGAAGACGAGGTGTCCTTCATTGTGACAAGTCTTACGTGTGACGAACCGTTGAACGTTTTAGCAACAGAGTCCTGGCCCGCTAAACCCGATGTACCAGGAGTATCCTGAGACCACACTCAGTCTTTATGTAATCGCAGAATGATGCTCTTATTTCTTGTAATGTTATATTATCACACCATATATGACAACAACAACAACAACGTGTCATTAAACCAATCACAAAATCACCACGCCAACCGTTAACACTGTCACTTACAGAATGAGTGTGGCAACTTGCGACATCATCAACCGTATAATTCAACTATCACGGCGGGAAAGTAAAACCGAAGTTAAGAATGGGCCAAATTGCTGTCGCTACGTTCAAATTCGTTTTTTTTTTTTTTCCTGCTGTAGCTGTCTTGTTGGTGATGCTGCTGCTGCTGCTTTTTTGTTTGTTATTGCTGCTACAACTGCTGCTCTTGTCTTCCTTTTATTGTAACTGTAGTAATGTTTCTGCCGTGGCAATCCGTATATTTCAAACGCGTAAAATTTTGAGCCTTCACAGACTTCTGCCTTTCTTTCTGTTTTTCAATCTTTGTTTCTTTGTTTCTTTCTTTCTCTCTCTCTCTTTCTTTCTCTCTTTCTTTTTTTTTTTTTTTTAACAAATAAACTAGTGTAATATGCCTACTTGGAATGCAAGTAGCTCAGTATCCTGAGGATGTAAGCGACATGCTTCAATAAATCGATGACACAATCATTCACAAGCTGCAGATGCACTCAGCCTGAGGCGCCGATGACTATCGCTCCGTCACACAATCAATGAAACACATGATAACGTCTTGGCACTATCGCTGAACGGTGATGACTGAGTTCATGGGACATCACAGGCGGATGGTAATAGACCTGGGCCGATTTGAATCATGGCTATAAATAATTTGAAAAACAATATTTTTAAAATGTATATCCTGTCCGTTGACGTGTATTGTCGTCTGCTTGGGAGGCAGGCGATTCGCTTTACATATCCCGATAACACAAGCTATAAAAACAGAACATTAGCTCAGTTCTTGCGTTGTGTTTTATTATCGTGTTCATTTAGGATTTTATAAAGTCGTTTATTTTTTGCCTTCGTTTATCTTTATTGGAATGACCGTGCTTTAATAACTTCATATATTTCCAAATATTTGTAAAGTTCAGCGTCTTTTGTACAATGCAATATAGGCCTGCTCAGTGACAGAAGCATACGCCTATTTCACGGACAAATCATTTAATGTTAATGGTATAAAGTGTTTTGAAAGAATCCAAGTCTGGTTGGTAAAATAACACTTTAAACTTGTTTTTCCTCTTTGCACGAGATAAGTCACAAGCGTTTAGTAGATTGAAGATGTGTCTCATCTATGTTGGAGTATTTCCAGATTTGTTGCTTACAGAGCAAGGTCTAATCGGTCCTCATCACCGCACGTACAGGTAGACACCGTGTTCCAGAGCTGATAACTAGGTTCCTGTGGTGAGAAAGAACACATCTACACACATCTGTTCCTAAACAATGTTTGTTGTTGTGTTTTTCGCCTACAAACACAACACAAACCAAGTTTACAAATATACTATTATTGTCAAGATTCCTCAATGAATACTTTCTCAGTTGCACACTACAAAGCATGAATTCTTTAAAAATATAAATCAAACCAATTGAAATATACTGAAATTTACTGAAATGAAAAAAACAAAAAAACAAAAACAAGAATGCTCAATGAATTCTAAATTTGATACACGCTTTTTCCCCCTCTGATTGTTCAAGACAACTTTAAATTAATATAAATTTACTCAAAGCAGTGGTTTTAGGTTCCAAATGTGTTTTTGTTTTTAACCAAGCGCAATGACCTACACAATTTTCTGCAGAAGTTTATTTCCTGAAGATCGTTTTCGTGTGCTTTTTCTTAACATTCGAGAAAACCTGAACGATGCTGAACGCTGAACATGAGGTCATTTTCGAAGTGTATGCTGTAGCGTGGAAAAGATAGCCCCTTAACAACATTACATGAACACAGACTGAACGCGCAGTGAAGGTGGGAAGAAGCGGCGTCAAGGCTCCGCTGTATGATAATAGCTCGTTGCGATCAAGGGTAAAAAAACTATCGACGGCTTCAGACCAAACAGCGAGAAACGACTGATGTGGTAAATGCAGCAGACATTCGGGCATGGGGGTGTGGGGTCGACGGGTAGAGCGAAGTCCTTTACTGTCGATTCCCGTAATATTCATTGCAATGCTTGGTCAGCATTCCCTACGGCAGACTTGCTGTGGTTCTCTTGATAGAAGCGAGGACTTGTGATTTGGAATCTTGGCATGCATCATAAAAATCTGGCCTGTTTGCTACCCGTCTTAAGACTCCAGTCATTCTGGGTTGTCAAAGTAGTGTTTCCATAGGTCATTCTCTCCCCCCTCCCCCCTCCAACGCCGTATTGTGCTTATTTCATAACAAAAACGCGTAGCGTTCAGGATATGCTCGAGGCGTCTGCAGCTATTATATATCAGATCTGAAGGAAGTACACATGGGATTGTCTATGTCCATCTTAAACAATTTCTGAACTCCATATTACGAGCATCAAACAAAATCCATTTTATGGCGGCGAAGTCTTTCTCCTCTCCTCTGCTGCTTTTGCTGCTTTATCTACCAAAGAGGAATGTTGAGAGTTCTATGAACAGCAAAGAAAACAAACGAGACAGTCTTGATGGAGGCAGACACAATAAGACCATTCATAAGGAAGATTAGGAAAAGACAGGCAACATTTATAGGCCATTTTATGAGGAAAGGGGAATTGGAGCACCTGGTCACAAAGCGAAAGCTGGAGGGAAAGAGAGCATCAGTTAGACCCAGAGAGAAGATACTAGACAGAGTTGCAGAGTGGCTGAAGACAAAGAGGGTGGAAGAGGTGTGTTTGAGGCAACAAGAGACAGATGGAACATGATTTCCAATGCCATGTGGCAAGGCACCTGATGATGATGATGATCTTCTAAATCTTGAAAGAGGATCAGGTGCAAGTTTATAGCTTGATGGACTGAGCAGGGTATTATTAAAGCCAGGGCGTGAGCCTGTTGACTCATCTGTTTGGCGTTCATGGTTAGTCATTGTTTGCATAGCTTTTTGAAGTGAATGCTCTAAACTCTACTCTATCATTTCCTATGGATACAGTCCATTTGAATAGAAGACAGTTTCCAAACGAGAAGTATGTATTCCACTAACTGACAACGAACCCCCCCCCCAAAAAAAAAAAAAAAAAAAAAAAAAAGCAAACAAGCAGAAAATGACCTCCTGCCTGTCTTTTATTTCCTTCTCCCTTCCCCCTCTCTCTCTCCATTTCTCTCTCTCTCTCTCGTTCTATCTCTGTCTATGTCTTTGTCTTTGTATCTCTCTGTATATCTCTCTCACTGCCTCTGTCTCTCTCTTCTCTCTCTCTCTCTCTCTCACCCTCTCTCTATCTTTCTCTTTCCTCTGTCTGTCTGTCTGTGTCTGTCTGTGTCTCTGTCTGTGTCTCTATCTCTGTCTTTGTTTCTCTCTGTCTCTGTCTCTCTGTCTCTTTTCTGTCTGTCTGTCTGTCTTTTTCCCTTTTTCTCTCCCTCTCTCTCTCTCTTCCTCTGTGTGTGTGTGTTAGTGGTGTGTGCGTGTGTGTACGTGTGTGTCGACGAGTGTGTGTATATGTATGTGTACGTGTATGTGTCTGTGTGAGTGTGCGTGTGTGTGTGTGTGTGTGTGTGTGTGTGTGTGTGTGTGTGTGTGTGTGTGTGTGTGTGTGTGTGTGTGTGTGTGTGTGTGTGTGTGTGTGTGTAAGAGTTTATATGTGAATGCATTCACATGTTTGTTTTTTTGTGAAATGCCATTACACATTTTAAACAATCAAAAAGGGTCAAAGCTAAGAAGATGTCTTCACATTTGCTATACCTATACAACACACATACACAAAGCTTTTCTCCATGATCCTTGTTGCTCATGTATATACTACCTGCTCACACATTTACAACGTCCACAAAAGAATGAGAGACTCCGGGAATCGGCAATTAGTTTTCGTACCACACACACACACACACACATACATACACACACACACACATACACACACACACACACACACACACACACACACACACACACGCTGATGAGCCAACCAATTGTGCACAGGAGCAAACTTCACCTGTGTGAGAGAGTAGGAAGGAGAAGTGGGGTTGAGGTGAAGTTAGACGAAGAAGACAAACGAGGGAAAGAAATAATGGTATGTATACATGCTCGTGGGCTGTCTGTCTGACGCCTGTCTGAAGGCAAGTCAAGTCTACTACTACACCAGTGGGTGTATCCTGTCTTAGCCGACTTCTTCTTGTGTCAGACAGAATTCGGATGTGAAAACTGTGTCTAGTGGATTAGCATTTGGTGATCTCACTATCTTCTCTGTCTCTGTCTCTCTGTCTCTCTCTGTCTCTGTCTGAGTGTATGTCTCTCTCTCTGTCTCTCTGTCTCTGTCTGTCTGTCTGTCTCTCTCTCTCTCCTCTCTTTCTCTCCTCTCTCTCTATATCTCTCTCTCCTCTCTCTCTCATTCTTTCTCTATCTCTTATATCTTTCTCTCTGTCTGTCTGTCTCTCTTTCTCTCTCTCTCTTTCCTCTGATTATCTCTCTCACTTCCTCTGTGTGTGTGTGTGTGTGTGTGTGTGAGTGTGTGTGTGTTGTGTTGTTGTGTGTGTGTGTGTGTGTGTGTGTGTGGTGTGTGTTGTTTGTGGGTGTGAACATATGTATCTAGGTGTGTGTATGCATATGTATGTGCAAAGCGTGTGTGTGTGTGTGTGTGTGTGTGTGTGTGTCTGTGTGTGTGTGTGTGTGTGCGTGTGTACATGCGCGTGATGTGAGCATGTGCATGTGTAACTTTATGTGTGCTTGTACGCATACATTTTAGTGAATTGGTTTACACATTTTAAACAATCAAAAAAGGTTAAATCCAAGACAAAGTTTTCACATTTCTAACACCTATCCAATACACATAAACAAACTTGTCTCCATAATCCACTGCTCATGTGCATACTACCTGAACTCATATTTACATCGCCCATGAAAGAAGTAGAGATTACGGGAATCGACAACCAGTTTTCGTTACACACGTACACACACGTACACACACACACACACACACACACACACACACACACACACACACACACACACACACACGCACACGCACGCACGGACACACACATACACACACACACAGATGAGCCAACCAGTTGTACGCAGGAGCAGACTTCACCTGTGTGTGAGAGAGGAAGGAGAGTGGGTTGAGGTGAATTAGACGAAGAAGACAAACGAGGGAAAGAAATAATGGTATGTATACATGCTCGTGGGCTGTCTGTCTGATGCCTGTCTGAAGGCAAGTCAAGTCTACTACTACACCAGTGGGTGTATTCTGTTCTTAGCCGACTTCTTCTTGTTGTCAACAGAATTCAGCTGTGAAAACTGTCTTGTGGATTAGCATGTTGGTGATCTGTCTGTCTGTCTGTTCTGTCTCTGTATGTCTGTCTCTGTCTTGTCTGTCTGTCTCTCTCTGCCTCTGTTCTGTCTCTCTGTCTTCTCTTCTGTCTCTGTCTGTCTGTCTCTCTGTCTTCTTTCTCTCTTTCTCTCTCTCTCTCTCTTCTCTCTATTATCTCTCTCACTTCTGTGTCTGTGTGTGTGTGTGTGTTGTTGTGTGTGTGTGTGTGTTGGTGTGTGGTGGTGTGTGTGTGTGTGTGTGTGGTGTGTTGTGGTGTGGTGTGTGTGTGTGTGTGTGTGTGTGTGTGTTGTGTGTGTGTGTGTGTGTGTGTGTGTGAACATGTGTATCTAGGTGTGTTATGCGTATGTATGTGTTAATGCGTGCGTTGTGTGTGTGTGTGTGTGTGTGTGTGTGTGTGTGTGGTGTGTGTGTGTGTGTGTGTGTGTGTGTGTGTGCGTGCGTGTGTACATGCGCGTGCATGTGAGCGTGTGCATGTGTAACTTTATGTGTGCTTGTTGCATACATTTTAATGAATTGGTGTTTACACATTTTAAACAATCAAAAAAGGTTAAATCCAAGACAAAGTTTCTCATTTCTAACACCTATCCAATACACATAAACCAACTTGTCTCCATAATCCTTGCTGCACATGTGTATACTACCTGCACTCATATTTACATCTCCACGAAAGAAGTAGAGATTATGGGAATGACAACCAGTTTTCGTTACACACGCAACCACACACACCCCACACACACAAACCACACACACACACACACACACACACACACACACACACACACACACACACACACACACACACACAGCCACGCCACGCACACACGTACCACAACACAGACAGATGAGCCAACCAGTTGCACGCAGGAAAGCAAACTTCACCTGTGTGTGAGAGAGGAAGGAGAAGTGGGGTTGAGGTGAAGTTAGACGAAGAAGACAAACGAGGGAAAGAAATGCTGGTATGTATACATGCTCGCGGGCTGTCTGTCTGACGCCTGTCTGAAGGCAAGTCAAGTCTACTACTACACCAGTGGGTGTATCCTGTTCTTAGCCGACTTCTTCTTGTTGTCAGACAGAATTCGGATGTGGAAACTGTGTCTTGTAGATTAGCATGTTGACGATCTCTGTCTGTCTGCCTGTCTGTCTGTCTGTCTGTCTCTCTCCACCTCTCTTTCTTTCTCTCTTTGTGTATGTGTCTGCATCTGTGTGAGCGCGCGTTTGTGTGTGTGTGTGTTTGTATTTGTGTCTCTGTGTGTGTTTGTTTGTTTGTGTGTGTGTGTGTGTGCGTATGTGTGTGTGTGTTTGTGTGTGTGCGTATGTGTGTGTGTTTGTGTGTGTGTGTGTGTGTGTGTTTGTGTGTGTGTGTGTGTGTGTGTGTGTGTGTGTGTGTGTGTGTGTGTGTGTGTGTGTGTGCTAGCAAGGTTTTCTCAGCTGTTTCCTGATATTTTCCTCTTGATTCGAATCAAATGCATTGACTATTAAGGAGTCTTAAGAGCAGATTTTCTGAGGACAAAAGTGGCATGGTCACAGTCAAACGAGACTTCAACCCCCCCCCCCCTCCCCACATGAGTAAAAAAATGAAAACAACAACAACAGAAAGGATCTTTCGATGCACGTGGCTAAGCAGCACATTCTGAAGAAAAGAAAACAAAACAAACAGAAAACCGACAACAACAAAACGAAAAACAAACCAAAACAATACAATAAGAAAAAAAATGTCTGACAAGTTTTGAAAATCTGTTTGCGTAATGTGACATTTTCCTATTGTCTAGCTCAATTGTTTGTGTAATGTCACATTTTCCAACTGTTGTCCAGCTCTCTTGTTTGTGTAATGTGACATTTTCCAAATATTGTCTAGCACTCTTGTTTGTGTAATGTGACATTTTCCAACTATTGTCTAGCTCTCTTGTTTGTGTAATGTGGCATTTTCCAACTATTGTCTAACTCTCTTGTTTGTGTAATGTGACATTGTCCAACTATTGTCTAGCTCTCTTGTTTGTGTAATGTGGCATTTTCCAACTATTGTCCAGCTCTCTTGTTTGTGTAATGTGGCATTTTCCAACTATTGTCCAGCTTTCTTGTTTGTTTAATGTGACATTTTCCAACTA
>JAPXFY010000013.1:40898402-40900902 GCA_030674185.1 Monoplex corrugatus
CTGTGTCAATATGTGTATGCCTGTGCATGTGTGCGATTGTGTGTGAGTGTGTGTGTGTGTGCGTGTGTTTCCCTGAGTGTGTGCCTTTCATCTATGAAAACACCCCACACACACACACACACACACACACGCACACACGCACGCACGCACAAGTACACCCACACATACACACACGCACGTGTGCATGCATTGACATTAACACTAGCATTAACACTAACACTAACCCACAACTGCTAAGACACCCAGCCAGTCAAACGACCAGAGAGGAAAAATTAAGAGAGATGCACTTAAAAGTACATAAACGCAGACAGACAGACTGATAAACTTTCACCACCCCCAACCCCCCAAAAAAGAAGACAAAACCCAAATAGTAGAATGGCTTTAGGTCAAGTACAGACTGTATTACTAATTCATTCAGACCACCACCGCTACTGTGCGTTCAACACCAGGATTCCAAACTAACAGCCCACGTATAAATCCGTGAAACGCATGGAAAGCCACGCTTAGGTAGTTAATGGGATTGTTAGTAAGCGTGTGATTATACAATTTAAATGCTAAAGCAGAAGCACGTCAACCTTTCGCACAAAGTGGGTATAATAAATCTAAGCGGTGGTTATGATTTTGTGGCACTAATAGAAAGCTAACTCGATTAAAGCTTATTCGTGTTCACGAAGATGGCGTTTGTGCGTAACTGTGCTTCCGGCCCAGTTCTTAAAGAAAGACAGAAAGACATCTCTTTGTTGACAATGATGAATCAACAGTTTATTTTGTTGTTAATGCATTGAGATTTGCCCGTTATGCTCAAGTTTCAGCGAGCTGGCATCAGAGCCAAAGACTTTTTAAAGAGCGTACATTGTCATGTTCGGACAGGGAATAAAAAGAAAGGGACTGTGATTTTGTGAGCAGGTATGACAACAAACGCCTTGTTACTGTCATCTGTTGGCATCTGCGTTTGATGCAGTCATTTACACATTTGGTGATTCAGGGCATGGCAACATCTGTCGCTCTTATAAGCGACATCCTGGCGAATAAGTTTCCTACATCAACCAGGTTTAGTCATTATAATCTAGATATCCAGGACACCATTTTGTGGTTGCTTCGATATTGCTTTCATTTTTCTTCTTCTTTTTATTATTAGATTTTTTTTTTTTTTTGGGGGGGGGGTACTCTTGTGATTTTTTTTTATTACATACAGATCTTTAAATTTCTATATCTATATATGTCTATCTATATCTACATCACCATACCCCTTCAGAACTGCGGTACGCGGTTTTACCAATGTGCTAACGGGGCACACATCATCTGTAGGGAATTTAATCCTTATGAAGTTCACTTTTTTCGTTCCTCCTTGCCCAGATCCAGCTTGAGCTCCTTTCTGCTGCCTCTGCCATCGCTTTAAGGGCTCTAGTCCTCTTCTTCCCAGAAATGGCGAGTTGTTTCATGAGATCATAAGCGGAGGTGCCCACAAACCCTCTTGCCCCGACCTCTATGGTGAAGATTTTGACCCGCAGACCTGCTTTCTTCAGGGTGCTGGCAAGACCGGCGTATTTTTCGGTCTTGTAGATATGTGCTTCTTCCATTCTGCTTTCGTATGGCACAGTGAGTTCTATCAGAATCACTTGTTTCGAGGAGTCAGAGTGGAGAGCGATGTCTGGTCTCATGCCTGTCTTGCTGATGACATCTGGGTAATTTCTCCACTCTGGGAGGTCTGCTGTACACTCCCAGTCGACTGCTCCATCCAGAAGACCCTTTGGCAATGTGCTGGTTTTCATAGCACTTTCGGGCCAGACCTGTTTCCCTCCTGCTTTGTAGAACGTTGTCATAGCAATTGGTGCGTTTGGGGTCATGGTTTTTTCGCTAACCACATCTGTAATCACTTTCAGAACTTGGTTGTGCCTCCATGTATACCTTCCTTGGGCTAGCGCTACTTTGCAAGAGCTTAGGACATGTTCCACTGTTTGTTTCTTCTGACAGAGCGGACATGCTGGGTCGTCTGCTTTCCCCCATTTCACTAAGTTTGCATTCGAGGGGAGCAGGTCATATGCAGATCTGAGGAGGAAGCTTATCCTTAGAGGAGCCATGTGCCACATATCGTTCCAGCTGAGACTTCTTTGGAGTGCACTGTCCCATGTTGTCCATTGCCCCTGTTGACCTTGCTGGACTGCCTTCTGCACTCTTTTGACATCTTCTTCTTCCTTCAACTCCTGTATGATCATGTCTCTTTTTTCCTTCCCTTTGGCTTTGGACCACCACTGCATTTTTGTTGCTCCCAGTCCCTGTCTGTTGGTTTGCGTGTGTCCAATTATTTCTTTGATGCTGAGGTTTCTCTTGGCATTGTTTACAGCCTCTTGGACTTTCCACTTTCTGCCAGTTCTCAGCTTTGGATGAACTGATCTCACGATATTGTCTTCCGATTCCTCCAGCATGCTCAACAGTCTTGCTTTTCCAACTTTGTATTCCTCCACTATGGATTTGAGAGGTAGCTTCAGCATTGCTTGAC
>JAPXFY010000013.1:40903402-40905902 GCA_030674185.1 Monoplex corrugatus
CACTCTGTTTCAATGTCTTTCTTGTGTGTGTCTCGTTCTTTCTACTGCTTCTCTTTCTTTCTCTCTCTCTCTCTCTCTCTCTCTCTCTCTCTCTCTCTCTCTCTCTCTCTGTCTGTTTCTCTGTCTGTCTGTCTGTCTGTCTCTGTCTCTCTGTCTCAGTCTGTCTGTCTGTCTGTGCGTCTGTCTGTCTGCCTCTGTCTTTCTTTCTGCATAGAATAGCAACGGCAAGTTTGAAAAATGGTTTCTAGCCAATAGCTGTTACCGTTTGAAAATAAAGCATCATTGTCATTGTCATTGTCTTTGTCATTTCTTTCTATTGTGTCAGTGATTAGCTCTCTCTATGTACGTCTCTGTGTGCGCGCCCTACGAATGTGTGTGTGTGCATGTGTGTGTGTGTGTGTGTGTGGTGTGTGTGTGTGTGTGTGTGTGTGTGTGTGCGTGTGTGTGTGTGTGTGCGTGTGTGTGTGTGCGTGTGTGTGTGTGTGTCTGTGTGTGCCGTTTATCGATAAAAACAAACAAACAACAAACAAACAAACAAACAAACAAACATGCATACATAAGCACACACACACACACACACACACACACACACACACACACACACACACACACACACACACACACACACGAACATACACAAACACAACCATGGACACATTCACCCAGACAAAATACTAGAAAGGAAAAAAAAAAAGGTGAGAGGAAAGTACTAAAAACCACATAAATGCAAACATAAACACTGACAGGCTTTCATCCCAAACAAGACCGGACAAGCCCGAACAGCAGAACGGCTTCACTTCAAGAAAAAGAGACCGTATCACTAATTCATTCAGACAACCACCGCTACAGAGCATTCATATCAGGATTCTAAACTAACAGTCCGCATAGAAATCCTCGAAACGTATGGAAAGCCACGTTTGGGCAATTAATGGGATTGTTAGTAACCGTGTGATTATACAATTTAAATGCTGAAGCAGCGAGCACGTCTAGCTGTAACACAGAATGAATATAATAAATCTAAGGGATGAGTATGAATTTGTGACACTAGCAGAAAATTTAGTGGATTACAGCTTATTCATGCTCATTAAGTTGGCGTGTGTGTGTGTTATTGTACTTCCGGTCCAGTGCTCAAGATAAAAAATGCTGTTTCTTTTTTGATAATGATGAATCAACTTTTTTTTTTCTAATTGTCAATGGTTTTGATATTTGCTTAGGTGTTCAAGTTTCAGAATGGAAAAACAATCTTCTTCTTCTTGATCTTGTTCTTCTTGTTCTTGTTCTTCTTGTTCTTCTTTTCTTCTTCTTCTTGTCTTCTTCTTCTTCTTCTTCTTGTTCTTCTTGTTCTTCTTCTTGTTTTTGTTCTTGTTCTTCTTCTTGTTCTTGTTCTTCTTCTTTTTCTTCTTCTTCTTCTTGTTTTTGTTCTTCTTTTTCTTCTTCTTCTCCTTCTTCTTTTTCTTCTTCTTGTTTGTTGTAGTTATTACTGTTGTTATTGTAATTGCTATTGTTTGTTAATAATTTTACTGATAATAATAATATTAAAATAATAACAATAATAATAATGATATAATAATAATAAATCATAATCATAATCATAATAATAGTAGCAGTAGTAGTAGTATAATAGTAGTGGTAGCATCAGCAGCAGTAGCAGTAGCAGTAGTAGTAGTAGGAGTAGCAGTGTTAGTATGAGGAGTAGTAGTGTTATTAGTATTATTGTCAGTATTGTTGTTGTTGTTGTGACTATTATCATTACTATCACTATTAACGCTATTCTTATTCTTATTACTTCAAACCGTTCTTATCATAACACACTTCTTCAAACTCATCTACACTCACAGCGCATTGCACACAAGTAGAATTTGCAGTGGAGCACGGCAAGGGAGCTTACCACATTCCACAAAGTTGTTGCACATGCTGCACCTTTGATGGACTTGCAATGCGGGCTGTTTTCATCTTTTCATCTTTCTATAAGCAAGCAGCTGATATTACTTCAAGGATATTGTACGTGCATATTTGATATACATTATGCCTATACACACAGAGGGGGGTTTAGGCACTTGCATGTCTGCACACATGTCTAACTTGGAGATTGGAAACAAAACAAAACAAAATAAAACAAACAAAACGAAACAAAACAAAACAAAACAACTCCATCTTGTATCCGCCAGGTGTGCAAAAAAAAATGGAAAAGATAATTAAATATACAAATCAGTGCATCGTGCGTGTAATCTAAGGATATGCCTCAGGCGTTGACCATTCTGTGCAAGTTATTACCAGGGATTTAAAAAAAAATACCAAACAGACCTGATTACAAATCTAAACGTAACTAATGACGTTCAGACGTTCGCCTGCCAATAACTGAACTTGAGGTTCCAGGGTTGGCTCCCCGTAGAGGTCTCTACTTTTCTCCTCAGTTTGACCAGAAAATCGAACTGAATGTCTAGTCTTTCTCAAGGGGACGAAAAACGAGTCGGACCCATGTGCCTACTGGCTGCGCACG
>JAPXFY010000013.1:40913402-40915902 GCA_030674185.1 Monoplex corrugatus
CTGGGCTTCAGATGCTAGTCAGCACCCTAGTGGATGTTTGCCAAGGGTTTGGTCTCATCACCAGTCTGAAGAAGACAGGGATCATGAGACAGATTCTCAAAGAAGACCCAGCATCAGCATGGGCGATTACACTCTCAGTGTGGTCAATGATTTCAGCAACTTAGGGTTGACGGATTCTAGCATTTTGTCCCTCAATCCAGAGCTCAGTAGCAGATAGAGAAAGCTACTGACATGGCCAAACGGTGCAAGGTAGCGTTGAATACTAACAAGCTTACTACAAACACCAAGATTGTAGTGTACCTGCCTGCGTACGGAGCATCTTTCTCCATGGCAGCAAGAGACAGATAACTAGCGTTCGCCAAGAGCACCACTTCAATAGCTTCCACCTGCGGTGCTTCGTTGGATCTTGGACATTTCCTGGAAGGACTGTGTGTCAATTATGGACGTTCTAGACGAGGCCAGTATGCCAAGCATGTATGTCCTCTTCATACAACAGCGAGCGTGCCGACTTGGCCAGTCCACCGCATACAAGATGGCCACATGCCATAAGCATTCCTATACAGGGAGCTCGCTTCGGGTTCCCTGTACACGTGGCGTCTACTAATGCAATATATGTTTGCAAACGTGACATAAAGTCTGATGATATCAGTATAGACACCTGGACGAGGCAGCTACAAATCGCTGTGCCTGGCGACAGGCTCTACACGCAGGCATAACATTGTAGAGGAGAAGCGAGCACGACTGTTTTCGGACAGAAGAGAGAGAAGCAAAGCTGCGGCTGTGACTACCAGCCACAGCCATCAGCCTTCATGTGCGTCAGCTGTGCCGATGACTGCCACTCAAGAATCAGTCTCTTCAGCCACAGCCGGCGCTGGTCTACCTCCAACTGAGTACTTAAATGGGCGCATCTATTATATAATCAGACAGACGGAACTATCATAATCAAGGCATTGTCAAAATTGTCATAGCAATGACATAGGACTTCAAAAAAAAAAAAAAAAGAAAAGAACAGAAGTTCATAAGCAAATTAGTAGAGCTCGCAACAACGAAGTTAAATCCAGTAAAAAACATAATCTAGGGAAAACGATCATACCATATTGACAAATTCCCTTTCTCTTCACCTGCATACTGTATCAGAGTTGTTCAAGACGGATTCATCACAGACAAATACATGTAATTCTAAGTGCACCCAACAACAAGCTGTCATCAACTACCCAGCAGACCTCCCAAATCCACGCAAAATCCTGACAGGATCCGAAATCGGGGAAAGGGGAGATGAGATGGAACAAAGCCTACATTTCAATAAAACCTGATACCGCCAAAAATATAGGAGTATCGATAAGCAGTAAACATGTAAGTTTTTATTCAATACAGATACGAATCAAAGTACATTATTCTTTCTAAAAGGGAAATTAGATACGAAACAACTGCTGTCAAATGCCGATCACATGTAAAAAGCACATAAAAATAAAAGCATACAAAAATAACATACACACACGCACAGACACACACACACATATACACACATACGCGCGCGCGCGCACGTACGCACGCACACACACACACACACACACACACACACACACACACACACACACACACACACACACACACACACAGCCCAAATCACGCACTTGCTGACCTGCAGTGCATCCATGCGAAACCGAACTGTTTGTTAATGAGTATGACTGACTTTGGATCAAACCAAGGTACTTTTTATGTAATCCAAACCAGCATGAATGATGGCCGCGTTCAAGCATATAGCAACTAGAAAGCAAAACACAACGAGAAGGCATACTAATATAACATAACAAGAGAAGCGCAAACTTTCCGCCAACTGGCTCTTATCAAACGTACACAGAAGAGAAATAGAAACAATTAGACAAAATTAGGTATAGGAAAATACAACAAGAACAAATACACAAAATTAAGGAGAGAAAAAAGTAAGACAACACTGGTGTTTCGCTAAGCTTGCCCGCACAGCCCCTCGCCGTGTCATACGCACTTTTGCTCTCTCCATTACGCAACTGTGACCTTCCAGTGTCGCAAGCTGTCTGTCGCAAAATTGGTCTTCTGGATGAAGGAACCAAAAGGTCGCTGACATAAACAATTAAGACGTACACAAGGCTAGGTAAGCAACAATGCTGATCCCCTTTCCCCCTTCCCCTCGCTCTCTCCAGTTCTTTGTGTTTGTCTGTGTGTATTTCTCTCCTCTCTCTCTTTCTCTCTGTCTCTCTTTGTGTATGTGTGTGTGTGGGTCTCTGTGATTGCGAGAGGGAGAGAGAGAGAGAGAGAGAGAGAGAGAGAGAGAGAGAGAGAGAGATAGAGACAGAGAGACAGAGAGAGAGACAGACAGACAGACAGAGACAGAGAAAGACAGAGACAGAGAAAGACAGAAACAGAGAGACAAATGAAAGAGACAGTGTGTTGTGTGTGTTGTGTGTGTGTGTGTGTGTGTTTGTGGGGTGTGTGAGTGTGTGTGTGTGTGTGTTGTTGTGTG
>JAPXFY010000013.1:40933402-40938402 GCA_030674185.1 Monoplex corrugatus
GGGTCAAAGGGTTAGGTTTCTGCAGTTGGTGGATAGGGTGCGGGAGTCAATGGTTAACCTATGACCTTATGAAATAAGTCGGTTTCTGGGAGAGAGAGGACCAGAGCCTTAAAGGCAATGGCAGAAGCAGCGGAAAAGAATTCCAGTAGAATCTGGTCAAGGAGGAACAAAAATGAACTCCGTAAGGCTTAAAATCCCCCCATATGTTGCCGGTGTCAATAGCTAAGTGATTAAGACATCCGTCGCAAGGCTGCCTCGGCCTTGACACGGCTGACCACCTTGGATGAGCAGCAGGTTTGAACCCAGGTGGAGAAAAATAAAACAACAGTAGAAGGGCTTTTAGGAGTCGTGACCTGGATGCAGCCGGGCCCCTTAGAGCGTCAGAAGTTAAGGGTGGAAACACTTGCTTGACGGGGGTTTCTGCTGTACGGAGATACAATAAACTAGGGCATAAACTGGGACGTATCGTAAAACTGTCTAAAATCCTTACTCATCATGAAGCCCATAAACATTTAGGGGCAGTGACCTTCGTATTGTTTTCTATACGAAGGCGCGTTTATGGTAAATGTCTGCTGTGTTATAACAGGCAACGAGTGTTCCAGATAACAGGCGCTGGCTGTGTTAAGTTTTGAGTCTGGTTTATGAACAAACTCCGGGCGTATGGCCTCGTGTCTACCCAGTCATGAAATAATGCTTGTTTTATTTCTTACAATTTACATTAAAATAGTTGTTCTCCCTTGTAGTATTTCTTTTATATTAGTTATAGACGAAGTTTGTTTTCTTTTGATTTTAATTCCCGTGATGCGAATGCAACTATGCTTTGCAGAGAATCATTGTATGTGTCATTTCTTCAAGAAACAACAGAGAACCACTCAAGGTCTGCTGAAGGAGGGGTGGCGGAACAAAAAAAACCCTTGTCAGATGCAGCTATCCAACTCACGAGACTTCTCATACCCCAGCCGAGAGCTTCAACCTTATAGCTATAGATTTATCTGCTGTATCACAGCAGCATATCTTACTGGTCTGTCTGCCTACTTTACACGTGTAGGACAAAAAAAAAGCACACTTAACGACCGTTACCGGCATAAATCAAAGTTTAGTGGAGATTGAGTGGAAGAGGTGATAGGGACAAAAATACCTGTCTGATCCGGGATTGGAACCAGGGATTTGTTCCCCTTAGCTGGATATTTTAAACCAGAGAGCTATGATTTCATCTGTGATGTACGCGGTAGTCAAGTGGGTAAGACGTATAAACTATAATAGGGAAGGTCTAGGATTCGATCCTCCCAGGATACTTACCACCTGGTCAGTAGAAGGTGGCGATTTTTGTTTCGATCTCCTATGTGAACATATGCACGGATCTGTACGTGTCTAAACCCATTCGCGTGAATACACCCGCACCAAACATCAAGTATCAACAATAGCAACAACAAACAACACAACCAACAACAACAGCAATAACAACAACAACAAAAACAATAACAAGAACAACAGCAATAACAACAACAATAGTCATAAGAACAACAACAGCAACATCAACAAAAACAACAGTAATAACAGCAACAACAACAACAACAACATTAACAGCATTAACAATTACATTAACAACAACAAAAACGACGACGACAACAACAACGGCAACAACAACAACGACGACAACAATCACAACAACAACAACAAGAAATCCTGTGAGTCGTGACAGTGTTCGGTGGCTTATAGAAACATGGGAACACACACAAGCATACACGCTTCCCAACACGTGAGGAAATATTCAGACTGTGCAGCAACATAGCGCTTGCATAGTGTGAACGAAACAGCACGCATCATCATCATCATCATCAGGTGCCTTGCCGCATGGCGTTGGCGATTATGGACTACCACCTGTCTCTATCTCTTGTTGCCTCAAGCATCTCTTCCACCCTCCTTGTCTTCAGCCACTCCGCAAGTCCGTTTAGTATATTCTCCCTGGGTCTACCTGGTGCTCTCCTTCCCTGCAGCTTTCCCGTTGAGACCAGGTGTTCCAATTCCCCTTTCCTCATAAAATGGCTTATGAATGTTGCCTGTCTTTTCCTAATCTTCCTTATGAACGATCTACTTGTGTCTGCCTCCATCAAGACTGTCTCGTTTGTTTTCTTTGCTGTCCATGGAACTCTCAACATCCTTCTTAGAAACCACATCCGGCTGCCTCAATCTGGTTCTGGCTTTGCTTGTTGACTGTCCACGCCTCGCAACCGTACAACAGTACTGGTTCTATATAACATTCCAGAACTCTCTTCCTGATGTTAACTGATAGGCATTTGTTGGTAAGATTGCTTTCCATCTTCTCGAATGTTGTTTTGACTTGGCCGATCCTGCTGGCTATTTCTGAGGTGCATCTGCCGTCTGGTGAAATGATCGTTCCCAGCTATTTAAAATTATCAACCTGTCTCAAGATTGTGCCGTTTGCTGTTATTTTGCAGGAGGGGATTTCATGTTTTTTACTGATCACCATGACTTCAGTCTTCCTGCTGTTTAGTTCCAACCCCTTACCTTTGCTTTCTATTTCAAGTATATTCACAAGGTTTTGTAGGTCCCTTTCACTTTCTGCAACTAGCACGATGTCATCTGCGTATCGAATGGTGTTTATCATTTTTCCTCCAACCTTTAATCCAGGGTCTTCCTCTAGGTTTCTCATGATGTTTTCGCTATATAGTGAAAACAGATCTGGTGACAAAACACAACCCTGTCTGACTCCTCTTTTGATGTTTTGGAAAGAGCGTATATATCCTTTTTTTTTTATTCTCATTGCAACTGTTTGTTCCCAATACATATTTCTGATCATTCGTAGATCTTTTCCATCAATATTGAGTCTTTCTAGTTGGTTGATCAATTCTGTATGTCTTACCCGATCGAAAGCCTTGGTATAGTCAACAAAGCATAAATATAAATCCTTACTGATCTCAATTGACCTCTCTATGATAGTTCTTTAGGATGCATATGGCATTAATAGTTCCTTTCCCTTCCACAAATCCACACTGTTCACTTGCTATTTCTCTTTTGATTCTATTCCTTGTTCTCATCATGATTATTCTTAATAGGATCTTGGTTACATGACTCATCAAACTGACTGTGAGATGGAGTTCGCATTCTATAGCCCCTGTCTTCTTTGGAGGTGCAATGAAAATTGATTTTGACATATCTTTGGGGATTTTTCCAGTGTCGTAAATTTCAGTTAGGAGGACTTTATTTTTTCTATACCAAATTCCTCCAGGGCTTCAATCATCTCTGTGCTAATGTTGTTTGGCCCTGGGGCTTTTCCTGGTTTCATCTTTTTCAATGCTGCTCTAACTTCATCTTTCATTATGTGTGGTCCTTCAAAGTTCTTTCTTATAATGTGTTCTGCTTTTCTGTCATCTTCAAAACGATCTTTAATGTACTCTCCCCATCTGTCTAATATTTTGTCTTTTTCCATGAGAATCGCGCCATCTTTCGATTTTAATTTAAGCAACCAGTTGATGTGCACGTATTTTTCCTGTGGACAATTTCTTCAATTCGTCTGTACATACCCCGAGGATCCATTCTGTGTCGTTCTTCTATCTCTTTGCATTTTGTGTTCAGCCAAACTTCCTTAGCTTAATTGCACCTATGCCTGATTTCTTTGTTTAACTTCCTGTATATCTCCTCGTTTCTCTTTGTCTTCCTCCTTTCCTCCATCAGGCCCAAAGTTTCATTAGTCATCCAGCTCTTTTTTGCTTTTCTATCTGCCTTAGGGATTTCTTCACAAGTTTCATTTATAGAACTTCTCACCTTTGTCCATTGTTCCTCACTGTCACCAATGTCTTCCAGAGCACTGAAGTTGTTTTGAACACGTACATTAATTTTTGACGTATCACTTCATCTGTCTTTAAGAGTTCAAGATCTAGTTTGATGTTGCTTTTGGTCTGTTTCCTTTTCCGTCATTTCAACTTAAATCTTCCCACTACAGGATTGTGGTCACTGTTGCAGTCTGCGCCTGGTAGTGGTTTTGCTGACAGTAAAGAATTTCTCAATCTTTTATTAATCAGTATGTAATAAATCTGATTTTTGGTATTATCTCCTGGACTCATCCAAGTCCATTTTCTTCTATTAGGCTGCTCAAACCAGGTGTTTCCTACTATGAACTCATTCATCTGCGCCCATTCTACAAGATACCTTCCCCTTTCATTTTGTGTACCAAGGCCATGAGGTCCAACTATATCCTCTACCTATCCTTTCCCACTTTAGCATTACAATCTCCATTATGACTGTAACTTCTTGTGATTTGCATTGGGCCTTGGCCATATCTAATACTTCGTAGAAGTTGTCGATGTCTTCCTGAGTACTTGTGGATGCTGGTGCATACACCTGAATGATGTTGATATCAAATGGTCTGCAAGACTCTGTCGGGCACAGCCAGTATCCCTTAACTGCTTTTGATTTGTCCTGTCCATGACAATGCCTACTCCTCTTTCATGTGAATTTCCACCAGAGTATATCACTGTATACTCTCCGGATATTATCATGTCTGCCCCCTTCCATCTCACTTCCCCTAGTCCTAAAATACTAATGTTAAGCCTTTCCATCTCCATTTTGACATTCTCTAATTTTCCTTTTTGCAGAATTTCCTCACATTCCATGTTGCCATCTTGGTATTTTTGAGTTTGAGTTTGGTCGCAGTATCTGGCTGACGGTCTTGTGTCACATGCGCCGCATACACACATCAAAAAGAAAAGAAAAAAAAAAGGGGGGGGGGGGGGGAGGGGGGACATACAAAAAGCTTCTTCAGTCACATTTCTGGCCAGCGTCTCCTCTCATTTCACACGAGGGTGACACAAAACACAGTTACGACCATGAACCCACACAGGTCCCTTTTAATATCAAGGTTATATATAGCTCTTAAAAAGAGGAGAGAAAAAAAAGAAACAAAACAAAAGAGAGAGAGAGGAACAGACAGACAGGCACAGAAAGAGACAGACATAGAGAGACAGAGGAAGACAGGGAGA
>JAPXFY010000013.1:40945902-40958402 GCA_030674185.1 Monoplex corrugatus
TTTTATTTACACACGGCACGCGTGTCTGTGAGACTTTAGGCAGTCCAGTCGGCCCCCATTTGGAGACCGGTCACTGCTCAACTGTCTGTTGCTTATATCGTGCAAGTAAATAGAGGAAATAAGAAAGAAAGAAGACAGAAATAATTACACTGCCTTCACCGTTTAAGGATTTTTCAGTTCTGTTTGTGTGCAAAGTCAGTGGTACTATTAAATGATTATAAAGATGAAATAAAGTTTCGGTTTGGCAATACTACATCGTTATGAGGATGAAACAAGTCGTCGTCCGCCCCCCAAAAAAACAAACAAAACAAAACAAACAAACAACAACCAAACAATGAAAAACAAATAAACAAAAAATGAAGCAAAAAAAAAGCTCAACAGACTTACTGAGAGGTTTGGGATTTAAATGTCATCATCACAAAATCATTGACAAAAAAAAATGTCCCCTTTAAGCTTCTGCCGGAGTCGAGTGTGCTATTGGCTTAGGGAAGAGACATTGGATCACGTAGTCAAACTATTGATTTCATCCACTTCGTGGATGCATCAGTGATGATGTTGCCCAAATTTTCTTACCAACGCCACAGGTGCCTGTTTCTCTTGGGCCTGATCTGCACCAGGGTATGGAATGAAAGGAATCATAATGTTCAGTCCTGATTTAAGTTTTCAATCCAGAGTGGAACTCCACAGCATCAGCATTATCCTTTATCTACCCATTGTCGTGAAACCATCATGTCCCTGTACGAACGGTGTCAGATTCAATGACCATTCTATCTTTGATCTCAAGGTGATCTCAGTTTTTGTTTTCTTATGCAATTTTAATTTGTAAGGTACAACTCACAATTTTAAACATGAATCGATTCATTACTGTATGCAACTGAATAAATGTAGAGAGGCAGACTCATTGATAGATCATCAGTTGAAACAGACAAATGTAAGTGACAATCAGGCTATGTCAGTCTTACTAATCATCTTTCCGATTTTGTAAGGAAATTGAGACCAAAAATGAAACAATGCTACGTCTTCTTTTAATGTTCCATCTTCTGAGCCACTTAGCAGGCATGGGTTTGGGAAAACTCACTTTCCTCCTCCGCATAAAATCCTAACCTCACTCAACCCCCCCCCCTGCTTCCCCTCCGGAGGGAATCACATGGTTATAATATATAATTGTATATGCTATGCTCTCTATAATTTTCCATTGGTTTTATTCTTGCTTTTATTGCTTTTATTCTTTCTCCCATTTATAGCCATGCGTGTGTGTGTGTGTGTGTGTGTGTGTGTGTGTGTGTGTGTGTGTGTGTGCGTGCGTGTGTGTGCGTGCGTGCGTGCGTGCGTGCTTGCGTGTGTGTCTGCTTCAGCGCTTAGATTTGATTTTATCAAGATTTTGCGCTATATAAATATTGAAATTATTATTATTATTATTAAATGACAATAGAGATGATAATCACGAATATGTGGAGCTCTTTTGTGGCTTGAGACAGAGTGACAGGGCTTTGAGCCACTCTTACTTTCTCATAATATCTCTTAGCGTCAACCGGGTCTGAGAGACAGACACCTGTGGTGTTGGTCAGGACATTTGAGCAACACGTTCAGTGATGCATTCTTGAAGTGGATGAACCTCAACTGTGTGATACCTCAACTGTGTGATTTTGTTCGCCACATTTTCTCAAATGAGTCCATAGCAGTTTCATATGTGGGTAGGATCCCCTTGGAGCTGAAAAATCCCATAATGCTTTTTTTTTTTTAGAACGTTAGGTATTCAACCCCACAACCTTGCAGTTTTTAGTGTGCTGCGCTAACCTCTACACCAAACTGACTGAGGAAGAAAATGGAATTAAATTAAAAAAGAGAGAAAAAAGAAAACTTGACTTGATTGATAGCACATTAGCTAACAAACACCATTCGTAAATCTTTTCATTCTCACACACGTTCTCTTATTTGCAGTTTGTTAAAAGTAATTCTATAACTTTTTAGCAATACGTTAGTTCTATACTTCGTCTTACTACCGAAATGTAGTACAAGAGGGGGGGCCAAAGCTATGTGGAGAGAGAAAAGAAGGGTCAGAGGGTCGTGCCATGAACAGAGAAGGAGGAATGAAGGCTGGAGATATAAAGGAGAGGAGGGGAAGGAAGCAATATGTCTGGATAGACAAGCGTGTTATTTCGTTAGACTGGGTTACCGCGTTCTCGCTGCCCAGCTGTTCTTCTGTTGATCAAGACTTACTGAATCGGGAGTAAGGATACACATTAAAAGTTTCCGTTTGTCTGCTTTTCTAAAGCTGTGTCTAAACTTTGTACCTGTCTATGTCTGTCTTTTTGAGTGTATGTCTGCCTGCCTGGTTTTTAGTTTGTCACAGACACACACAGACACAGACACACAGACACACACAGACACACACACACACACACACACACACACACACACACACACACGCGCGCGCGCGCGCACACACACACACACACTATCTCTCTCTCTTTCTCTCTCTCTCTGGATATATATATATATATATATATATATATGTCATCATAGGCGTCCTTCAGTCTCGGAAGACTATGGAGTTGCGCTCTGGGTGCCTATTCTGGTGCAGCGCGGGTGTGGCTGGCCAGTCCGACGCGGAATGACAGTCCTGTGCAGAGGGCACAGATGAAGTCTGACGCTGGTCTGTCTGCCTGGGATATTATTATATTTATATATATGTGTCTGTCTGTCTGTCTGCCTGTCTGTCTTTCTGCCTGCCTGTCTGTCTCTGTCTCTGTCTGTCTGTCTGTCTGCTTTGTCTGTCTCTCTCTCTTACACACACACACTCACACACGCCAATACACGAGAAAGCAACACCAAATGCAGCAGCAGCAGCAGCATCAGCATCATCAACCATTTTATTGTAATGTTGTCATAATATTGTAATGGCAATTTTCAAATCCACTCTCCCAGATATGAAACACACACACACACACACACACACACACACCACACACACACACACACACACACACACACACACACATACACACACACACACACACACCACACACACACACAACACATGGTATGAAAACTTTTTATAGCAATATCTGATGATTTAGTATATCAAATAGGTTTGTTTGATCGACTCCCTGAAACAGTTACTGAGAAGGAAGATTCTGCAATCTATTTTTGAGTTAGGATTGGAACGTTGGAATGTAATGATTATTAACAGAATAGGCTGGAAGAGTATACAGCAAGAGCTGATGATTTATTATGTCAAATACTTTGCTTAAATTAATGAAGGTGATTCTAAATAAATTAAAGAGTATTAACAGAACATACTTATTAATGTGTTACGTTTGTTGAAAATATTTGGTATGATTGTGATGTTCCAAATCCTGATTGAAGTGTATGCAGCAGATTGTGGTTTTGGAGGCGTTTTCAGAGATTTTTTTCTGTATATCTAGATAGATAATAAGAGAGAGAGAGAGAGAGAGAGAGAGGAGAGAGAGAGAGAGAGAGAGACAGACAGACAGACAGACAGACAGACAGACAGATTAAGAGACAGAGAGGAAGTGAGGGAAGGAGGAAGAGTATGAATTTTGATGGGTATTTGTTTAGTTGGATGAGTGAGTATTTTGTTACCTGGGCCAGTCTTCAGCTTGAATATTCTCAAAGTCTCTGACCATACTTACCTTTCGTGGAACAGGGGCATGTGTCTGGTTTACAGAATTACAGCAGCAGTACAAAGAAGAACGTTACCCTGTACCCACAAAATGTTCGCACGGCTTGATTATTTGCTTTGCTTGGGAGTCCTTTACAGACCAGTGGTTACCACCTACCTACCCACCCAAGGACCCAAGGCCAGACTCTAGGATGGCTTCGCTCACTCCTTTGAACCGCGCCTTGTAATTATCTCCCCTCTCGATTGCTGTGCCCGTCTCTCGTCCCAGTTTCTGAGCCCAGTCGTTGTGTCTGTGGCACATGTCTGCTGCCCACCACGCCCCTTTGATGTTCTGACAGTGGTTTGGGGTCATTATAGGCTAGCAATGACTTTTTTCTTATCAGGATGGGGTGTCGTGGCACTTGTAAAGGCCACATCTGGAAAACACCATTTATGTCATATGACAGAGCCTTCAGCTTGAAACGGGATGCCTAAAGGTCATTGCACAGCGTTAGTGGAGAGATCATAGGTTATTATAGAATATGTATTGGGAACAAACAGCTGCAATGAGAATAGAAAACAATATAAGCTCTTTCTAAAATATTAAAAGAGGAGTAAGTTAAGGCTGTGTTTTGTCACCAGATCTGTTTTCACTTTACAGTGAAAACGTCATGAGAAACCTAGAATAACACCCTGGATTTAAGGTTGGAGGAAAAATGATAAACAGCATTCAACATGCAGATGACACTGTGCTAATTGCAGAAAATGAAAGGGACCTACACAATCTTGTGAATATACTAAAAATAGAAAGCAAAAATAAAGGGTTGGGGCTAAACAGCAACAAGACTGAAGTCATGGTAATCAGTAAAAAAAACAAAAAAAAAACAACAACATGAAACCCCCTCATGCAAAATAGCAAACGGCACAACCTTGAGACAGGTTGATAAGTTTAAATATCTGGGAACGATCATCTCACCAGATGGCAGACGCACATCAGAGATAGCCAGTAGAATCGGCCAAGCCAAAACAGCATTCAAAAAGATGAAGAGCATTCTTACCAACAAATGCGCTATCAATTAACATCGGGAAGAGAGTTCTTGAATGTTACATAGAACCGATAATGTTATATGGTTGTGAGGCGTGGGCTGTCAACAAACAAAGCCAGAACAAGATTGAGGCAGCCGAGATGTGGTTTCTAAAAAAAATGTTGAGAGTTCCATGGACAGCAAAGAAAACAAAAAAGACAGTCTTGATGGAGGCAGACACAAGAAGATCATTCACAAGGAAGATTAGGAAAAGACAGGCAACATTAGAGGCCATTTTATGAGGAAAGGAGAATTGGAGCACCTGGTCACAACAGGAAAGCTGGAGGGAAACGAGAGCACCAAGTAGACCCAGGGAAAAATATTGGACAGACTTGCAGAGTGGCTGAGGACAGAGGAGGTGGAAGATGTGTTTGTGGCAACAAGGGATAGATGCATATGGAGGACTATCATTGCCAACACCATGAGGCAAGGCACTTCATGAAGAAGATGAATGGTCTTTAACAGGTTGAGTATGGTGACACTTGGCAAAGCCACATGTAGAAAACGCCATTTTTGTCCTATGACAAAGCCTTCAGCCAGAAACGGGTTGCCTAAAGGTCAATGCAGAGCGTTAGAGGAGAGGCATAGGTCAGTACAGACTATTACTCATCATCGTCACCATCATCATGTGCCCTGCCGCATGGCGTTGACGATCATGGCCCTTCATATGCATCTATCCCTTGTCGCCGCAAGCACATCTTCCACCCTCTCTCTGTCCTCAGCCACCCTGCAAATCCGTCCAATATTTTCTCCCTGGGTCTACCTGTTACTAGACAAGTCATTATATACCATCAGAGAGTTCAGTATAGACTGTTGTGGAGAGGTCAGAGATTATCACAGACAGTGAGCGGAGAGGTCAGATGTCATTATAGACTGTTAGTGGAAAGGTCAGAGGGCACTACAGACTTTTAGTGGAGAGGTCAGTTGTCATTATAGACTGTTAGTGGAAAGGTCAGAGGTCACTATAGACTTTAAGTGGAGAGGTCAGAGATCATAATAGACTCTGAGTGGAGAAATTATATTTTACTACAGAATGTTAGTGTAGAGGTCAGAGGCATTATACGCTGTGAGAGGAGAGCGCAGGGGTCATTGAAGACCTGGTGGAGAGGTCAGAGGTCATTGTGTACTGTTAGTGGAGAGGTCAGAAGTCAACATAGATTATTAGTGGAGAGGTAAGAGGTCCATATGGACAGTTAGTAGTGAAAGAGAGAGAGACAGAGAGAGAGAGAGAGAGACAGACAGACAGACAGACAGACAGACAGAGAGAGATAGAGATGGAGAGAGACACACACACAGAGACAGAGAGAGACACACAGAAAGAGATAAAGACATAGCGAGAGACAGACAGACAGAGAGAGAGACAGAGAGAGACAGAGAGAGAGAGAGAGACAGAGACAGAGAGCGCAAACTATCTGTCAGTAAACACAAACTCGCAGATATTGATGAAACATATTTTAATTCAAGCATCAGTCGTAACCATAAAGACAGAATTGTTGGACTGAACAAGAAGCAAATCAACCATGTAGGCCTACATGTACAGTTTTCTGCCCTAGGGAAATCTACTTGGACTATCATCAAGGACAAAACCCCATTCCACTCCATGTTTACCTTGCTATGAAATGCAATCGCATCCCAAAGACACTCTTGTATGGAGAGCTGAAGCAAGGACATTCGTGTTCAGGGAAGACCTCTAAAGCATTACAAGGACACTCCGTAGGCCAACTGTATCATCTGAGACATCTGAAGCATCAGCTGGAAAAGTGGTGCCCGCGACAGAGTACGCTGGCCACTGCAGTGCACGCAGAGTTTAGTTGCATTTGAATGACAAGCTGCTGTTAAATAGCAGAAGGAGGAGAAAGCAGAGCCCAAGGCAACATCGACTGCTTCCCATCCAGAGTTTGTTGAAAAAGTCGCACGTGGCTCCAGAACTATTCTTGTTAGTACGCTTGCTCATCTGTCGGATTAAGGGGACAGTCCACTACTACGACGACGACACGACGACCACAACGACGACGACGACGACGACGAGGATGACGACGACCACCACCACCACCATCTTCATCATCATCAACATCATCATCATCATCGTCGTCGTCGTCATCGTCGTCGTCGTCATCGTCATCATCGTCATCGTCATCGTCATCGTCATCATCATCATCATCATCATCATCATCATCATCACATCATCAACGTCGTCGTCGTCGTCGTCGTCATCGTCGTCGTCGTCGTCGTCGTAGTCGTAGTCGTCGTCGTCGTAGTCGTCGTCGTCACCATCACCATTACTATCTCCATCACCATCGCGTCTGCTTTCCTTTCCTGCACTCAGTTTAAATTCTCATCACATAGAACAAATTGTCCCAGAATCTTTTGACCGAGATATTGTTTACAGATAGTCAGCGCCTAGCATATGAAGAAGAAGAAGTCACATGAATGCCATTTCCGATCTACAAATCGGCATCAGCAAAAAAGGAGACGATGATGGTCAGCAAAATATGAAGCGACCATAAGTATCAGCATTAATCGTACTAAACTGAAACAAATGATTGAATTAAAATACCTCCACAGTAACTTTGTAGAAGACGGATGGTTCAACAGAGAGATTGAAACCGGTATCCAGAATACAAATAAGCTCAGCTATCAACGTGTTCTACTCTTGAACATTCCGTAATGAAACAAGAGTCAAGCACAGCAGTTCTGTTTTAATTCCTACCCTGACACACTAGATGCCAGAGATAAAACCTAATCAAATCTCAGAAGCACAAAATCACCACATGCGAGACTTAGTGTCAACAGGATTAGACGTGACATGATCGAAAACACTGAGAACAGAGAAACAGTGGGAGCGACATCAATCCACCATCATAATTATCGGCAGAGAATAAAGTGGTTTGATAATCTGACCAGAACGTAACCTCATCAGCTGACTCAACAAACATACGATACAAAGACTCTACGATTTAAATCAAAAGACAGATTAAAGAATGGCTGGATAGACAGTGTAAGGAAGACCTTGACATCACACAACCTTTCCAGATTAAATGCTGACCCGTCACTTCTTTCTCCCTGTGACAACCCTAACCCTTTGACTCCCGCACCTTGTCCTACCAGCATCCAGCATTGTCAACCATGCTGGCAAAGCAAAATCTTAACCCTTTAACTCCCTCATCCTATCCACCAGCTTCCTGTTAACCTTTTGACTCCCTCATCCTATCAACCAGTTTCCTGCAGGAAGCTGGTGGATAGGGTGAGGGAGCCGAAGAGTTATTTTTTTTTGCAGTTGGTGGATAGGGTGCGGGAGTCAAAGGGTTAATTAATGGCGCAAGTCGACGAACATAAGAAAGAAGAAGAAGGAGGAGCACACATTATTTGCGCTCTGTATGCAGCTCTGTTGGTTTCGTAAGGTAGACAGGTGAATAGTACAGGTACTCAGAATACAACAGTCAGATTCTAGTTTAGACGTATAACGCAGCGTACAAGTTTAACATCAGTTTAGTCCGCGGGTGGTTGGTTTCTTCGATAGAGCCGTTCGACTCAAGATCTGATAGCTCAAGTTCAACCCCAGTCTGCAACATTAAAACTTGGCCTGTTCACTGCCCATCTTAATGTTTCCATCATTCTGGTGGTGTCAGCTTAGTGTTTCAAAAGTCCCTTAGTGTTCTTCCCCGGAGCTGAACGTTAAGGTGATGATAATGGAATCCCCTTCGACTCAACAGTTTAGTAGGCATACTCTGGTCTTCGGCGCCTGATATGGGGCTCAGTGTGGGCTACAGGATCAATTCTAGAAGCACATGTTCTTCCTCCAGCATTGCACAGGAAGGAGTTCTACCGTTCCAGGTTCTACTTCTCCCCGTTGTCATCTGATGAACAGCAGCTGTTATGCGATGTTCAATGTAATCATGCTCTGCTGGCGTTAGAACATTCTGGTGTAGGCAGTATTTTCCCACTGATGCATTTGATGCTGCAGACGATGAGGTTGGTAATTTCAATGTACAACACAAGTAAATACCTACACACCATTCACTTATATACTGATCTAGTAACTGCTACAGACATGTCAAAGGGGAACTATTTGCAAAATTTAAATTATCTTCTTTTTAACATTTTCACCACAGTAGCAAACAATAGTGCTATAAGCAACCATTTGGTAAGATTGTTGAGACATAATGTTCATACTGCTCAAGCGAGTGATTTGAGCCACACCGTAAATATACTTTTTATCATAATGTTGGTTGTTGTAGGTTTGTCCGAACAGTGATATCAATAAAGCATGCGGTAAATCTTTTAAACCTACATTCACGTTGGAAATATAATGGTTGTGTAAAGTTAAATTGTAATTATTATTATTATTATTAAATAACGGGTGTATATCAGTAAAACAGCACCAAATTATTCTTTGAGAAAAGATAAGGCATGTTGTTGTTTTCTTTATGAAAATAAGGCACTTGGTTGATTGATTGATTGGTTGGTTGGTTGGTTGGTTAATTGGATACATGCTTTGTTGGTTCACCGTTCATTGATTCGTTGGATGAGTGTGTACGTGGCTAATTCATTGACAGAGTAATCCGCTTGTTATGTACACACACACACACACACACACACACACACACACACACACACACACACACACACACACACACACTCACACACACGCACACGCACGCACACACACACACACACACTCACACACACACACACATACACACACACACACACACACACACACACACACACACACACACACACACACACACACACACACACACACAAGTAAGCAGCCCTACCTAATGCTTATGTCATAACATTTTCATCTGCTATAACCCGTTTTCCACATCTCAGCCTATCCATGCCGAAAAACTCGGGTTCGCATCTACAAGCACTCAGTTTAACAATGCCTTTGTTATATTTGTAAAAACAGAAGTGATTAAAATACATAAAACAAAGCATTAAAACACAGACAGGCAAGAGCACACCAACAATGATATCACTTCCTATGCATATGGTTCAAAACGATCATAATCTATAAGTGTACAATATTGAAAGGAACAGAATTTCTAATGATATAATATCTAATGTAATAAAAGGAAGAAAAAAAACACACTAAATAGTATATAAATGTTAACTAAGGTATAAGCTATACAATGTAAATGAAGTATACTCTATAAATATTAAATATAAATATAAAAACTACAAATAATGAACTATAACACTCATCAAAGGAATCTTCATTCTCGTCGATAATGTTTCAGTTTCAATTGTGACAAAGAAACTAAGTCAATGGTATTAACAACGAGTAGGTTCAAAATATGCAGTTCCATCATATCAGCCAACCATATCAGTCGTACAGTAAACAAGTAAATGACTGCCAAAAACTGTATATCATTAAATAAATACAACAAGAAACCAGGATTTCAGCCCCAAAATATTGTTAATTGTCTTGGTCTGCAATTTTAAGAAGAAGAAGAATGCGAAGAAGAAGAAGAAGAAGAAGAAGAATGCGAAGAAGAAGAAGAAGAAGAGAAGAAGAAGAAGAAGAAGAAGAAGAAGAAGAAGAAGAAGAAGAAGAAGAAGAAAAAGAAGAAGAAGAAGAAGAAGAAGAAGAAAAGAAGAAGAAGAATGCAAGAATGCAAGAAGAAGAAGAAGAAGAGAAGAAGAAGAATGCGAAGAAGAAGAAGAAGAAGAAAAAGAAGAAGAAGAAGAAGAAGAATGCGAAGAAGAAGAAGAATGCGAAGAAGAAGAATGCGAAGAAGAGAAGAAGAAGAAGAAGAAGAAGAAGAAGAAGAAGAAGAAGAAGAAGAAGAAGAAGAGAAGAAGAAGAAGAAGAAGAAGAAGAAGAAGAAGAAGAAGAAGAAGAAAAGAAGAAGAAGAAGAAGAAGAAGAAGAAGAAGAAGAAGAAGAAGAAGAAGAAGAAGAAGAAGAAGAAGAAGAAGAACAAGAAGAAGAACAAGAACAAGAACAAGAACAAGAACAAGAAGAACAAGAACAAGAACAAGAACAAGAACAAGAAGAAGAAGAAGAAGAAGAAGAAGAAGAAGAAGAAGAAGAAGAAGAAGAAGAAGAAGAAGAAGAAGAAGAAGAAAACAAGAAGAAGAACAAGAACAAGAACAAGAACAAGAAGAACAAGAAGAACAAGAAGAAGAACAAGAAGAACAAGAACAAGAACAAGAAGAAGAACAGAAGAAGAAGAAGAAGAAGAAGAAGAAGAAGAAGACAACAAAACAATACGAAACAAAATTAAGTTTAAAAAATGATATACAGTTATTTGTACAGTTTGTAAATACACGTTTTGCATCTTTTTTTTTCTTATTCGTTTGCTTTTCTTTTCGTTTTGTCCACAGACACTGCACCTATCTCTCTAAGTTGCACTGTCCTTCTGGGACTGAGATATGGTCCACTTTTTATTGCCGTTATTTTCTCAATTAAAACATAGATACACACGTAATCAGAGAAAATGCAGCATTACTACAGTCATCAACACCAAACATCATATTAATGGTGAAGAGTATATCACACATACACATATATACGCCCTCATATTCCACTTCTATTATACTACCGCTAATATGCATCACAGCAAATGCCAATTTCAGATCATACACCACGAAAACGAAACTGGATGAAAAAAAACAAAAACAAACAATTTAAATATGGATTCTGCTTCAGCACAAACGTACAAAGAAAAAGACATATGGGAATGCCCACATTACAGTCTAAAACACCACCATGAATCGTACTAATCTTTCAGTCCAGTACCATCTCCAACCAACGACTGCTCGTCCAAAAGCAAACAAAAAGATATGTACATCATCTTCATGAAAGGACCATAGAGATGGATGCGGCACATCGTCTGTAGAGTTTGTCTGAAGTTTGTTCCAGAGGTATTTATCGCACTTGGACAATTCAATACACGATCCACTCAAACATGTCAGCAAATATCTGATAGACTCCCTGAGCCTGCGCAAAACCTTGTGCACTGGCAAGATTTTAAAATGGGGAAGAGTGTGTGTGGGTGTGTTGTGTGTGTGTGTGTGTGTGTGTGTGTGTGTGGTGGTGTGTGAGAGAGAGAGAGAGAGACAGAGAAGGAGAGAGGGAAAGAGAGAGAGAGAGACAGACAGACAGACAGACAGACGGACAGACAGAGACAGAGAGATGGGAGAGAGAGAGAGAGAGAGAGAGAGAGAGAGAGAGAGAGAGAGAGAGAAACACGAGACAGGGACAGAGAGACAGAAACAGAGACAGAGACAGAGATACGGGACAAAGAGAGCAAATGAAGACACAAGAGAGGAGACACCAAAGACATCTAATGATGAACACTAACACAAAGCGAAATTTAAGACGCTGAAATATACCTGAAGTATCATACAGAGGCAGGCCTGGAATAGATTGCGAAGACAGTTATTCGTTTCTGCCCTAAATACCTGTGACATAATGGGAAATGAGTAAAATAAATACCACCGTGTAATCACAGACTTACTGTGTTCAACAACACAGCCACCAAAGTCTCCTCAACTATTAGACCTGAAGAGGGCCATTGACATACCCTGCCGACAACCAGGTCCGACAGATGCAAACATCTGTGATGCTGGGCAAGAAATCTGACTAGACAATAATGACACATGAGCACAGTGGATGAGATTCGATTGTGCATTTATAGTTTCCCAGCAAATCCACAGCACACTGAACTCTGGGGAGAAGGCAGGTGAGGCCTACAAATCCCATTAGAAATGTCATGGTTGGCTGAAGGGATTTCAAACCCACGATATCAAAGTTCTTTGCGCTAACCGCTTCGCCAC
>JAPXFY010000013.1:40963402-40975902 GCA_030674185.1 Monoplex corrugatus
GATGATTATGATGATATGATGATGATGATGATGATGGTGATGATGATGATGATGATGATGATGATGATGATGATGATGATGAAAATAAAATAATCATAATAATGATGATGATGAAACTGACACGACGACAACAACAACAACAACAACAACAACAACAACAACAACAACGACAACAATAACAACACTAATAATAATAATAAAGATAATAATAATAAAATAATAATAGTAATAATAATATAACAACAACAACAACAGCAACAACAACAATGATAATAAATATAATAATAAGGATAATAACAGGATGAAGAAGAGAAAGAAAAAATTGATTGTAGTCTCTCACACAGAAAATATACTCCAGTTTAAACACAGTAAATACACATGCCTGTATGCATATGCGCACACAGACAACACAACATACACATGCACTTACATAGATCATAAATCAGCATCAGTCTTTACAATGCTTACACCCAGATGCTAAAACCAGTCATGGTGCAGGCTTTACCATCAAAGACACGAATAACTAAAATAATCATCCACATACACAAAACGCAGCAAGTTCAGAAACGTGACTGAAGAAAGCAGCCCATCCACAAAATACATTTACAGACAGACAGACGCTGTTGGTGTAACCGTTCACCTGGACATAAGCAGTCTCCATTCTGGCGTCCCAAAATCCAGAAGGACGTAGATGCATTATTTTGTCAATGAAAAAAGAGCATATCAGAAACAAAATAAAACAAAATACAATGAAAAGATAACAAATAAAAAAAACGAATGAACGAAAAAAATGAACGAACGAACGAACAAATACATAAATAAATAAATGAATATTCATATAACAAGACACAAACATTCACTCTATATTGTCCTCACCCACACATGCTCGATAGTTTCTTTCCAAAGAATCATGGACACAAGATCCGATATTTCAAATATCAGTTCCAGCCTTCAGTGTTAAAAACTGGCATGTTCACTGCTCGTCTACATGTTTGCCACCCTTCTGGTGGTATCAGTTTTGGCTGGTTCAGAGAATGCCAGATAATTGCTGGTAGATCTGGGTGAATTGCATATACATATGTCCAAGTGTGGTGAAACTCTCTTGAATAAACTCTAAACTCAACTTATGTCAGCAGAAATCAGTAAAAAAGCAACACCAACTGTGCGCATGGATTCGAGCTAGACCTGGCTGGGAAACTTTGAGTGTATGGTCTCCAGTCTACCCAGCTGTGAATAGGTACCCAGCCCTGTTCAAGGTTGGAGATGGCGAAGCAGTGAGGGAGAGGAGTGGGGCCTACCTTCAAAACGTCGACCTATGGGAAGTTAACACTTAACTTTCCTACGACATCAGGGTTATAGTACCAACTTTACCTGTTTCTCTTCTGTTTTTTTGTTTGTTTGTTTTTTTTCTTTTTTTTTTAACCTATGCCCTGTTGGTGGTTGGAAATGGAAAAGCAGCAAGGGAGAGGAGTCTACCTTCAAAAACATAGAGAGTGATTTTGCACCTCATTCCACTGCGACATCAAGTTTATACTGCCGCCTTTGCTTTTTTTTTTCACTTTTAACCAGCGTCAATGTAATTGTTTACCTGAACATAAGCAGTTTCCATTCTGGCCCCCCGGATCCTGACAGGACCAGGCGGGAGTGACCGGAAGAGTTGGAAGGCATCCAGCAGTGACAGATCTCCAAGTGGTCTGCCATTCACTGAGTACAGAATGTCCCCTTTCCTGATTCAACAGAACGAGACACAACGCTTTTAATGGACATTTGTATTTGAGAAGTAACCTTATCATTTAGATCAACATACGAATGCCAAAAAAGAATGATGAAATTAAATCACCACTAAACACCCCAAAAATTACACAGAGCAAGTACTCCATTACATGTACACTGAGTAAATTAAAACAAACAAACAAACAAACAAAAACAAACAAACACTAAAGAAAAGAAAACAAAACAAAACAATACAAAAACCGCTAAATATTTTACACTTAGAACAAAACGTTAATGTTCTAGAGACCACACCTACAACAAAATGCCCCATAACAAAGATTGCATCAAGAAGAAAGAGTGCTATAGTTTATACTGAGCACAAAATATCCATATATTACGCCAAGCACATTGTGCTGTGTAGTTTACAGGGTGCACAAAATGCCCCATTCTGGCCCCGGATCCTGATAGGACCAGGCGGAGTGACCGGAGGATGAAGTGCCCTTCGAATCACCCTGAACACAAAAAGACCCATGAATAAGACTATGCATAAATTTACTACTATTGATTTGAGAATGGACGCTGTTTGTGACTTTGCTATTCAAAAGAATGGAAATAAAATGTTTGACCTTCAAAAAGGCAAAAAGGCTTGAATGTCCCTGTGAACTTATGATCTCATTTCATAATGAGACAAACTATCAAGCATGTTAGAATGTGCAGGTGAGATATTTTTTTCCATAAAGATAGATCACACTGGGCATCAATGAAAGACACACTACCAAACAGATTATATACTGAAAAGAAAACTCTCAATCAGCACAACACACATGAATCGATTACAGACGATATAAACAAAAGTAAATAAATAAATGAATGAAAAAGGGGAACGTACTGCAGACGTCCATCTCGATCAGCCAGAGAGCCAGGTGTGATGTCTTGCACATGAACACTGCACATGCCTCCTGTCACTTTGCGTACCACGTTGATGCCTACACTGTCCTGACCCACTGGAAATACCACATCACACATTACACATTACATAGTCCACATTGCACATCACGCAACACTTATTTCCTGACACCTTGCGTACCACACTGGTCTTCGCACTGTCCTGACCCACTGGAACACCAAACCACACATTACACATACAACTCCACATCACACATTATACACAACACTCTGCATCACACAATGCACATGTAACTCCAAATCGCACATTACACATATATCACTACATCACACATTATCCAGATTACCCCATCATCTCTTATATATATATATAAAATTTCATCAAGCCTTACTCATAAAGCATCACATCGAACGTAACACATGTAACATCACATCACATTATATATGTAACACAACATCATACATTATGCATATAACACCACAATACACATGACATATATCACACCACATCACATATCAGATATAATTCCAACACATCATCGCACATTACATACATAATACCACATCATACATTACACATATAACACATCATCAAGCATTACACATATAACGAAGCATCACACATCACACACACACTACAGCATCACACATTACACAGAACACATGATCACATTTCACACAGAGAACACATAATCATACATCACACATTACACATGCAATACCACATCATTCATATAACATTACATCACACGTTACACATGCAACACCACATCATTCATATAACATTACATCACACATCACACATCCCATTTCACATTGCACACGCCTCCTGTCATCTTGCACACCTTATCGTTTCCCACATAGTACTGACCAGCTGGAACATCACCACACACACACACACACACACACACACACACACACACACAACACCACACACACACACATATATATATATATATATATATATATATATATATATATATATAGACAAATAGACAGATAGACATATAGATATATAGATAGATAGCTAGCTAGCTAGATAGATCTATAGATAGATAGATATAGATAGATAGATAGATAGATAGATAGATAGATAGATAGATAGATAGATAGATAGACACATACTGCATACATACATACATGCATGCATGCATGCATGCATACATACATACATACATACATACATACATAAATACATACATGCATGCGTGAGAGAGAGAGAGAGAGAGAGAGAGAGAGAGAGAGAGAGAGAGAGAGAGAGAGAGAGAGACAGACAGACAGACAGATAGACAGAGAGACAGACCGACAGACCGACAGAGAGACAGACCGACAGACCGACAGACAGACAGAGACAGAGACAGAGAGAGAGACAGAGACAGAGACAGAGACAGACAGAGACATAGAGAGGGACAGAGAGAGACACAGAGAGAGACAGAGCGAGCGAGAGACAGAGACAGACAGACAGGAGGGGCGGGGTTGAGAGAATGAGAGAGAGAGAGAGAGTCAGACAGACAGAGATGGAGAGAGACAGACAAAGAGAGAGAATCAGATAGAGAGAGAGACAGAGACAGAGACAGAGACAGAGAGAAGAGCGAATACTTGTAATGCAAGCACCATCTTTGCTACTTTGATATAACTTAAAAAAATCTACAACTTAAATCCTTCCATTCTACAAGAGCAGACAAATAATGCCTTTCATACTTAATATGTGTGTCACGAACACCTACCTTTATGCAGAAGGATGTCCAGATTGGTCGTGACATTGTGGTTGTCCACCATCTGCCACACATCTTCCTGTCGACTCCTGTAAATCTCAGACCCCCTGCCCCCGAAGGACCCTCGCCTCTCCGTCAGACTTGCAGACGTCCTCTGATGCTGGTGATGATGATAATGCTGGCGAGGATGGTGCTGAAGAGGAGGCGAGGTGTGATAAGCAGGCAGAGCATCTACCGAACTGCCACAGAAATTCACCTCACTACTGTGATACTGGAAATAAGAAGACGCTGCGGAGTTGTCAGTGTACGAGGAAGCAGCGTAACAGTTATTGTTGGTAAAAGAAGTAGACATCGACGAAGAACCGTTACCAGAATATTGTCCGTGATGCATAGCTGTGCTGTTGGTGGACTGGAAGTGAGAAACAGGAATCGGGCGACCTGAGGTGGTGAGGAGAGGGCCTGGGTGGACATTCAAAGAGGTCAGCGTCTGGTTGTGAAACAAGCCGAGAGCAGAATCGTCCAAAGGCTGGAAGGGAAAACCTTGACTGGATTGGTTCGACACAAAGCCCGTAGGCTGGGGACAACGAAAAGCGCTTCCTGACAATGGTTCCATGCGATGGTGAACACTAGAAGAAACGTTGCTAGGTTGAGAGTTCGATTCCATTTTTGTTTCTATGGCTTGGTTCGTGCGGAAGGACGGCTGGGAATTTTCAATTCTTGCCACAGACAAATTTCTTGCTGAATTACTCTGTGAAGGAGAACGTGTATTCTGTGACGTAGTCTTGACGTCATAACTCCTAGCTGACGCCATATCGGTCAGTGTGGATGAACTGCAACTGGATCTAGTTCCGTCTGATGCCCTCTTGTGGTACACGCTACGACCAGACACGGGAGACATGGACACACTGTCATAATCTCCCTCTCTCAGCACGCTTCTCTCCCTTTCGGGAACAGCTGTGTTTAAATTACGATTCAAAGACTGGTCTCGAGAAGGCAAAGACTGCAGTGTGTGAGGTGGCGATGAAACGAAAGGACCACCTCTCTGGGTGCGGGGAGACTTCACATCAATCTGCTGCCTGTCCTCTCGAACCTGATGACCTGTCCTATCCACAGAGATGCTCTGCCTCTCCTGCCTTTGGCTGCAGCACTCTGAAGAACTCGAAGATGTCTCGCTGGCATCACGAATCGAGCCGTAGGGGAGAGTATTGCTTACAGGATTCCCAAACACATTTCGTCGATTTGGTGTTCCAGAATAAAGTTGGTCCGTAATTCGAGCGTACGTAGGTTCGTACGGATCCGAATTTCGAATACGTGTGGGTTCGTGTGTGTCAGTCCTATTTTTGTTGAAGAAATGTTCTGATTTTCGGGAATGACCAAGCTGGTCGTAATCCGCCTCATTTCTGCTGGAGCGCATAAAGTTCTGCTTTCTGTTATCCACCAGAGCAGGCATAGGCTTCAGCGTCCATTGCGTACTGCTGTCTTCGTCGCTTTTCGAGTCAAAATCGTCAAGACCTGGAACATCCTTACCCTCCATCGCCTGTCCAAACCTGAAAGGGCCCACCCCACACTTCGGCGACATTCTCTGGATGGGGATCGGGCGGGGTGGAGGGGGGCTGGAGTTGTGAGTGATAGAGTTGGTGTCAGACGCGGAAGAGTCTGCAGAGATGGGGGAGTCTGAGACACTGTTGAGGGGAGTGTGGTGTGGGGAGTGGCTGGGACTAGACACAGGACTCCCGTCCGTGGAAGACACTGGAGTCTGTCTCGGACTGAAACAGAAGATAAACAACATTGAACACTGAAACAGAAGAGAAACAACACTGAGCACTGAAACAGAAGATAACCGACACTGATACTGAAACAGAAGATAAACGACACTGAATACTCGAAACAGAAGCTACACAATATTGAATACTGAAACAGAAGCTACAACAAATATTGAATACTGAAACACAAGATAAACAATACTGAACACTGAAACAGAAGATAAACAATACTGAACTGAAAATCACGAAACAAAAGATAAACAATAACTGAATGCTGAAACAGAAGATAAACAATACTGAAACTGAAACAGAAGATAAACAATACTGAACACTGAAACAGAAGATAAACAATACTGAACACTGAAACAGAAGATAACAATACTGAAACTGAAACAGAAGATAAACAATACTGAATACTAAAACAGAAGATAAACAATACTGAATACTGAAACAGAAGATAAACAATACAGACTGTAACATCTCTAACAATGACACTAGGACGAAGATTATCTTGAAGAACAAGTAGATCAAAGCCATTCTAAACAAATTCACCCTTTTTTAACAGTCCTTGTTTCATACAATTTTATCACAAAATATCACAGGTGACCTTGAAAATCAAGCAAGGTCGACCAAAAAAGTTTAAACACGAACATGGTTACAGTCAGGGGGAAAAGGATGAAATTTGTAACACAAAATACATATTTCCACAATCTTATGGTCGTAACTTTAAGATCAAGCCAAGATCATGCAATTCTTGCCATTTGGAGTTCTGTAATCAAATCAAATAGAGTTGTACACAACCCAGCTGATTATAAGGCCATATCAGGGCCAGGACCATGTTAAAAATAACTGCAAGCCAACCATAAAGACAACAGTTCAAAGATAAGCACAAGCACAGGACAGATCTTTCAAGTCTAAAATGGCAACCCCCAAAAATATACGAATTGCTATTCGCTCTCAGGACAATGTGTAGAGGAGGCTGAACATTAAAACAAATAAATGAAAAAATGAGTGAATAAATAGATAAAATAAATAAATAAGAAAAATATAAATAAACAAGTAAATAATAAATGAATAATAAATATAAATAATATAAATAAATAATAAATAATAAATAAATAAATAAATAAAAAATAAATAAATAAATAAACGAATAACTAAATAAATAAATGAATAAATAAATAAAAAAGATGAAATCAAAACTGATATCATGAGTACCTCTGAATTATCAAATATTGCTGAATTAGGAAGCTGTTCTACATTCGTGAAATAGGCTACCTGGATCACGGAACAACTCATTTTACCTGGGACAGATGGAGGACCTTCGAGACCTGAAGGTGAAGGTGACAGGACCTCTGGGCAGAGCTCGGAACAAGGTGATCACCTGTTGATGGGTCAGCCCTTGCACACTGTCCCCGTTCACGCTCAAGATCTCGTCACCTGGAGGGAGACATCATCGTCGTCGTCATCATCGTCGTCGTGGTGAGGAGATAGATAGATAGATAAGATAGAGAGAGAGAGAGAGAGAGAGAGAGAGAGAGAGAGAGAGAGAGAGACAGCAGGCAGACAGACAAACGGGAGAGAGAGAGAGAGAGAGAGAGAGAGAGAGATACAGAGGCGAGAAAAGAGCGGGAGAGAGAGAGAAGAGAGAGAGAGAGAGAGAGGAAGAGACAGAGAGAGAGAGAGAGAGAGAGAGAGAGATACAGACACACAGACACACAGACTACAACAGAGTGCAATGGTTCATGTTGTCAAACTGCTTCCAAGGGAGGAAATTCAAGGAGGCATTGATAACAGCAAATATGATGGCTTACTTCCCTTACTCTAGTTTTCCCCTACACTCTCCCTCGCTCGTAATGCGTTAGCCAGTCCAAGCGATTTATTCATTTACTTGTTTATATTCCTTTCAATTACTGACTTTACTGACATAAGTGCATAAAAGAAAATGGGGAGGGGGTGGGGATTTTTAATTCAGCGTGTTATGGAGCCTTTGGAAAGACTGGGACCATAGAACTGAATCTCATCCATTTTACGGATGCATCATTGAAGATTTTCTTTAAATCCCCTGACAAACACGGTGTGTTATATCTCAAACTTTGAATTAAACTGACATAAACAAAATTTAATTAAATACAAGTGAATATGCCAGATGTATAGCGTGGACTGGGAATGAACTCTAGTAATGAGATCCTGGGTTTAATCCTCTGTGAAATGAGTCAGTCTGCTGGCCAAAGTGTTGAATTTCCCACGGCACTGCACGGTAACAAATCTTACCTTCTCTCAGTCTTCCGTCCTCAGCCACCGCACCGGAAGCGAAGATCCTTCTCACGTGAACGCCCACGTGACCTCGTGACTTCCGGTCTGTGCCGCCGACGATGGTAAAGCCCAGCCCTTTGCCCTTTGACCCTTTCAGAATGGATATTGTCTGTAGTGGTCCATACTGATTGGACCTCTCCAAGTCTTCGTCGTTGGTGTTGTTTAATCCAATGCTCTTCTCTTCCTGTTGATCCTGGTGTGAAATATATACAATATGAATCATATACATATTCATCACTGTGTTCGGACAATTCAGGTTATGAAATTTATTTTGTTAAGATAATTCAGATTCTGATATTTATTTTAAAATGCAGTACATAGTTATATTACTAAAACAAAACAAAACAAAACAAAACAAAAAAGACAGATAAAAATATACAAACAAGATGATCAAACAGATAGACAGGCAGATAGACAGACAGACACACAGACAGCCAGCTAGATAAGTAGACAGGCAGATAGGTAGATAGATTATACATAAAAGTACACACACACACACACACACACACACACACACACACACCACACCACACACACACACACACACACACACACACACACACACACACACACACACACACACACACACACACACACACACACACAAACATCACACAGAAACAGAACCATTAATCCTAACCCAACCTAATCCACCCCTAACCAACGACACACACAATCTAACATTACTCACCAGTGATTTCCCAATGCCCTTCAAGGGAATGGCAGGGGACTCTACAGAGCGTGGTATGAGGGTGATGGGCGGAGAGCTGACCCTGGAGATACTGGGCAGTGTGGTGCCTGCAATGGACGCTGATTTTCTGAGCTAGAAAACAAGAGAGAAAAGACATGCTTAGCACCAGTTTGTTCAAGAAGGCAAAGATTCCTATAGTATCATATTGCAAGAGAGAGAGAGAGAGAGAGAGAGAGAGAGAGAGAGAGAGAGAGGAAAGAGAGAGACAGAGAAGAGAGAAGAGAAGAGAGAGAAAGCGAGACAGAGAAGACAGAGACAGAGAGACAGAGAGACAGAGAGAGACAGAGAGAAAGTGAGTGTGTGTGTGTGTGCACGCACGCGCGTGCGCGTGAGTGTGTGTGCATATGTGTGTACGTGAGTGCGTGTGTGTGTATGTTGTGTGTGTGTGTTGTGGTTGTGTGTGTGTGTGTTGTGTGTGTGCGTGTGTGTGTGTGTGTGTGTGTGTGTGTGTGTGTGTGTGTGTGTGTGTGTGTGTGTGTGTGTGTGTGCACGTGTGTGCGCGCGCGCGTGTGTGTCCAACTGAAAGCCTAAAGGTCGAAAACTACCGGTAGGTATTTCGTGCACCTCTGTGTTAAAGTAGACAATATTCAAGTCTTCCAGGATTACAGGACATTTCTTTTTCACGCCAAGTTCTTATCTTACCTGCAGTCATTCTTATTTTTTTCAAATTTAGGGATTATCAAATATATGTTTACAAAATTACACTAGTGGGACTTTGAAGTTCTCAGTGACTTGTTACAGGATTGTGCGGATGGAACCAAAAAGATCGCTGGGACAATACCTCTCCTAGTAAGGTCCTTAAAGACGCATCATTTTATTTGTTTATTCGTTTGTTTGGGGGTTTTGGTTTTGTTGTTGTTTTTTGTTTGTGTGTTTGTTTTGTGTTTGTGTGTTTTTTTTGTTTGTTTGTTTGTTTGTTTGTTTGGAAGTATTAGAAAGGACAGTAGCGATTTTTGTTCTTTCATTTTCCTATATGTCCTCCTGCACAGACACGCTTGTAGAGGGAGAAAGAGTTGAGTTCAGCAACGAGCTGGAAAACCTGAACTGGGAAAACATAATGATATGTGACATCAATGTCGTTTTCACGCCATCGATTCAAGTCTTGCTTGGTCTGCCTCTCTATTTAAATCTCGGTTGTTTTGTTGGTTTGGTTTTCTCTTGTTGAGCCAGCGGGTGCTGTTGGTTTGGTTTTCTCTTGTTGAGCCAGCGGGTGCTGTTGGTTTGGTTTTCTCTTGTTGAGCCAGCGGGTGCTGTTGTCTTCTGTTCAGATGATAAAACCACTTAATTTGTTTGCTGATGAATGTGATGGTTGACCGATGCTGTTCTCACCCTTTCTCTGATCGTGGTACTTCTGATCATGTCTCGTCTAGTTAACGTGGCAAGTAAGTATACTTTAAACTAAGGAAGCGAGCGAGCAAGCAAAACAAACAAACAAACCACAGAAAAAAACAAGGCCAAGAACCAAACCTTGGTGGCCACCACCAGCTGCACAGGACTGGAGGCAGCCCTCAGGACATCCACAGCCTCCTGATGGGTCAGACCCACCAGACTGTGTCCGTTGATCATCAGCAGCTCATCCCCACGCTTCAATCGACCATCTCTGTGGACAGAACATTCACGTTACAATGCTGGTGTCGTGGTCCACATTTACAGCATCATATGGACGTTGTGCGTGTGCGTGCGCACGCGCGCGCGCACGCGCGCGCGTGTGTGTGTGGTGCGTGTGTGTGTGCGTGCGTGGTGCGTGCGTGCGTGTGCGTGCGTGCGTGCGTTCGGCGCGCGCGCGCGCGTGTGTGTGTATGTGTGTGTGTCTCTCTCTCTGTATGTGTGTGTGTGTGTGTGTGTGTGTGTGTGTGTGTGTGTGTGTGTGTGTGTGTGTGTTGGGGTGTGTGTGTGTGTGTGTGTGAGAGAGAGTGTGAGTGTCTGGGGATCCAGGAAGTCGCCCACATATGTTTCAATCGTGTGACCTGAAGAAGACTTATGACGTCGAGCGCGACTTCTACCGCCGATCCCGGCGAAGAGGAAGATGAAATGTGATTAAACATGCACACATCCAGTGACTTACTGGTCTATTTATCTAGCCAGCAACCGACCTGAAAGCCGAGCCACCTTCAGTTAGGGCAGCTACAAAAATACCGATGTCTCCTCTTCTGCTGCCTTTCCCTCCAGCAATGTGTAGTCCTAGTCCCCTGTCATCCTTCAGCAGATGAATCTTGCTGATCACTCGTTTCTGCAAACAAACAAACAAACAAACACAGGCAACGTTAAAAAATCTTGAAATAATATCTATAACTAATTATACAAAACATCTCCTTTTATACCATTTTATTCCAACGCACGACACTGATTTTATGCTGTGTGTTTGTGGGATTCTAATGTGAACGTTTTATGTGTTTGTGTTGTATTCGTGAAAGAGACAATAGTATAATATTCTTTTTACGGATATTTAAGTTGACTTGACTTAACTACATAGGCCCCGTGGCGATGCCGGAGACACTTTCGGTATAATGTTGTCCATACCGCCTAGAAATTCAGTGCTATAAATTTCTTATTTTCTTTCACTTTTTTTGTTTCTAAACTGCTTGTTTAAATTTTTTCCATCTCTTCCTTTCTCATTTTCTCCGTTCTGTTACTGTCTTCACTTCTGATTTACTCTTTGATTTCTGCCATCTCTTCCTTTCTAATGTTCTGTCCTGTTGGTCATTTTAGCTTCATGTTTTCCTTAAAGCTTCGCATATTTTGTTTATTATTACTGATAATTGGATATATAACTTGCTTGCATTTTAAAATCAGTTTTAGGTACCATACGACAGTCCTATGCCTGTTTTGTACAGCTATTTATGCTAACGCATTTGTATACATTTTGTTTATTCTAAGCGGAACAACCAACACCAGGGAATATCTTCAGATATTTTGCGTGGACTTAATGATATGTGTACTTAATTTTCCTTTCCAGGTTTTCCTCCAAAGATTATTGATACGCTTAGACTAGTTTTTGTCCGAGGTAGTTATAGCCCTTGTATGTCTCTTAGCAGTCGGCCGGGCTTTAAACACAACAGCAGCAGCAACAACAACAACAACAATAACAACAACAAAAACAACAACAACAATAATAATAACAACAAAAACAACAACAACAACAATAATAATAATAACAACAACACACACAACAACATACAAAAATAACAGCAACAATTACAACTAGTACTACTTTTACTCCTCCTCCTCCTCCTCCTACTACTACTACTACTACTACTACACTACTACTACTACTATACTACTACTACTACTATTACTACTACTACTATTACTGTATTACTACTACTACTACTACTA
>JAPXFY010000013.1:40985902-40990902 GCA_030674185.1 Monoplex corrugatus
ACAACAGCAGCAGCAACAACACAACAATAACAGCAGTAGCAACAACATCATTAACAACAACAACAACAACAGCAGCAGCAGCAACAACAACAATAACAACAGGAATAACAGCAGCAACAACAACAACAACAGCAATAACAACAACAACAACAGCAGCACCACCAACAACAACAAAACAACAGCCGCAACAACACACTACCAACAACAATAACAACAACAACAAAACGAAGACTGTACGACTGTCTGACTCGTGATCAGCAGCAGACTGGACGGAGCCTACATGAAAAACAAACACAGGCACGCGACTCCAAGAAACACAAACACAGGCACACGACTCCAAGAAACACAAACACAGGCACACGACAAGACACGACAGCAACAGCTGCTGGCAATCACCACAGTCTCTGCTATCTCATCACTGCTGTCTAGACAAGGGTGCAAACATCTGACGCTGAAAAGGGAAAGAAACAGAACAAAAAGAAAAAAAGGAACAGTTTGACCATGCAACATATTGACAGAGAGCTCACATTTCCCCATTTCTGAACGAAAATATACAATGCAGCTCATCTGGTCCTAGAGGACAGAAAAAAAAACAACAATAGAAAACAAAGGGAAAAACATGGTAACAAAAACCGATGAAAAAGATGGTCACATCATTCCAACACTCTCTCTTTCAATATACAAAATGTTAGAGAAAATCCAAATCTTGTACAAAATGTTAGAGACAATCCAAATTTTGTACTGTTCAAGATCATTATGACCTTTAATAAGCATGAGATGAAAAAAAAGTAAACTTAATGTGAAGCAAGGACAACGGCTGGCAGTCACAACAATGAAAACAGATTGTAAATATCGTCAGAAGTTCCAAAGAAAGTGCTGATTACGCAACTTCTTAAAAAAACTGCTGATTGTAAGCATATTTTTTTTTGTCAGTGTGAGCTTGACCTTTGGCTTGGTCCATGACTTCGAGCTTCCCATCCCATTGCATTTGTGACTCCACAACGGTCTAATCTTTGACTTAAATTGAGAAAATCTACTGAACTAACTATTACATATGTTTCAAACAACCAAAGAAGGCCACCAGAGAAGAGGAAAGACCAAGCGACAAAGAGAAGACACCACCATAAACAGCGATATCAAAGGTAGAGAGAGAGAGAGAGAGAGAGAGAGAGAGAGAGAGAGAGAGAGAGAGAGAGATGTGTGTGTGTGTGTGTGTGTGTGTGTGTGTGTGTGTGTATGCACTACTTCTGTCCATCTTATTTCATCATCTTAGAATTATATAAAAGATAAACAGCAAGATTCCCTGTACTCTCCCACAAAGCTTTGTGGAAAAAAAACTCTGATCTCCCCATAAAAGTGAAGAAAAAAACAACAACACATTTTCACCAACACAAACACTCACACTGACTCATACACCTCTCTCTGTCGATGCGAAGCAACGCCCCCACTTCCCACCCCTTTTTAAAGTGGGTTTGAAAACAAAACAAGAAAAAGACGAAAAAAGACAGGAGGAGGAGAACAAGGAAAAAAAATGGAACAGGAGTAAAAAATGAAAGATAAGAAAACAAAGAGAAAAAAAAAAGAAACAGAACAAGATATACATGACGATATAATGATGACAATGATGATGAAGAAAAGGGAAGTGGAGGACAAGAAGAAGGCGCAGAAGAAGAAGAAGAAGAAGAAAAGAGGAGGAGGAGAGGTGATGGTGGACATGGATGAGGAGGAGAGAGGAGGACAATAACAATAACAATAGTAATAACAATAATAACTACAACAACAACAATGACGATGATGATGATGAATAGTAGTAGTAGAAGTAGTAGTAGTAGTATAGTAGTAGTAGTACATAGTACTAGCATAGTAGTAGTAGTAGTTGTAGTAGTATATTGCTGTTGCTGTTTGTTGTTACCGTTATCATTATCATCATCATCACCATCACATCATCATCATCACATTATCATCTTATCATCATTATATCATCACCATTATCATCACCATCATCATCATCATCATCTTCATCTTCATCTCATCATCATCTTCTTCTTCTTCTTCTTCTTCTTCTTCCTTTCTTCTTATCTTCTTCTTCTCTCTTCTTTCTTCTTCTTTCTCTTCTTCTTCTTCTTCTTCTTCTTCTCCCTTCTTCGAGTTTGATTTTTTTGTTGGTTGGGTTTTTTTCAAGTGGGGTTTATTGTACATGGACATTTCCACAATGCGCTTTCCCCAAATGTGCCTGGACCTTTGATGCAAACTTCTTGTTCCTGTGTTAAATACTATCCTCTGACAAGATCTTGAAATGAAAAGGGAAGGAGAGAAACGGGACATGTGTGACACTGACAGCATCATCGCGAGCTGCATGGTTCTTTATAGGATCTGATATCTCAAGTTTAATCCCAGCAAACAATATTAAAAACTGACCTGTTTGCTGCCATTCATAAAGTTTCTATCAATCTGGTGGTGTTTACCTTAATGTTTGATAGATCCCTTCTCCTCTCCCTTCTGCATTTCAAGACCTCTGCAGTGCGCAAGGTTTTTGCGCAGACTCTCGGTGCCTGGAAGATGACCGGATATTTGGGTGGAGCACATATGGAGTTGTCGGAATGCAAAGAATCCCTCTTGAACAAATTCCAAACTCCAATCTTATAAACTGAAGCCGTCATAATGATCGAAGTATTAAAACGAATAATGAACTAGCTAACTATTTATGTTGAAGGCTAGGCATAAACTCAAGAACTACGATCACTTTGAGTCTGTTTTGTCTATGTGTCACTTCTGCACCGACTACTGTCATGTGCACATCATCTTATTTGCAAACAGCTGCTATTATTTATTTCTACAGAAGCGCAGAGGCTCCTACATGACCTCACCAAGCGACCCCTGTGACATTTAGAAGAGAGGAAGGGAAGTGAATGAAAAGGAACAAAAAGAGAAAAGGGTGTATAACAGAGAGAGAGAGAGAGAGAGAGAGAGAGAGAGAGAGAGACAGACAGACAGACAGACAGACAGACAGACAGACAGAGACAGAGACAGAGAGAGACAGAGACAGAGACAGACAGACAGACATACAGACAGACAGACGGACCAGGCAGACAAACCAGGCAGGCAGACAGACAGACAGAGATGGGGACAGACAGACAGACAGACAGACAGAGAGAGAGAGAGGGATAAAGAGAGAGAGAGAGAGAGAGAGACAGACAGACAGACAGAGACAGAGACAGAGCGACAGAGACAGAGACAGACAAAGAGAGATAGGCAGACAGACAGACAGACTGACTGACTCAAAAATAACAGACAGACAGACAGAGATAGGCAGACAGACTGACTGACTCAAAAAGAATAGACAGACAGACACACAGACACACACACAGACAGACACACAGAAAGATACTGAGAGATAGGAGAGATAGAAAAACACAGAGAGGAAAGGAGAGAAGCAGTTAAGACAAAGAACGTACAAAGAGCGTCAGGGTCTGTAGAAGGGGCAGGAATGTCTTGGTGTACCTGGCGGTTCCCTCAGGCAGTTTTGTTTTCGTGTGTGAGTCACATCGTTGGCCCCAGCTGGGCGCGTTTACCTGTCAACCTTAACACGCCTTTCAACACATGTCCACACGCGTTCGCTGGTATCTAAAGGTTCGGATCTATCCCTCTCCCTGTCCGCAACTCCAGTCTCGTTAATTGATCTTTTCACACCATGGGTACGTACATCCAGTGGTACAATGTCAGACTACCGTTCAGAAGGTTTTGGGTTTAATCCTATCTATTTGGATACTTCCCCGTCTGGTGGATAAAGGGCAAAGAATTGTCTGATCTCCCAGGTTGATTTCCCAGGTCCCACCCCTTGAAGACCAATTAGCCTTCTTACCTTTCTGAAGTCTTGGTTTTTAAAAAAAAAAGTGAATATGAAGATGGATTTGAAGCGAAAGAGAGGGGATGGGTGCCACCCTCGTGGTGCTGGCCCCGGAAAAAATTGAGGTCTCTGCCACCTCACTCCCCTACGACCCTAGGGTTTTGGAACTATCTAGGCAGGACTTTAGGACCTGGCCAGTTCATGGGTTTATGTGCAGGCTTAAGGCTTGTGCCGTGATCATTCTGGATCTTCTCCATCACATGGTAACTGTGACGTTAGTGCATATGGAATTCATTGCGAGCGCGGAGACGTCATCTTTAGAAACTGAAACTGAAAAAAGCATCAGTATGCAAGTTAAAGACCCTGTAAATTAGGTCAGTGTCAGATGAAAAACACCCAGTATACACACCCTCTGAAAAAGGAATATGCAGTTTGTGTAGAGACATCGCGTGCACAATATGGGCAAAACAACGTGCATACATGTATCCGAGTAAAATCGGAACGCATGATGAAGAAAAAACAAAATAACTCTAAGCAAAAAAAACAACAAAAAACAACAACAAAGAAGCAAAAGAAAACCCCCAAACAACCGAAAACAGAACAATCATTCCTTCACCCTATCTATCAGCAACAAAAAACTTAACACTTTCATCCTTGAATTCCTGATCGGACATTTATGTGTGTGTGCACAACACCCCCCCCCCCCCACACACACACGCACACACACACACACATACACACACACACACACACACATATACAGACAGACAAACGTACAGACAGACAGATATGCACATGCACACTCACACACACACACACACACAGAGAAAGAGAGTGAGAGAGAGAGAGAGAGAATGAAAGAGAGAGAGAGGAATTGTTCTAAAAAAAAAAACGTAGCAAACATACACACCCATGCGCACCCACATAAATAGTTTTGCAAATATAAAACAATTTTAGTGAATCGTAGTTTCTCAAACAAAGTACATTAATGTTTGCAGCAATAACAATATTGACCCCCTACTTATAGAGTCTGAAACCAAGTTCAAACGCTACCACAACGATGAAATGTGTCTGGGTAAAAATTGAATAAGAATCAGGTCACGTCCAAAATATGTATTCTGCGAAAATAAATCTTCTGCTTCTGCTCAACTAA
>JAPXFY010000013.1:40995902-41005902 GCA_030674185.1 Monoplex corrugatus
GCTAGCAGTCAGTCGTTAGGAGTGACTTACTGGAGTGGGAGACTTACTAGTGGGAGAGTAACTAGAGTGGGAGAGTCAGCACTGAGTCGGCACCCAGTGTGACAGTGAGTCAGTGAACGAGAGAAGTCTCCAATCTATCTTAAAGGTATGTGACTACATTTCATCTTATACTTTTGTTAGGGTAGGGATAGAAGTAGGTAGTATGTTTTCTTTGCCAAGAAGCAGAGAGAGAGAGAGAGGGAATAGAGTAGGAATTATGGAAGTGCTTAGTATTCCAGTGATAAGTAAGTTAGTGAAGATTCGTAGTGCATCTTAGGGTTTTAGGACTATTAGGATTCATGGCACACACGCTTGGTGAATTACGCTTTTTCTTAATTGAATAAAGGCTTTGTAGTTATCAATTTATGTGTGGACTGCTTTGAGAATCATGTCCAGCGTATTTGTGTATTTCTTCTCGTCACTCTCCTTTCTGGTGGTATGTAATGTTGGAGACAGAGTGACCCCAAATTCTCCTTGCGATACATCAAAGTAGAGAAACAATTTTTCATGCTCACCCCCAACTCTTGTTAATCATCCCCAATTTTTCGTGATACATGGAGTTGCAGTCTTTCCCCTTTACCTCAAAATCGCAGCCTTCGAGTATTCCCCATCTTAAAAATTCTAGATAGAATCATAGTGAAAGTCGAAGTGTAAGTCAAAGATAGCCGAGAACCAAGATGTGTTAGTGTTCCGAATTCAAGTTTCTGGCACTGCCCCACACAGCACAAGTTGATAGCCAAGCTGAGTGAGCATAGATATGAATACTAATGAAACATAGATTAGCACTTAGGAAAGTTCATCTTCTATGTTCAGTTACGTTCAGAGTCATTTCCCATAGGTTGGTTGACGCCTTTATACATCTACAAAATGTCGAGTCAAGTTAACAGATGTGTGTTGGATACCATTTCGTCGGCAAAGTGAAGCAAGTACGTCACAGACTGCACCAAAGTTTGTTGCTTGTCTCCAATACAGTGTCTGTGATTCTATCAGCGCGCTTATCTCCAGCGCGTGTAAGATGTGAGGTTAGGGCCTACCTTGACCGTAGCATGTTACGCCTACAGCGCCCCTTCTTCCCTCAGTCCCCACCCTCCCATCCTCTCACCCTCTCAGTCATTCATCCTCTGCTGCCCATCGTAGTCACTCACGTGTGTGGTTTGTAAACACGGCTTTTCAAGATTCGGTTTTCGTACACGCGTTCTTGAACAAGGGTTGCATATTTTTCTTTTCCTGTGCGGTTATGTTCATTTGTCCGCTTCATGTGTGCTGTTCTACGATATGTCCCTTGTCGCTTTATATTTCTTCACAGTCAGTCCAACAACTATGATTTCGTTACTGAGGTTTTTCACTTTCATCCCCAGTCCACAGTCAGTCAGTCATGCTGAGAAAAACGGAGTTGTCTTCAGGACACCCATACATACACGTTGTGATTATAATGCTCCTGATCATGTATATGTCCACCCACCTGTATGTCTAGTTTGAGTCTCTTGTACACGTTCTGTACGTTGTGGTTGATATGCAACCATCTTTTGTGGTTCCTTTTGTGCTACAGAATCATCATCGGTGTCAGTCCATACACATCTTCCTGCTATTCAGGGCGTAATTATTTATTGTATCACTTCTACAGTTACTCATCAAGGTTTACTAACATATAGGGAAAGGTAGAGATAAAGTATTCACATGTAAGTCAGTATATTTTACATGGGAAACCATCTGTGTGGACTATACATCAGACTTATTAGCAACATGTGCACGTTGCTCGTGTGATGTTCTTTCTTCTCGTCCTTCCATAGCTTATGTATTGCGATCTCAAATCCATACGATCAACACAGTTTTTCAAACGACTTATTGCCAGTTTATAGGAACTTGGTTTGCCACCTTGTCCTACTATGATTGGTAATTATGTGTTCCAATTGCAATGAAGTCTCCTTATCTCAGTGATTGTGTATTTGCTCATTCAACTTCGTACTTCCACTTCTACTCTGTGTTCATGTACCTTAGCGCCACATAGGCCAGACAGCCCACTGCTCATCTTGGTTTTTGTGACTTCATGCTACGTTGCATACGGCAAAGGGTTTTGCGCTGGCGACCCTGTTACTGCCCCTTCCTACTTCGGTTTAATTACTACGGCAAACGATGAAGAGCCATGCGCTGGCAGCTCTGAGTATTGCCTCATGTTTTACTTCATGGTGTTTCATGTGTCATATGTCACATGGCCAAACAGTAGTGGCTCTAGTTTTCCTTGATGGCGCATTTGGTACTTATTGAATGATGCACACTTCTTACTTCTACTTCCTTTACCAGTTCTTCATTATGTCCGGTGCCAGTTATTACTGTTCATACTACTTTGTGCTTCATGCTACATGGCATACCACCATAGGGACTTAAAACGCACATTGGTGCCGCCCTCGGTATTGCCCGTTTTTTTTCAATTTATTTTGGTGTGTGTATTGAGTGACACTCGTCACAAGGTGCCGTGCTTGAGGGCCTTATAGTGCATATGTGTCGATCCTTCGTTCAGAGGATTTTTTTTTTCAATTCACATGATATGGCACACATAATCAAAGACTGATAAAAGTATGTACAGTGACGTGAATGATTACTACTGAGAAAATGACACTATAATTATGCAAAAAGAAAAATCTTCTTTTCTTGTGCTCATTAACAGTGATTCAATCTATCGAGTAAGATGTATGGTACTAGCAATACTACTGTTTACAGCTCAAAAGAAATGTTCTCAACATGGTTATGATACCTATGTAGTTCAGTTATTAATGAGCATTACATACTTTTAGGACCTACTTTCTTATTTGTGTTGTGTATGTTTTGGTACTAACGTGTTTGTTTGTTGCAGGCAAATATTCTTCATAATACAGGAACCATCTTGGTGCGACGTTACATTCGGTTGTATGACGGCTATCGATCCTGTCGTTCTTGCTGCCTTTAAATCAGGACCGTCGATCGTTCGCGATTAAATATTCCGATATATTTCATCAACCGTTACATAATACATTCAACGTTTCCTTACTGTTCTGAGCATTATCGCAATGGAAATCCGTTGCAAGGGCCAATGCCCTGCTGCCCCCATCTTACCTCCTTGCGTTCATCTTCATTCGTTACAGTATACAGTCGTTACTATAGCGACACCGTCCTCAGAATGATTGCTCGCGCTCTACAGCTCATTCATTTCATTCACATCCCTTCGTATTCCTGCGCATAATTTCATTCTATGCCCCTTAAGCGTTCATCTGCTCAGCGCATACTCTGCGTTCATTTTAACCTTGCGTTCATGAAACGTTCATTTGCATGTTTTGTAACTGCGTTCATTACATACTCACCACGTTGTTCTTCTACTCACTGGTTTCATGTAACCCGGGGTATCATTTTTATCATTGCGTATCATATATTGTCCTCTCATCCTCTGGTATCAGTACATGTCGTATGTTATAATCTAATCATACAGCATCATCTTGTATCATTTCGTATCGCATCGTATTATCTTTTATCCAAGGTATCAGTTCATGTTATTAAACGTCATACGGCACCGTATCATTTTTGTCTCCCAGTGTTCTTCTCCTGCTTCTGAGAACTACACTGATGTCTATTGCGTACAACAACGCATGTGTTGAATTTTTTTTTTCCTAATCGTACTAACCCTACTAACGATTATCACATTGTTCAGTTGATTGTGAACTTTAGCTTCATAAGACCAACATGTTCTATTTCATTGTCATTCATTTGCTGATCGTGTAGTAATATGCCATAAAACAAAATTGGTATGATGAACCTCATTTGAGCTCTGTTACAAGTTTGCAAGACTTGTTATACCCTACCCCGTACCAAGGAGACATGCCACTTTATGTTACTTCATTTACTTTTTCAGCGTGCTTCGACCATGTGTATTCAAGTGCTATAAGCTAATTACTGTGTGTACACCATTTCTGATGAGCTTCATAATTTGCAAAATGAACATTGGCAACATGAAACCTTGAGTCGCTGCTTCTTCCTATGTGATGAACATTATACGTGCTACAGGTGCACTCACTTCTTCACTCTTGTTTATTCATGACAGTCGGCAATGTGTATTAGTGTTTCTGTTGATAGTTCAAGTGGCACTTCTCTTTGATGAAAGTTTTTCGCTTCCTTGCATTGTCTTTACATTATCATAATAGCTTCACGGTGCAGTGCAGCTTACCACTGCTTGTCTTGCAATCTTGTAAGGATATCAAGTATCAGCCTGTCAATGATCTATTGCTGCATATGATTCACTCTTCTGAAATGATTATTATGGTTGCTTACATATATGATGTGGTTTTCGGGTATTGGTCATTTACATGATTAAGTTTCTTTTTCAGCCTACATTTCTGTGTGTATCTTGTGTTTCCAGGACATATTTCTCCATACATGCATTGTGTTTTCAAGCTACATTGGGTTTTTTTCTGGAATAGCATTTTCCTTGTATTCTTATTTTGCATTTTTCGTGCCATGCCTTGCCTTCTATTATGCGTTAGATCTCCTTATTCTATAGTATGATATAGTAAGACTTTGTATGCTACTACAGAAAACTTTAGTATATTGTAGTTGTGGTTTCTTTTCATATACATTGCCCAGTCAACTTATTCTTGACGTGGGTGACAAGCGATTGCTTTATTTGAATGTTATATTTTCCCATCCCATTCCCTCAAAATCCCATGAATCAGAACACATTGTGCAATAAGCTACTGATCTTCATTATCGGGATGATTCCACGCAACTACTTCTGCTCATCATCCCAGTGTCCTGCGGCCGGTCTCTGCTCCAGTCATCTCAGCTCAACAATGTTCCTGAGCCATCTTCCATCCTGACTACAACGTCACATGGACTCCTTTCACACACCATCATTTTACCAATTCAGTCACAGTTGCATACGAGACACATCCACGCACACATATTAACATTGCTGTTATAGAGGGTGACACAGAGGTGTGATGGCATGACTCTGGACATGGTCTTTGCCACAGGTATCGCCACTTTCACGTCTTCGGTCATCAGGCAGTCTGCAATTCTTCTTTGTCTTCAGCCTGACTGCTTGATGACACACCAGTTCGTCTCCCTCATCCACGTTTCTTTGGACGTCCTTCTGCGTACGTCATATGGACATGAACTATGGGTGCATGGTGTTCTGGTAGTGCAAATACGACATATGTACACGTGTGAGAGTCTTGACTGTGTAAACAAACTTTGCCTACCACAGCTGGTGAACGAGATCTACCTGGACCTGACCTGCCCATCCCGACTGCTACAGTGTACCGTCAGCATGCACATGTGTGTTCAGATTCATCCCATTCCCCATTAATCCTATGATAAAATTCCTTATTCCCAAACCTTCCTATCGCCTGTCATTCATGTGCAAGAATAGGTGTTGAATTGTACCTTATTTCCTCATGTTCCCATTCCCCCTTTACTGTCACATAAAAAAAAAAAATGAGGACATTTTTTGTCGGGGAGGGGACATATTATCACAGGGCCCCCCTCTAGGGGGAAGAAACATTCCTTCGAGTGACTTGGGAGACGAGTTAATGAGGTGGGTGTGCTGCAGATCAGGCCATCCATAATTCAACTGGTCACTCAGTTATTTCCATTCGGACAGGGTCTAGCGCCCACGTGGTTCTCATCCATCTTTAGTGGGCACAAAGGCGGATGGCCTGAATTACCAACATTCCTTTGACCGACTCGGTAGATGAGTTAATGAGGTGGGCGCACTGGAGATCACGCCATCCATAAATTAATTTGTCACTCAGCAATTTCCATTCAAACGGGATCTTACTCTCACATGGTTCTTATCCACCTTTAATGGGCACAAAGGGTAGATAACCAGATTACCAACATTTCTTAGCAAATACCAATGCCCAAGCAAATTACGGGACTGTGGAATGATGACCATGGCCGCTATGTCAATATCGCCATCACTGTCCAAGAAAATTTATAGGTATGTTGAATGATGACCATGGCCGCTATGTCAATATCGCCATCACTGTCCAAGAAAATTTATAGGTATGTTGAATGACGACCAAGGCAGCTATGCCAGGATCGCCATGTTCCCCAAATTTGAATTGCCCAGTTTTATTGATATCGACAGCTAGAGGGCAGCTGGGAATGTTTGTAGCTGAGACAAAGACCGGTAAATGGGAATCGCACTGTATATAGGCTAGCAGTCAGTCGTTAGGAGTGACTTACTGGAGTGGGAGACTTACTAGTGGGAGAGTAACTAGAGTGGGAGAGTCAGCACTGAGTCGGCACCCAGTGTGACAGTGAGTCAGTGAACGAGAGAAGTCTCCAATCTATCTTAAAGGTATGTGACTACATTTCATCTTATACTTTTGTTAGGGTAGGGATAGAAGTAGGTAGTATGTTTTCTTTGCCAAGAAGCAGAGAGAGAGAGAGAGGGAATAGAGTAGGAATTATGGAAGTGCTTAGTATTCCAGTGATAAGTAAGTTAGTGAAGATTCGTAGTGCATCTTAGGGTTTTAGGACTATTAGGATTCATGGCACACACGCTTGGTGAATTACGCTTTTTCTTAATTGAATAAAGGCTTTGTAGTTATCAATTTATAACCGAAAGGAAAAAGAAAACTCCCCTTTGTTTCCTCGAAAAAAAAAAAAGGGGTTTTAGTAGTAAAAAAACTTTTATTTTTTGGGGGGAAGCCAAGAAAAACAAGAGTTTTTTTTTTAAAAAAAAGAGGTAAAATTTTGGGCAAGAAAAGGAAAGAGAGAATAGGAAAAGGTAGGGGTTCACACGAACGAACCCCCAACCACAATTTCTTATCAAAACACACCAAGAAAAACCATAAAACCCGAAAAACCAAAAAAAAACCCCCCAAACCCTTTTTCCCCAAAAAAAAACCCCCCCTTTTTTTTTTCCTTTCTTCATAATACAGGAACCATCTTGGTGCGACGTTACATTCGGTTGTATGACGGCTATCGATCCTGTCGTTCTTGCTGCCTTTAAATCAGGACCGTCGATCGTTCGCGATTAAATATTCCGATATATTTCATCAACCGTTACATAATACATTCAACGTTTCCTTACTGTTCTGAGCATTATCGCAATGGAAATCCGTTGCAAGGGCCAATGCCCTGCTGCCCCCATCTTACCTCCTTGCGTTCATCTTCATTCGTTACAGTATACAGTCGTTACTATAGCGACACCGTCCTCAGAATGATTGCTCGCGCTCTACAGCTCATTCATTTCATTCACATCCCTTCGTATTCCTGCGCATAATTTCATTCTATGCCCCTTAAGCGTTCATCTGCTCAGCGCATACTCTGCGTTCATTTTAACCTTGCGTTCATGAAACGTTCATTTGCATGTTTTGTAACTGCGTTCATTACATACTCACCACGTTGTTCTTCTACTCACTGGTTTCATGTAACCCGGGGTATCATTTTTATCATTGCGTATCATATATTGTCCTCTCATCCTCTGGTATCAGTACATGTCGTATGTTATAATCTAATCATACAGCATCATCTTGTATCATTTCGTATCGCATCGTATTATCTTTTATCCAAGGTATCAGTTCATGTTATTAAACGTCATACGGCACCGTATCATTTTTGTCTCCCAGTGTTCTTCTCCTGCTTCTGAGAACTACACTGATGTCTATTGCGTACAACAACGCATGTGTTGAATTTTTTTTTTCCTAATCGTACTAACCCTACTAACGATTATCACATTGTTCAGTTGATTGTGAACTTTAGCTTCATAAGACCAACATGTTCTATTTCATTGTCATTCATTTGCTGATCGTGTAGTAATATGCCATAAAACAAAATTGGTATGATGAACCTCATTTGAGCTCTGTTACAAGTTTGCAAGACTTGTTATACCCTACCCCGTACCAAGGAGACATGCCACTTTATGTTACTTCATTTACTTTTTCAGCGTGCTTCGACCATGTGTATTCAAGTGCTATAAGCTAATTACTGTGTGTACACCATTTCTGATGAGCTTCATAATTTGCAAAATGAACATTGGCAACATGAAACCTTGAGTCGCTGCTTCTTCCTATGTGATGAACATTATACGTGCTACAGGTGCACTCACTTCTTCACTCTTGTTTATTCATGACAGTCGGCAATGTGTATTAGTGTTTCTGTTGATAGTTCAAGTGGCACTTCTCTTTGATGAAAGTTTTTCGCTTCCTTGCATTGTCTTTACATTATCATAATAGCTTCACGGTGCAGTGCAGCTTACCACTGCTTGTCTTGCAATCTTGTAAGGATATCAAGTATCAGCCTGTCAATGATCTATTGCTGCATATGATTCACTCTTCTGAAATGATTATTATGGTTGCTTACATATATGATGTGGTTTTCGGGTATTGGTCATTTACATGATTAAGTTTCTTTTTCAGCCTACATTTCTGTGTGTATCTTGTGTTTCCAGGACATATTTCTCCATACATGCATTGTGTTTTCAAGCTACATTGGGTTTTTTTTCTGGAATAGCATTTTCCTTGTATTCTTATTTTGCATTTTTCGTGCCATGCCTTGCCTTCTATTATGCGTTAGATCTCCTTATTCTATAGTATGATATAGTAAGACTTTGTATGCTACTACAGAAAACTTTAGTATATTGTAGTTGTGGTTTCTTTTCATATACATTGCCCAGTCAACTTATTCTTGACGTGGGTGACAAGCGATTGCTTTATTTGAATGTTATATTTTCCCATCCCATTCCCTCAAAATCCCATGAATCAGAACACATTGTGCAATAAGCTACTGATCTTCATTATCGGGATGATTCCACGCAACTACTTCTGCTCATCATCCCAGTGTCCTGCGGCCGGTCTCTGCTCCAGTCATCTCAGCTCAACAATGTTCCTGAGCCATCTTCCATCCTGACTACAACGTCACATGGACTCCTTTCACACACCATCATTTTACCAATTCAGTCACAGTTGCATACGAGACACATCCACGCACACATATTAACATTGCTGTTATAGAGGGTGACACAGAGTGTGATGGCATGACTCTGGACATGGTCTTTGCCACAGGTATCGCCACTTTCACGTCTTCGGTCATCAGGCAGTCTGCAATTCTTCTTTGTCTTCAGCCTGACTGCTTGATGACACACCAGTTCGTCTCCCTCATCCACGTTTCTTTGGACGTCCTTCTGCGTACGTCATATGGACATGAACTATGGGTGCATGGTGTTCTGGTAGTGCAAATACGACATATGTACACGTGTGAGAGTCTTGACTGTGTAAACAAACTTTGCCTACCACAGCTGGTGAACGAGATCTACCTGGACCTGACCTGCCCATCCCGACTGCTACAGTGTACCGTCAGCATGCACATGTGTGTTCAGATTCATCCCATTCCCCATTAATCCTATGATAAAATTCCTTATTCCCAAACCTTCCTATCGCCTGTCATTCATGTGCAAGAATAGGTGTTGAATTGTACCTTATTTCCTCATGTTCCCATTCCCCCTTTACTGTCACATAAAAAAAAAAAAATGAGGACATTTTTTGTCGGGGAGGGGACATATTATCACAGGGCCCCCCTCTAGGGGGAAGAAACATTCCTTCGAGTGACTTGGGAGACGAGTTAATGAGGTGGGTGTGCTGCAGATCAGGCCATCCATAATTCAACTGGTCACTCAGTTATTTCCATTCGGACAGGGTCTAGCGCCCACGTGGTTCTCATCCATCTTTAGTGGGCACAAAAGGCGGATGGCCTGAATTACCAACATTCCTTTGACCGACTCGGTAGATGAGTTAATGAGGTGGGCGCACTGGAGATCACGCCATCCATAAATTAATTTGTCACTCAGCAATTTCCATTCAAACGGGATCTTACTCTCACATGGTTCTTATCCACCTTTAATGGGCACAAAGGGTAGATAACCAGATTACCAACATTTCTTAGCAAATACCAATGCCCAAGCAAATTACGGGACTGTGGAATGATGACC
>JAPXFY010000013.1:41020902-41025902 GCA_030674185.1 Monoplex corrugatus
TTCCTTATTACTTCTTAGTTTTCTTTTTCCTTCTGTTCCCCGTTTCCTGCTAATTTGTGGGAAAAGGGAAAAGGGACAGGTAAAAGGTTTTCGCATACAATATAAGCTGAAGAAACGCTGGGAAGCGAGGTGACAGTTCAGGTTTTTTTCTTCTTTTGCTTTCATCAGCCGTACGAAGAAGCAGAAAAGAGAAATATATAACTGCAATGTGTTCAAGCCAGAAAGCACAAACCTGTCCACCCATCTATTTGTCAACCGCTCTCGATTTACGCTAATTCACAGCTGTTGGGAGCAAATCGTTCAATCATAATGCTATCCACCTCGCCCTCACCCTCTCCTCCCTCTGTCTCTTCGTCTCTACAACTACGTCGCAGTGTTTCAGATGGTCCAGTGAATCTATACGTGTGTACAACTTTTTCAGATTTCTCTTTATTCGAAAAGGGATCTTACACACACACACACACACACACAACACACACACACACACACACACACACACACACACACACACACACACACACACACACACACACACACACACACACACACATACAACATACAGACTGCAAGTAAACTGACATATCAACAACAAGATAGTCAGACACTCAAACAACTCTTTGTCCACCCCACCACTCTTCCACACTCGTAACACAAGTTTCACCAAATCATTAAAACAAGTACCCCACTGTTCAACACTCTAGTCAGCTGCCGATAATTTGTCAGTGGAGAAAACCATCAAAACACTGTGGCAGAAGTTCTCACAGATTAGACAAAAAAATGAGAGAGAGAGAGAGAGAGAGAGAGAGAGAGAGAGAGAGAGAGAGAGAAACAAGCAGACAGACAAAGAGAGAGAGAGGGGGGAGACAGGGAAACAAGCAGACAGACAAAGAGAGACACAGAGAGAGACAGACAGACACACAGACAGACACAGAAAGAGAGACAGACAGACAGACACACAGATAGGGAGACAGAGAGATACAGAGACAGAGAAACATAAATACAGAGAGACAGAAAGAGACAGATACAACACAAAGAAACAGACATACAGACAAAGAACGAGTAACCAACACATACAGGCATACAGACAGCAAGCATACAGACCGATCAACAACAAGCCAATCAGACGCTCAAACAACTCTTTGTCCACCCCACCACTCTTCCACACACACTCATAACAAAAGTTACATCAAATCATTAAAACAAGTACCCCACTGTTCAACACTCTAGTCAGCTGCCGAGAATTTGTCAGTGGAGAAAACCATCAAAACATTGTGGCAGAAGTTCTCACAGAGGAGAAAAAATTAGAGAGAGAGACATAGAGAGAGAGAGACAGAGACAGAGACAGAGACAGTGACACAGAGAGAGGGAAACAGACAAACAAGCAGACAAAGAGAGAGAAAAAGAGAGAAAGAGGGGAGACAGACAAACAAGCAGACAGACAGACAAAGAGAGAGAAGGAGAGACAGACAGACAGACAGACAGGAGAGACAGACAGAGAGGGAGATGGAGAGATACAAGAGACAGAGGACACAGACATATAGAGAGACAGAAAGAGATATATACAACCAAACAAACAAAGAAGCAGAAACAGACAGACAGACAAAGAATGAGTAACCAACACATACAGGCATACAGACGCGTACAACAAGGCAAGTTCAGACACTCAGAGAACTCTTTGTCCACCCCACCACTCTTCCATGCGCACACATGTAACGAAAGTTACATCAAATCATTAAAACAAGTACCCCACTGTTCAATGTTCAGCACTCTAGTCAGAAGTTCTCACAGATGAAAAAAAATGAGAGAGAGAGAGAGGAGAGACAGACAGACAGACAGACAGGCAGGCAGCAGGCAGGCAAGCAGGCAGGCAGAGAGAAAGACAGGCAGACAGAGAGACATAGACAGACAGAGACAGACAAAGAGTGAGAGGGAGACGTACAGTTAGAGAGAGACAGAGTCAGAGACAGAGGCAGAAACAATGAGAGAGAGGGGGGGGGAGAGAGACAGAGAGACTGACAGACAGAAAGGCATAGATACAAACACACAAAAGAAACAGACAAAGATGTAGAAACAGACAGACAGACAAAAGAATGAGTAACCAACACACACAGACACACAGACAGCAGGTATACAGACTGATCAACAACAAGGCAGTCAGACACTCAAACAGCTCTTTGTCCACACCACCACTCTTCCATATGCACACTCGTAATGAAAGTTACATCAAATCATTAAAACAAGTACCCCACTTTTCAATGTTCAACACTCTAGTCAGCTGCCGAGAATTTGTCAGTGTGGAAAACCACCAACACATCATGGCAGAAAAAAAATATGAGAGAGAGAGAGAGAGAGTGAGTGAGAGAGAGAGAGAGAGAGAGTGAGAGAGTGAGAGAGATAGAGAGAGAGAGAGGGAGAGAGAGACATACAGACAGACAAACAAGCATCCAGACATACAGACAGACAGACAGAGAGGGAAAAAGAGAGAGAGAGAGAGAGAAAGAGAGACAGACAGACAGACAGACAGATGGACAAACACGCAGACAGAGAGAGAGAGAGACAGACAGGCAGACACACACACACACACACACACACACACACACACACACACACACACACACACACACACACACAGAGAGAGACATGGACACAAAGAGAGACAGAGACAGAGGCAGAAAGGCAGAGATACAGAAAGAGATATATACAAACAAACAAAGAAGCAGAAACAGACAGACATACAAAGAATGAGTAACCAACACATACATAATAGCAAGTATACAGAACGATCAACAACAAGGCAGTCAGACATTCAGACAACTCTTTGTCTGCCCCACCACTCTTCCATACGTACACTCGTAACGAAAGTTACATCAAATCATTAAAACAAGTACCTCACTGTTCAGCATTCTAGTCAGCTGCTAAGAATTTATCAGTGTGGAAAAACACCAACACATCATGGCAGAAGTTCTCACAGACGACAGAAAAATGAGTGTGAGAGAGAGAGAGAGAGAGAGAGAGAGAGAGAGAGAGAGAGAGAGAGAGAGAGAGAGAGAGACATACAGACAGAGATAGACAGACAGACAGACAGAGAGACAGGGACAGAGAGAAACAGAGAGAGAGAGAGAGAGCCAGAAAGAGAGAGAGAGTGAAAGGGAGGCAGTGAGAGAGAGAGAGAGACAGAGAGAGAGTCAGAGACAGAGACAGACAGACAGACAGAAAGACAGAGAGAGAGTGAGAGAGACAGAGAGACAGACATACAGACAAAGAGACAGAAGACAGAGACAGACAGACAGACAGACAAGGGGGGGGGGGCGAATTTCAAATACCAGTTGCTACATTAAAAAGGTAAATTTGTACCATAACACTGAAATTGGAAGGGAATGAGACGGCAGAGACGTGATTCTGTGCTGTTGTTGTTGTTTTTTCGTTTTTGTTTGTTTGTCAGGGCCAGTATTATGAGTGTGGTGCCCCTGTTTCCTTGGGTAGACTGGTAGTCCTGCATGGCGCATATTTGATTCCAGGGACGTAATTCGCACCCATACAAATTCATGTAAGCAATTTAGATGGTGAGTGCTCTACTTCTGCGCTAACCAGGATTCAAAAGTATGGCTGGGACAGTGCCGTCTTTGTAAGCACCATCATAGATATAAATAGTAAGGTAGATTTGCAACTCAGCCATGTGATAGGTTCCGCATCAATTCTTACTTGCTGTGAAGGATGAACGACTTTATATCTCGATTTACTGGCTGCTTTGGGACAGACATATCAAATGATGATCTGATCAATATTTTCGAAAAAATGGTAGAGGCAGTACTTGGCCTTGCGTGTTGTTTTTGCCTTGTTAGGGGATGATTGAGGGGGCTAGTTTCGTTATCTTTTCTATATGAATCTTGGGATGGTATGAATTTCTGAAAGCGTATGTGCTGAACGGCTGTGCATGTAATGCATGCATGTGTATGTGTGTTGTGAGTTTATAAACCATGTTTGTGGTTCAGTGTGTGGGTACGGGGGTGGGGTATGAGTGGAGGGATGAGGGTTCAAACAATTCCACAATGTTATTACATTGATGTGAAAGTTTATGGGTTGTTGGCAGTGGGGTGATCAAAATTATTTTTTTCTCAAGTATGTTTTTTGTTGTTGCTATTTCAACGTTTCTGTTTTTGGTTTTGTTTTGAGTATTTATAATGTTAATTTCTCTTTTCAAAATTATTTCTAAGTTGATTTCTTATTAGCTTTTTTATTCTCATTACATATATTTGCTACAAATTCGAAATTTCGCCCGTCGATCGACAACGTCATACTGCTTAGTTCTGTATGGTGTTGTTCAATGGCTCCAGGCAAGGCGATGGTACCATAAAGTATGACAGAGCAAGATGCCTGTCTCCTTATCCAGCTCTATGGCCTCAGAAATCCCTCCCAGGTAAGCGAAGGGGGGAGACAGGAAACGGTAGGAATGCCCGTCTGCAACGCTAAGTTAGCATCAAAGACTGGTTTGTTCCAGAACTAATGACCTCTGCAGTTAAACCTAACCAACAGGAGCATTCTGTGCGTGCATATACAGCTGTCAGGGAGATTCTTTGTGCATACCGCTATGATGGGAATCTGTAGAAAGGGAAAGTTTGGGGTTGGGGATGAGAGGAAAATTAGAGGAAGGAGAAGGTATGGCATTCAGAGGTTGAACATAGTAACTCCATTGTTCGCAGTTGGTGTTTTGATCGAACAAATAGAATGAAATTAAGTTGTTTTCCACACCATGAAAATAACTTTTTTTTCAGATCTTTAGAAAATCCAGAGTTTTCCAGACAACATAAGAAAAAACAAGTAGAACATTGAGCAATCTTGAAACAGAAGATAACAATGCCCTATTATATATAGATGTTTATTAAGATGTATTCCATTTAATGAACCCTGTTACTTTTCAAAGGAGGTAAGGTTGGGGTATTCATTTCAACCACTAATTAACAAAGGTTTCAGGAAACGAAAACTTAACAACCAACAATGCG
>JAPXFY010000013.1:41028402-41033402 GCA_030674185.1 Monoplex corrugatus
TGTTTGACCAAGTGGTTAAAGGATATGCTTAGGACCCAACAAACCCGGGTTCGAATCAGGGATCCGACAATAATAATATTTCTTCCCGTCCACTAGAATTTAAGTGACGGTCTACGTTCTAAAATTTCGGATAAGACGATAAGTCGAGCTCGAGGTTCTGTATGCAGTACACACCCAGCGCAGGTCAAAAATCCCACGGCAGCAATGAACGATTCCCTGACAAATTTGTGTGGCAAAATCCGCTTCATAGGCAAATACAAATCATTACACGCATACATGAAAAAAAAAAAAAAAGAAAAAAAAAGTGGAGCTGAACTGTAGCGACACGCTCTCCCCAGAGAAAGTCACACACACACACACACACACACACACACACACACACACACACACACACACACACACACATACACACACACACACAAACACACACACACACACACGCACACAAACACACACACAAAAAACACACACACACACACGCACACACGCACACACACACACACATACACACACATACACACACACATACACACACACACACACACACACACGCACGCACGCACGCGCGCGCACAAATACATATAAACAGAGGAAATAAATAGAAAAATGAAAGAAAAAAAAATACAAAGACAGCAAAGGAACGAAACAAAACAATCAAACAAAAAGCACGACCAAAAACAATCATGTCAAACTCACCTTGCCAGAATGGACAGGGGAAGAAGAAGAGGAAGAAGAACTTCCAGCGCCATCTTGACCTCCACCTCCACCACCACCACCAACACCCACCACCACGCCCATGTAACTGCCCAAACTGAGGGCGCCAGGTGAAGATGTCTGCGAACGCTGGTGATTGGCGACCACCCAGTCAGGTCTATTTTTCAACAAGTTTCGTTCCACCAGTCTCCGGATGGGAGTCACGTTGTTGTTGGAAGCATTCGTGACATTCCCTTGGTTGGTGTGGTGGTGATGGTTGTGAATAGGAGAGTCCATACTGGCGCGGCGTCGATATTTGTCATCGTCGATGATAGCTGAGGTTGTAGTTGTAGTAGTGGTGTGATTGCTATGCCCCCCGTTTGCTAAAGTAGTAGCAGGACGTCGATTTTTGATATTGCTGACGTTGTTGCCAGTACCGGCACTAACTGAAGTAGGACTGCTCAGTTCTCTAGCCACCGATCTGGAATTAAAATTTTCTGAAGCGTAGTTTAAACCTCCGTCAGGGTCTTGAGAACGATTCCCAACGTTTCTGTTCAGAGTGTTCTTCTTCGCCTGTTCGAGCCAAGGACTCCACCTGGCCAGGTCTTCATCGACAGCGGAGGAACTGTGCGTTCGATAAAGACCAGCAGCTCGACCACCACGGTAACCCCCTACACAGCTTCGTGTGTCAGAAGAACACTTCTTCCCCATCTTAATTCCCTTTCTCGTAGACGGCCCACCCTTAACAGCCTCACCCACTCTCCTTGCTTCTTTCGAGGACGTGTGGCGGTTGATGGTAGCCACCTCGTCTGAAGGACTGGAGGACGTCTCTCCGAAGACGTCGTCATCAGAATCACTGAGGTAGCCAGCGTAGAACGTGGCTGGTGGATGCTTCTGGAAGGAACCGTTTTTGTTGATGTTCCTATTGTTGTTGTTGGTGGTGCTGTTTTCGGTGTGTGAGGTGTGATGATCCTTCCCCCCACACTTGCGGAGGTGGTGAAGGGGGTCACGGCTGGGTAGGGGTGGCGTCCAGGAATCGCTGGGGATGCAGGAGGAAGAGTACGACAGGTTGGTGGAGGTCTTGCATAAGGGGCTCTCCTTGGGCGGTTCCGACCGTCTGGTTCACAGATATACAGGAAATCGATCATATAGTATTGGCGAAATGGTAGACAGTGCACACATTGGTGATATTCACAACGGGCAAACATACGAAAGCGCTTACCTTCCTCCACGCATGTATTATACATGTGAGTGAATGTGAGTGAGTGTGTGTGTGTTTGTGTGTGTGTGTGTGTGTGTGGTGTGTGTGTGTGTGTGTGTGTGTGTGTGTGTGTGTGTGTGGTAAAAGAGAGAGAGAGAGAGAGAGAGAGAGAGAGAGAGAGAGAGAGAAAGAGAGACCGACAGACAGACAGACATACAAACATACAAACAGAAAGAGAGACATACAGAAAGACAGACAGACAAACGGACAGAAAGAGAGACAAACTGACAAACTGACAGACAGACAGAGACAGATACAAAAATAATGAGACAGAGAGACACAGAGAATTAGTAATATCAGGTAATCCTACTTAGCGAAATGCTCTAGTTGATACAGTACATACCATCCTGAAAACCATTTGCGTAAACATCATGATGATCATCATCGGCACAACCGAGACAATGAATGGAAGCAGAATAGCAGCAACTAAAGCATCAACACCCATGGCGCTAAATTCAAAGAAACGAATGAAATCAGATACCTCGGCAGGATTTTCACAGAACGCGGAACACTCAACAGGGGAACTCAAACTAATCCCTAAAAAAAAGCAAACGATATCAGCAATAAGTTACCCCCCCCCCCCTCCAGAAACACCCAAGCATCCCTACTGAAACGAAAGGGAAGCTCATCGGTTTCATTTCCGTCCACACGCTAACATACTACGCCAGACCTGGTCCCTGACCGACCCCATGGAGCACAACAGTACACATCTTTCAGAGGCACCGTTTGAAAAGATCTCTGAACAAGACCAGGCACGGCTGGATCATCATCATCATCATGTGCCCTGCCGCATGGCGTTGGCGTTCATGGCCCTCCATACGCATCTGTCCCTTGTCGCCGCAAACACAACTTCCACACTCTCTGTCCTCAGCCACCCTGTAAGTCTGTCCAATGTTTTCTCCCTGGGTCTACCTGGTGTTCTCTTTCCCTTCAGCTTTGATGTTATGACCAGGTGCTCTAATTCCCCTTTCCTCATAAAAATGACCTATACATGTTGCTTGTCTTTCCCTAATTTTCCTTATCAATGATCTTCTTGTGTCTGCCTCAGCTCCATCAAGACTGTCTCGTGTGTTTTCTTTGCTGTCCATGGAACTCTCAACATTCTTCTTAGAAATCACATCTCGGCTGCCTCAATCTTGTTCTGGCTTTGCACGTTGATTATCCACGCCTCACAATCGTATAAAATTATCGGTTCTATATAACATTCAAGAACTCTCTTCGTGACAAGCCAAAGCAAGAAAAATGAAGATAACGACAGGATCAGAAATACCAAAAATCAAAAATAGTGGGAACTGTATCAGCCCACCATTGTAATACCCAACAGGGAATTAAATGGTTTGGTCATCTGACCAGAATGAAAGCCTCTCCCACTGGCCCAAGGAGCATATAAGAACATGTTAGCCCTATTACCCTGTTCAGCAACTTCACAACAAAAATATATTTAAATGTAAAGCGAGAAGCAGACCACAAGAGACCTGAATCGATGGTGTGAAAGAAAGAGACGTTGGGGTCATATGGATATTTCTCTAGTTCAGGCTTTCCAGCTTATTGTTGATTGCCAACTCTTCTTCTCGCGACAACTATGATGATACAAGCGGGCAGACAAAAGAAAGAAAGCACAGTATAATAAAAGTCAGCGAGAAACCAACCTGTGAACAGCAGGAGAGTCTTGCAGGGAGGACGTATGGCGAACAGGGATAGGGGGAGGTAATGCTGACTGCTTTCGCCGTCTTCGTAACGTCAAGGACACCCGACCCGACTGGGCTGCCATTTTCAGTAAGTGCCTAGAAACAAATCAATCAAACAATCATTCAAGCAAGCAAGCAAGCAATCAACGATCAATCAAGCAAGCAATCGATCGAATGTGCATGTACACTGGAAGAGAGAGAGAGAGAGAGAGAGAGAGGAGAGAGAGAGAGAGAGACAGAGACAGAGACAGAGAAAGAGAGAAACAGAGACAGAGACAGAGACAGACAGACAAACAGGCAGACAGCCAGCTAGATAGACAGACAGACAGACAGACAGACAGACAGACAGAATGACAACCTGGGTTATATAAGGGTCACATGTCTAACAATATCTATTTTGTTTCATTGAGAGTTTCAGAAAAGTGCAAAGAACATGCCTTTGACATTGATCTTAGCGCTATATTAGTGAATTTGGTATCATGATGATGAAGACGATGATGGTGATGATGATGATGATGATGATGATGATGATGATGATGATGATGATGATGATGGCTAACCTGTACTTATTTTACTTCCTTTACCGATCATAATATAATCCACTACCAGCTTGCTGGGTCCCTTTTCATTCCCATCCAAACATACCGGTGCAAGATCTAGCTTTGATCAAGCCCCTGAAGAACAAAATTGCCATCTGTGAGATGCGTTGTTTGAGACAAGCTGACAACGAGACACGAAGCAAAATGATCAGAAACACCAGCGAAGGGAACAACATCGGTCCACCATTATAATTATTCATGACCAGCGAATTTACATGTAATTATTTGGTCATCTGACCAACCCCAATACCTGGTTCAGTAAACATTTCAAGAACAATATCTGGAATTAAAACAAAAGGCAGACCAAGGAAGACCTGGTTGGATGGCACGAAAGAGACCTTGACATCGCTCGACATTTCTCCACACCAGAGTTTTCAGCTCACTGCTAACTGACAGCTCTTTCTCCCCGGGGAGCACACATTATGGTACAAGTCGACAGATACACGGAGAAACACGAAGATGATGAATTATCCACTTGTCAGATGATCCATGTGCATACCTTCCTCTGCTAGTGGTCCCACTGAGAGCATTTTAAGAGCTGTTGAAAATAATATCAGCGCTATCATTAGGGTCATTTATTACCAGGTGATTACAGAAAAAGGGGGCTTCATGTCTCTTCAAGACTTGGCAAAGAAATATTATACATTTTTTTTCCTCGAATTCTGTACCTGTTCTTTTATCCTTGTTTCCACTGCTACCTCAACACCCTCATCCATTATCCAACAGTAGGAGCAAAGGTCTAAACGCATGCGATACACA
>JAPXFY010000013.1:41035902-41040902 GCA_030674185.1 Monoplex corrugatus
TAATAATCTTGTTTCATTTTGTTTGATCCAATCTATTTGATTTTAAATTCAGTTCCATTATTATATCTGTTGTTTTAATATCAGTAGATAAGCAACGGCAAGTGCATATGTTGGCCTGTATCATGCTAATACATACGCCATTGGAAAATACATGTCCAAATCATTTCACACTCTTTCTTTCTTCTTCTTTCTTTCTTTCTGTTTTCTCTCTCTCTCTTTGTCTGTCTGTCTCTGTCTCTCCCTCATTTTTCTCTGTCTGTCTGTCTGTCTCTCTCTCTCTCTCTTGCTCCCTGTCTCTCTCTCTCTCTCTCTCTCTCTCTCTCTCTTCTCTCTCTCTCTCTCTCTCTCTCTGACCAATATTCTATTTCGTTTGTATGAGTTGCTTGACAGTGTATGTGTTATAATGCATTGCATCTGTTTCATAAATCACCAGAGTTAACAGTTCTTCCCTTCCCTCGTTTTCTTTTAATGCTTCCTTTCCCGCCTTCTCCTCCCCGCCCCCCTCTGCAATTTTTTAATACACGTTTGTTATAATGTAAAGTAGCAAGCATTAGTATGAAACTCGTCGTATCCTACAATCCTTTGGTAGGTTACGGTTTTGAAGTGCGAAGTTTGAAGTTCTTTTTTCCTTTGAAAGATAAAGAGAGAAGAGAGAGAGAGAGAGAGAGAGAGAGAGAGAGAGAGAGGAAGACGAAAAAGAGAGAGAGAGAGACAGACAGACAGACAGACAGAGACAGACAAATACAGAGAGAATAATAATAATAATTACAATATTTATATAGCGCAAAATCTTGATAAAATCAAATCTAAGCGCTGAAGCAGACATACACGCAAGCACGCACGCACGCACGCACGCACACACGCACGCACACACACACACACACACACACACACACACACACACACACACGCATGGCTATAAATGGGGAGAAAGAATAAAAGCAATAAAAGCAAGAATAAAACGAATGGAAAATTATAGAGAGCATAGCATATACAATTATATATTATAACCATGTGATTCCCTCCGAGCGGAGACAGGCTGCAGAGGGGGGGGGGGTTGAGTGAGGTTAGGATTTTATGCGGAGGAGAAAAGGTGAGTTTTGAGAGCGGACTTGAAGGAGACAAAAGTAGGTTGCTGACGGACTGAGAGAGGAAGTTTGTTCCAGGAGAGTGGACCAGAAACAGAGAAGGCTCGTGGACCATAGGTATTGAGCTTAGTGCGTGGAAAGCGAAAAGTCAGAGGATCGGAGGCAGAGCGGAGGGTACGTGAGGGAAGATAGATCTCAAGTAGGCTTGACAGGTAATCGGGGGCTGCGTTATTAAGGCTTTTGTAGCACATGGTGTCTAGTTTGTACTGTATGCGCTTTGATACAGGGAGCCAGTGAAGTTGTGCCAGGAGAGGAGATATGTGGTCAGCTTTTTTCTTTTTGAGTACAAGGCGTACAGCATTGTTTTGAATGCGCTGTAGGATGTGAATGGTGGAGGCAGGAAGACCAGACAGGAGTGAATTGCAATAGTCAATGCGAGACATTATGAAGGAGAGAACGAGTTTTGCAGTTGTTTCGACAGAGAGATACTTCCTGATCAGCTTATACGATGGAGATGATAGTAGCAGGATCTGGCAGTTTGAGAAACAAAGTTGTTCATGGAGAGGGTAGAGTCAATGCAGACACCAAGGTTTTTAGCTGAATCAGAAATTGGGACTGATGTGTTAATAATGGGAGAGAAAGAGGAGGCAGCTGAGAAAGTTTCTGACGGGTGCCAATGAGGATAGCTTCTGTTTTGTCGTCATTAAGCTGAAGTCTATTGTGTGTCATCCAGTTCTTAATGTCCGAGTAACACTCAGTGGTGCGAGTCAACAGGCGCTGTATATTATCAGGTGAGTCACTGTCTTGAAGTTGGGTGTCATCAGCATAGAAGTGGTGTTTTATAGAATGGGAGTTGATGATGGTGGACAGGGGGGAGGTGTAAAGAGTGAAAAGAACAGGGCCAAGGACAGATCCTTGTGGAACACCACAGGTCAGGTATGCAGGTTGAGAGTAAGTGCCATTGATGAGAACGGTTTGTTTTCTGTTTGATAGGTATGAAGTGAACCAAGACAGAGCAATGTCAGAGATGCCAAAAGTATGATGAAGTCTAGAAAGGAGAATACCATGATCAATGGTATCAAAGGCTGCAGACAGATCAAGGAGTGTGAGGAGAGAGACTTTGCCAGTATCAGTTGCAAGGAGGAGATTGTTGAGAATGTGTAGTAGGGCAGTTTCAGTGCTATGGCACTGGCGGTAGGCTGACTGGAAAGGATTGAGGAGATTGTTGGCAGACAGGTGAGAGTTCAGCTGGTTGAGGACGACTTTTTCAAGGAGTTTTGACAAGAAAGAGAGATTAGAGATAGGCCGGTAATTTTTCAGTTCATTTGGATCTAAATTGTGTTTCTTTAGGAGAGGGTGAACAATAGCAGACTTGAAAGAATCAGGGACAGTTCCAGTTTGAAGAGAAGTGTTGATGATGTCAGTGATGAATGGGAGGAGAGTAGGGAGACAGTCGGCGTAGAGAGAACCTGGAAGAGGATCCAGTTCGCAGGTTTTGAACGACATGGATCTGATTGTGTTGAGAATTTATTCTTGTGAGACTGGGTTAAAAGTAGTAAGAGGTGTGCCAGAGAAGGAAGGGTCAGGTGGGCATGGTTGACAGGGTGTCCTGTCAAGCCTGTCACGAAGAGTTTGTATTTTGGTGGTGAAATAGTTGGAGAATACAGATGGGAGTTCTTCATTTGTATGTTTTGTTGGGAGAGGTAAATCTTTTCGTGTGCCAAGGAGATGATTCATGGTTGTAAAGAGTTCTTTTGAAGAAGAGGCATTCAGGATTTTGGTTTGGAAATAGCTTGTTTTTGCTGATGCAATGAGGGTGGATACTTTTGTTTTAGAGGCTTGGAAAAGTTGCCTGTGTACAGTGAGTTTGGATTTGCGCCAGCGGCGCTCTGCTCTGCGGCGGGCACGTTTTGCACAGGCGATTTCATGAGTGAGCCAGGGGGTAGGGGGGCGGTCAGGTAAAGGACGGGTTGTGGCTGGAGCATGAGTGTCCAGAAGATGGTGGAGAGTAGTATAGAATTCATCGGCAAGGTTATGTGACTTTTCAGAAAGGAGACGGGAGGCATCACATGAAAATGTGGAGAGGTCGATAGATTTGAGATTGCGTCGAGTCACTGTGCGCATGGTACGAGAAGGAGGAGAAATGTCGAGAGAACAGAGAATTGCAGAGTGGTCAGATGGAAGGGCTGAAGTTAGACGGGTAGAAAGAACTAAGCAGTTGTCAGTAGCGGAATTGTGGTGATCACGAGAAATGATCCAGTCAAGAATGTGACCTTTTTGATGGGTTGGTTCAGAAATGTGTTGAGTCATATTGTGATTGGACAGAGAGTTGATGATATGTCTTGTGTCATAACGGTGAGTGTTGTCATAGTGGACATTGATGTCAACTAGAATGATGAGATTTCCAGGTAAGAGACAGTAGTAATCAAGAAGTTGATCAAAGTCAGAGAGAAACATGGATGTGGTGAGCTTGTTGGCAGAGCTAGGTGGAGGTCGATAGACACAGGAGAAGGTGATGGGGTGAAGGGTGGATTGGAAGGATACTTCAACGTGCTCGAAAGAAGGATGGGAGAAAGGCAGAGACTGCGAGAAAGACAGGCGGGAATGGAGTGAGTCGTTGTAGAGGATGGCGATACCACCACCTCGGGATGAGCGATGGAAAGAAGCAAGCCTGTAACCACTCGGAGTGAGATTCACATGTATAGGTTCATGACCAAGGGGGTTAAGCCATGTTTCGGTGATAAAAGCAATGTCAACATGTTCATCTGCGATAAAGTCAGCAATGACATCAGCTTTGCCATCAGTGCATGTTGACTGAGCGTTAAAAAGGCACATTTTCAGTTTATCACAATGCGGCGGCCGAGGTGGAGACGAAGGCAGCACAGACGGGACAGAAGACGAAGGAGACACCAGCGGGGCAGAAGACGAAGGCAGCAACGACGGGACAGAAGACGAAGGAGGCACCAGCGGGACAGAAGACAAAGGCAGCACCAGCGGGACAGAAGACGAGGGCAGCGCCTGGCGGGACAGATGACGAAAGCGGCACCGGCGGGACAGAAGGTGAAGGCGGCACCGGCGGGACAGAAGACGAAGGCGAAGACGGCAGAGGAGGAGACGAAGTTTGCAGCAGCAAGGTCGAATGCAGGGGCAGTGGAGGAGACGAAGAAGCAGAAGAGTGGTGTCGGACTGGCACAGCAGGAGGCAGATTGTGCCAAAGTCGGTGGAGACGTCCATCACGACAGGATCGCGCAGTGCGGGGCTTAGGACACAGCCCCAGTGTTCGTATGCGCTGGTAGACGCCTCCACCGAGGTAGCACTTGCTGTGTTTAAAAAGTGTCAGTCCAATTTGTTTTATAAAAGAAGGGTCCATAATTGCGAGCCAGTCAGGAGAGCAAGATACTTGCAGAGAACACAAAGGTTTGGGAAAGCTGTAGCGTTGGGCGAACACAGTAGGCTAAAATGTAAACACAGTTCACAGATAAAATGTCCGACTTGAGCGGCTGAATTAAAATGATGAAAAGAGGTGTAAAAACTTTGAAATCAGATTATCTGGTAAAATATTCAAAATTTAAAAAAATATTTACATCACCGTGTGTCAGGATTTCAAAGCAAGAAGCTGATACAAAATTCAATGCATAAAATCAAATAGAACCACGATAAAATCACTGTAAAACACCACACACACTTTTGCTGCCTGCTGGCGCGACATCTACTCACCGTTTCCAAAAGAGAGAGGGAGAAAGAGAGACAGAGAGAGAGAGAGAGAGAGAGAGAGAGAGAGAGAGAGAGAGAAAGAGAGAAAGCGAGAGAGAGAGGGGAAAGGGAGTGAGAGAGAGAGATAGACAGTCAGCAGACAGACAGACAGACAGACAGACAGGACAGACAGACAGAGGCAGAGACAGAGAGACAGAC
>JAPXFY010000013.1:41048402-41050902 GCA_030674185.1 Monoplex corrugatus
ACGTTCTACAAACAAACACTCTACTACCTCTCACAAGAATGGAGAGTCTCCAGAGAAAAGCAATCAGAGAGAAGCATAATGTCTCGGTTCTCTCCCAACCACTCACTCCATTCAGCACTAACAAAAGCTTGTTATCAGATCTCAGAGGGAGTACGGAAGGGATGCCTTGCTATGTCTAGCTGTCAGAAGCTGTTCGTGTCTACCAATAACTGTCTGGTTACAGACAATGGATGGCGGGGCATGACGCTGTGTCTGCCACCTCCATCAATGACTCACACAGGGCAGGAATCCTTCTTCTTGTCATTCGTCCTCACAGAGAACTTGTAGGTCAATGTTGCCCTCTAACATGGTCAGTGTGGTAGGAGGTATTTGCGTTGTATTGCATGGTACCATGGTTAGTTAGAAGGCGCCAGTAGGTCTCATACCTCCTATACCTCAGCCCCCTAGATTTCCTGCAGGGGTCATCTCATCTTTACCTGGCATGGCCAAAAGACCTATCCTGTGACTGCAGGGGGGGAGAGAAGGAGTGTTGAATGCTAGGGCTTTAGAGGACCTTCATATACCTGATGGCTCCATCATTGGGTACATTATTTTTAAATGTGGCCTTGCCTAGGGCCAGCCAGCTCTCTCCATTCTTGACAGAAACAAAGCCTGGAATATGCCGCATGCAAAAAAGAGTAGGCACTAGGCACTATTCTCTTCGGTCGCAGTAAACCAATTTATATCTGAAGGCCATCCACCATCTGCCGCATGCGACCCATTGTTTTGGGGATGGTCGACCCACTACCAAATTGAAGGTAGCCTGTCTTAAGAGGAGGGCAGCATTTCCATGTTTACTGTAAAATCTTTTGGGGAGAGGGGAGGCGTCAGGCATTAGGCAAGGCATTCCTGCTCGCATCTGGCCACAATCACACGTCTGGGAAAAGTGCATTGCACTGCATCACTAGATCGATCAACGTCTCCCATGCAGAAGGAATTCTCACAGAGAAGGAGGAGGAAGGATGTGGAATGGCAAAAACTCAACTTTTACAGCAAAGTCTTTCAGAAGACAGGAGGTTGAGGTATGAGCTTTTAGCCAGGTATTTCAGCTCTCACCTGGCGACAATCGTCTGCCTGTGGCAGCGCATTATATATTATTTACCACATCCATCAATGACTGGCATCAGGCGGCATCTCTCACAGAAGGGCAGTGTGAGGGCAAAATTCCACTTTTGCATCAGAGTCTTTGAAGAGATGAGGCTGGGTGTATGAGGTTGTTTAGGCAGGTATTTTGATTGGCAATTCACCAACATTGTTTGTCTACGGAGGCACGTAATACTGTGTCTGCCACATCCATCAATCGTTCACATAGGGCAGGAATTCTTCAGAGATAGAGGGGTGGGGTGGGGGGGGGGGTTCAACTTTAGGTTAAAGCTTTGGAGGAAAGGGTGATGATGGTGAGGTTTATCAAGATGCTTTAGTTCAGATAGAGTCTTTGATCAAGGATATGGGTTAGTGACAAGAAGAAAGGAAGGGAAAAAAAGCAAACGTTCACTTATCTGTAAAGTCCTTGGGGAAAATGGGATAGAGGCAGAAATTGCATCTTGTTCCAGTTAATAGTTGCAATTGCTTGTCTATACCGGCGTATGATTCAGGCGGTGTCAAATCCCTATATAAAACCTATAATAACGGTTCCCAAGAAGACTATACTGGAAATATGGTGCAGCAATGTCGCCACTATCAAGAAGTATGGCTCACGCCAACTCCTACAACTACTCTGATCGTCAGACCCCATGGCAGATAACAAGAACTGGGAAACGAGTATGACCACATTCACGTCTACATGTACACGATTATGACAGTGTGGTTAGGGAACGAAAAATTAAGAAAAAGAACCCACAAACTAGAGGGAGGGCAACTTTTCCAACATTCATGCACAAAATTTTCATAGTCTACTAGTATATGAAAACAAACAAACAAAAACAAAAACAAAGCCCAAACAAAACAAAACAAAACAAACAAAAAAACTGCATTACAACCATTTCTGTGGGGAGAGAGAGAGAGTGGGAGGTAAAGGTTTAATAGTACCGGCGTATTATTCAGGTTGTGTCAAATCTCTAAACAACGAACAGTAGTCAAGATTCTCAAGAGGACTAAACAATGAATAAATGTTGCAACAATGTCGCCTCTATTAAGAGGTATGGCCAACTCCAACTCCTACAACTACGCTGATCGTCAGGCTGCATGGCAGATGACAAGAACTGGGAAAAAAATCTGACCTCATTCACAACTACAAGTGGCCTGACAAAATGGTTAGGAAACAAAATAATTAAGAAAGAGAACCCAAAATTAGAGGAAGGGCAACTTTTCCAGCTTTCATGCACACTATTTGCATAGTCTACTAGAATATGAAAACAAACAAACAAACAAACAACACGCACAGAGAGAGAGAGAGAGAGAGAGAGAGAGAGGAGACAGACAGACAGACAGACAGAGAGGGAGAGAGAGAGAGAGAGAAAGA
>JAPXFY010000013.1:41053402-41055902 GCA_030674185.1 Monoplex corrugatus
GTTGTTCAAGCGTTGCATTATTTAATAAGCCTTCGGCCTGTGTCTTTCAAAGTAGTTCTCTTTGTTGATTCAAAATCTGTATTATATGCCTTACAGTCTTTTGATACAGACACAAGACCTGACTTAATTATTGAGGCAAATCATCTAATACATTGTTTAAAGATAAATGGCTCGGAAATCAATTTATGCTGGGTGCCTTCTCATGTTGGTCTTCATGGCAACAACGTAGTTGACAGATCAGCTAAATCCGGTGCCCTCCATTCTGAAAATTCCATAGAATTACATGTTAAAACCTCGGTAAAAGAAGCTTACAACTCGCTAGAATTAGCATCATGGATTCGATTTCATGAACATTTAAATGAAAAATTTGTGTCTCAAAAAAGAATCAAACTTTCAGTTCAAAATATCTGTAAAAACTTGCAGTATTCCTCGTTATATCATTTGAGATTAATTGTTATGACATATTTTCGCATACAACTGAACCCTTTGAAAACAAAATATTGTAACGTTTTATGTATTTGCGGCGAACAATTCACATTGTATCACTGTTTGTTTTACTGCAGAAAGCTTCGTTCCTTTTTACCAAAGACGTTTACACAAGGAAACTATCTTGAAACGCATTTTAAAGAAGTAGTATCGAATCAAGTTTTGTTAGTTAACATTTCAGAATCATTGGTTCACAGTCCTGTTAATGCGTTACTTTAAGATTATTATTATAATTATGATTATTTTTGTTTTGTTTTGTTTTTATGACGATTTTTCTTTTACATTATTGATGTTAGCGTTGTTCTAGTTTCATTTCTCTGTTCATCCATAACCTTTTTCTTAAGACCTTGCCGCTTCCTTTTTAATTTTTTTTACGTCCCTTACTCTGTTCCCCTCTCCCCTCCCCCCCTAATTTTATTCTCCATGCCATTTTTCCCCGTCTAATATCACTTATAGTGAAAAGACGTTAAATCAAGCAACGAACGAACACACACACACACACACACACACACACACACACACACACACACACACACACACACACACACACACACACACACACACACACACACAAACACACACCACTCAACTCATCCACTCACAAAGATAATCCCTGTTCTGAGAAACATTGCACAGCACATCATGAAGCCACTACACAACTACATCTACATGAACAGCACTGTAAATGTCATGGTTAATGGGGAGGATAAAGGTGTCCACTTACTGGGTCTACACTGTGATAAAGGTTATCACAACAGTGACTGTGGTTCAATGATTAGCTCAGGGGACTGCTGACTGGAAAGTTGTGGGTTCCAGTCCCATCAGATCTGTCAATATCATTGTAGACGTTTTCTTCCCCGGATCCCCCGAACCTGATCCGACCCTATTCAGATTTGAGCGTGCTATGGGTTGACTGGGGAGATAGGGACCACACAGCCAAGTCACGGATGCGTCACTGACAGTTTTGCTTATATCTCCTTACCAACACGGCAGGTGTCAACATCTCTCCGGCCAAGCTAACGTCAGGATATACTATAAAGGTGAGCACCTATAGTATAGCCTTGACGCGTAGTCTCAATCCATAATGGAAGCCTATGCCATCTTGGTTATCATGCCCATCGTAACTATAGTCACAGCATAGTGAAAAATGTATCAGATTGTGCAGGAAGGGGGGATTGGAGCATCTGGTCACGACGGGAAAGCTGGAGGGAAGGAGAGCACAGGTGGACCAAGGGAGAAGATGTTGGGCGGACTTGCAGAGTGGCTGAGGACATGGAGGGTGGAGGAGGTGCTTGAGGCAACAAGAGATAGACACAGATGGAAGGCCATGATCGCCAACAACATGTGGCAAGGCACCTGATGATGATGATGAATGTGGTTAAGGAAAAAAAAATACTATAAAGCGTTCACTGTCCAGTTTACAAGCACGGGGACTGAGAATGGTTTCAGGAAACAAAATCTATGTGTGGATTTCTGTACATCGGCTGCCAATGGCCCCTGTATGGTTGGGGAATGTAAAGTAGTGAAAAAAGGAGATGTACACAGTCATCATAATAGTAGCCTCAAGAAAATTTGTAGTTCATGGCACTAGTTTCAGTTACAGTTTCACTTTCTCAAAACAGCGTCTCTGCACTCAGAATAAACGTCATGTGTCAGTGGCTCCACAGATGCAGTGTGATGGAGAAGATCCAAAACGACCATAGTATACGAGTATGTCTTCAGCCTACGCGGTGAAAATGACTGGAGGTCCTAACTAGCGTATAAGCTTTTATGCGTATTCTCGTCTCGGTCTGTCATTGCATCAACCGATGCAACGATATATTGAAATCTCCACCTCACCTGCATCGTTTGGAAAAACAAAAACAAAACAAAACAAAAACAAAAAACAAAAAACAAAACAAAAAAAACAAAAACAAAAAAACAAAACATACACAACCTGGAAATCGGCGAAGTCAGTGCATCAACTGAGGCAATAATATACTGAAATCTCCACCTGCATTCTTTGAAATAAACG
>JAPXFY010000013.1:41063402-41070902 GCA_030674185.1 Monoplex corrugatus
TGCACACTCCATGTAAGCCACACTAGCACTCTGTACACTCCAAGTAAGTCACATTTTATATGCTCCAGGCAATCTAAACTCGATAAACCCCAGGTAAGCCAAGCTCTACACACTTCAGGTAAGCCGAACTCTAAACACCCCAGATAAGACATGCGCTATATTCTCAAACGTAAGTCACACTCTATATATCTCAGATAAGCTTGACCCTACGTAATCAAGGTAAGCCAAATCCTATGTAACCCAACTAAGCCAAACACTCTACAATCCAGGTAAGCTATATTCCAGGTATTGTAAACTGTATGGAACCCAGGTAAGCCAAACTCTATACACCACAGGTAACCTGAACGCTACATACTCCAGGTAAGCCGAACTCTATATACTCAGGTAAATCAAACACTGTAGTGTCCAGGTATGCCATAATCTATTCACTCCACATAAGCCAAACTTTACATATGCAAGAAACGTCAGTTTCATTTTTAGTTTCAGTTTCTCAAGACGACGTCTTTGTACTCGAAATAAATTCCATATACACTAACGTCACATGTGCCAGGTGATGGTGGAGATCCCAAACTCTTTACACTCCAGCGTAAGCCAAACTATACGTGCGCCAGGTGAACCAAAGTCTATATACCAGATAACCAAAATTCTATATACAGAAGGTAAGCCAGACTATAGACACTCCAGGTAAGCCAAACTCTATAACCTCCAGGTAAGGCACATCCTGTATATTCCATATAAGCCACATTCTAGATACTTTAGTTAATCCAATCTCTAGATACCCCAGCCAAACCAAACTTCTCTTTACTCCAGGTAAGCCAACCTCTAAATACCTAAAGCGAACAAAACTCTATATTCTTCAAGTAATTCAAATTGACTTATAACCGCTACTCAAGAAATGTGCACAACGGCAGTGTATAAAAGTAAGATCCTAGGTATACGCAGGTAAGGGCCAGATCATACTATGAAGCGGACTATATCAAACGTGAGACCACAAACCTATCACCCCAGGTAACGAAAAAAAAAAGAAAAAGTTCAGGCAAAAAGGCTTCAACGATATCTGCACAGGTAAAAAGACAGCATAAAAAGACCTCAATGAGCTTCACAGACGCAAGACGACAGCACACCCGAAACACGATAGGCTGGGAACAGGGCAACACTGTCGCACTGCTCAGCACAAAACACTGTATAAAAAACAATCCACAAGGCAAAGAACATGAAAAATATCAACAGGGCAAGGGCACAGGAAGTCAAGGCACATAACTCTTTGCACGCACCATCTCTGAGCTTCCATCATCTTGCCTTTCGTGCTGCGTGAGCGAGCAGGAGGTCAGGGTCCTAAAGGCGGATGAAACATGCGATTGTGGCCAGGTGTAAGCAGCAATACCTGCTAAACCCGACATCCCCCGTCCCTTTTCTCCAATGATTTTATCGTAAGAGCCTTTCTATAGACTTTCTCCTACTTCTTTCATTCATCATCTACATGGTCATGCCACATTTGGCGATAAATGCTGCCTTGGTTCTTTCTTTTTAATCCCTTTAAATTGCCATGAAGCTCGGTGGCCAGATGAACTGTAGTGGGTCATTCACCATCTGCATGGTCATGCCACATTTGGCGATAAATGGTGTCTTTGTTTTTGTTTGTTTGTTTTTGTTTTTTTTTTTTTGTTGTTGTTGTTGTTTGTTTGTTTTTTAGATTGCCATGAAGCTTGGTGGCCAGATGAACTGGTGGGTCATTCACCATCTGCATGGCCGTGCCACATTTGGCGATAAATGGTGCCTTTGTTTTGTTTGGTTTTTGTTTTGTTTCGTTTTGTTTTTCTTTTAGATTGCCATGAAGCTTGGTGGCCAGATGAACTGTGGTGGGTCATTCACTATCTGCATGGTCGTGCCACATTAGGCGATAAATGGTGCCTTTGTTTTGTTTGTTTGTTTGTTTTTTATCTTTTTAGATCACCATGAAACTTGGTGGCCAGATGAACTGTGTGGGCCTCCTGACCATCCATTTAACGGGCGTGAGATCGCAGCAAAGTGTGTTTAGCTGTTTGGATCTTTTGACGCAAGGGCGGATGGTGTCAGTTTGAACTGAGGTCCAGCCAGTTGTGGTCGAAGCACAGCGTCATCAAGATCACTTGCTGCACTCTCGACAGATGGTAGTTGTCATCTATTTTTTTATGTTTGTTGTTTAAGAAGCGATCTCTAAAAGTTCGTCTTCTTGCTCTTGCTGACGCTGTTACCTGTAGGTCTTCCTAACTCTGCTAGCTCATCTACTTTCTCGTACATTTAAAAAATGTGCACAAGGGTGCAGTTTTTGCCCTCCCCCTTCCTCTTCACGCGTGAGAATTCCTGCCCCTAGTGAGTTATTGATGAGTTTGGCAGACACGCTAAGATGTACTGATATAGACGAGCAACTGTGGCCAGGTGAGAGCTGCGATACCTCCCCAAGTCTCCACCCCCTCCCCTTCTCCCCAAAGACTTTGCTGTAAAGGTGAAATTCTGCCCTTCCCCCTCCTCCCTCCATCCCTCCCTCCTATCGTGAGAGAATTCCTGTCTGACGTGGGTTTAGAATTTTGCAGTTTGGAGTTTATTCAAAAAGGGATCCATCATACAACTGTATATGCACTCCATCCAATCAATCTGCCATCAAATTTTCTGGCAAACTCCTCGAGCGTGCACATGATCCTTTGCATTGTGCTGAAATGAAAAACGGTGGGAAGACGGGAAAAGAAGTTGGCAGGCCCTATAAATCACTGTAAAGCACACACCAACAGAATGATTGGTGCGTTCATATGGGCAAGGAATTTGTCAGATTTTATTATGTGATCTGGAATTGAACTCCAAACATCAGATCTCGAGTTTACGGCTCTATTATACCAGCCATTCCCCAACATGAAGACTATAATTCCAGCTTAACCGTGCCTCAACCTGTTTTGCCAACATTTTACAATGAAGGTGGAGTATGGAGTTTGGAGTTAGCTGAAGATGGAGTCATCGCATTTGAACAATTCCATATATGCTCCCAGCAAACCTACCAGCAATTGTCTGGCAGACTCCCTGAGCCTACGCAAAACCGTATGCGCTAGCACGGTCTTGAAACGGACCGGTGAGGGAGAAGGTACCTGTGGAACACTAAGCTGGCACCACCAGAATCATGGAAACATTCGGATGGGTAAGCAAACAGGCCTCTTTTCAATGATGGTGGACACACTGGATATGCTCTAAGCCATATGCCATCATCCTACCCAACATTTTACTGAGAGGGCGAATGTTGCCTCCTCTCTTTCAGTCCTCCTCCGCTGCAATAAATCCTGCGCCGTGTGAGTCATTGATAGAGGCAGCAGACACAGCTGCATGCCCCGCCATCCACAGTGTATAACTAGACAGGACTGGCAGATGTGAACCCTACTGATAGTAAGACATACCGACACAGCTGCATGCACCGTCATCCACAGTGTATAACTAGACAGGTACTGGCAGATGTGAACCCATACTGATAGTAAGACATACCAAAGGATCTCGTCTTTGACTTGTCTCATATCCGATCACAAGCTTTTGTTAGTGTTAAAGTCTAGATCGATCTAATTGGTAATAACAATGATGATGATGACAATGACGATGATGATGATGATAATAAATGATTATAACTAGAACAATATAAATGATGTTAATAACAAAGATAACAAAACAACAACAACAACAATATTAATAGTAACGACGGCGGCAACGACGACGACGACAACAACGACGACGATGATGATGATGATGATGTGATGATGATAACAATAATAATGATAATAACAATAACAACAGTAATATACATTAAATCATGATATACAAATCAAAACCAAATCGCTCTCTCTCATAATTTACTACCAAAATCACTGACAACGACCAAGGGAAAAAAACTTTCTGGTACAAAGCACATGCTTACTTGGGGGGGGGGGGGGGGGGTGTGGTTGGCAAAAGGGGAAGGGGTGATGGGTTGGGTGTGTAAAGGGGGAAATTACTGTTGGACAAAAAGGTAGATCTAAACGGTACCTCTTCAAGTTGGACTTGAAGGAACACACAGTAAGTGACTCTAGAAAAGACAGTGGGAACTCATTCCACTTGTTTGAACCAGGCATAGGAAATGAGCAACGATGGACTGTGGAACATCTGCAACGAGGAATTTGTAAACACATATTGTCAGAAGCAGAAGGGAGAGGTGTTTGTCCGTTTGCGATCTTACATTAAAAAATCAGGCTTGACAAATTTGCGCCTGTCTTGTCTGGTTATATTAAACACGCGTTCTGATTCCAGTTTCGTCTTTTTTTTTCTTTTTTTTTCTTTTTATCCTTTTTTTCTTTTTTTGTTGTTGTTGCTTTTTTTGTTCCTGTTTCCTTGAACGCGGGCAGTCGCTTATTTTGCAAGAAAAGCAAACACACAAACACAAACACAAGCAAAGAAATAAACAAGCCAGCAAACAAACAAAACAGACAAAACGAAAGGAAATAAAAAAAAAAAAAGAACGATACAGTCAGGTAACTCATGATAACACACATCTCATCGGCGACCAAACAGGCCAGAGACACAAAAGTGGGAACCTCCCCAGACTTCCTACAGTTAATCAGGAATAAATTACCAGCCGACAAACACACAGGATTTCTCAGCGTGTGTGATCTAAACCAAAGACAGGTTTGTTACTTGGTGCAAGCACACTGACTCAGCAGACAGAAGACAGACAGGCACCATGCAGAACAAGCGCCAGAATGGGCCTGGATTTCTGGCAGATTCTTTGAACTTGTCAGACACTTGGCCCTTAGGGATGTAACCTGCTACGTTAAGTATGGGGTTTGGGGTTTCTTCAAGAGGGATTCGTCACACAATCGCACAATGCCATACGTGCTCTATCCACATCTGTCTGTAAGTCTCTCTGTCTCTCTGTCTCTCTGTCTCTCTGTCTCTGTCTCTGTCTCTGTCTGTCTGCCTGTCTGTCTGTCTCTTTGTCTGTCTGTCACTCTCTCTCTCTCTTACTCTCTCTCTTTTTTCTCTTTATCTCTCTCTCTCCCTCTCTCTCTCCCTTTCTCTTTCTCCTTCTCTCCCTCCCTCCCTCTCTCTCTCTTCCTCTCTCCCTCCCTCTCTCCTTCCCTCTCTCTCTGTCTGTCTTTCACCACCTCTCTCTCTCTTTCTCTCCCATCCTCCCTACCTCTCTCTCTGTCTCTCTTCCTCCTTCTCTCTCTGTCTCTCTTTCTCACCACCTCCCTCTCTCTCTTTCTCTCCCACCCTGCCTCCCTCCCTCCCTCTCTTTATCTCTGCCTGTCTCTCTTTCTCTCTCTCTTTCTCTCTCTCTTTCTTTCTCTTTATCTCTCTCCCTCTCTTTCTCCCTCTCTCCCTCCCTCTCTCCCTCCTCCCTCTCTCTTTCTCTGACCCTCTGTGTGTGTGTGTGTGCGTGTATGCGCGCGCGCGTGTGTGTGTGTGTGTTACTCCTTCATGCAGGTTAAGTGTTTCTCTGTCTCTCTCTCTCTCTCTGTCTCTCTGTCTCTGTCTCTGTCTCTGTCTCTGTCTCTGTCTCTGTCTCTCTCTCTCTCTCTCTCTCTCTCTCTCTCTCTCTGTGCGTGTGCGTGTGTGTGTGTCAGGTAACTCATGATAACACACATCAGCGACCAAACAGGCCAGCGACACAAAGTGGGAACCTCCCCAGACTTCCTACAGTTAATCAGGAATAAATTACCAGCCGACAAACACACAGGATTTCTCAGCGTGTGTGATCTAAACCAAAGACAGGTTTGTTACTTGGTGCAAGCACACTGACTCAGCAGACAGAAAGACAGACAGGCACCATGCAGAACAAGCGCCAGAATGGGCCTGGATTTCTGGCAGATTCTTTGAACTTGTCAGACACTTGGCCCTTAGGGATGTAACCTGCTACGTTAAGTATGGGGTTTGGGGTTTCTTCAAGAGGGATTCGTCACACAATCGCACAATGCCATACGTGCTCTATCCACATCTGTCTGTAAGTCTCTCTGTCTCTCTGTCTGTCTCTCTCTCTCTGTCTCTTTCCCTCTATCTCTCTGTCTCTCTCTCTTTCTCTTTCCATTTTTCTCTCTCTCTCTTTCTCTCTCTCTCTCTTTCTCTTTCCATTTCTCTCTCTCTCTCTTTCTCTCTTTATCTCTCTCTCTCCCTCTCTCTCTTTCTCTCTCTCTCTCCCTTTCTCTCTTTCTCCCCCTCTCCCTCCCTCTCTCTCTCCTTCTATCCCTCCCTCTCTCCCTACCTCTCTCTCTATCTGTCTTTCACCACCTCTCTCTCTTTCTCTCCCATCCCCCTCCCTCCCTCCCTCTCTCCCTCTCTCTCTCTTCCTCCCTCTCTCTCTGTCTCTCTTTCTCACCACCTCTCCATTTCTCTCTCACCCTCCCTCCCTCCCTCCCCATCTCTCTCTGTCTCTTTTTGTCTCTCTCTCTCTCTCTCTTTCTTTCTCTGTCTCTTTCTCTCCCTTTATCTCTTTCTCTCTCTCCTTCTCTCCCTCCCTCTCTCCCCCCTCTCTCTCTCTTTCTCTCACCTTCTCTCTCTCTCCCTCTGTGTGTGTGTGTGTGTGTGTGTGTGTGTGTGTGTGTGTGTGTGTGTGTGTGTGTGTGTGTGTATGTGTGTGTGTGTGTGTGTGTGTGTGTGTGTGTGACTCCTTCATGCAGGTTAAGCGTTTCATTTTTTTTCTAGACTCGTATACTCAAGATCTGATGTTTCGAATTCAATAGGCCTATATGTTAGCAACATTACAAACTGGACTGTTTGCTGCCCATCGTAATGCTTCCTTCATTCTGATGCTGTCAGCTGGATATCCCATGCTTTCTTCTGCCCCCTCGTGCCTCGTTTCAAGACCTTGCCAACGCATAGGGTTTTGCACCACTAACCTATACAAATACATTATGAAATAACATCTCTGTGTTTTAGCACAAGTTCATGGAGTCTGCCAGATGCTGCTGGCAGACTTGGGTGGAGCGCATATGGTATTTGTCTGAGAGCAACGAATCACTCTTGCACAAACTCTAAGCTACAGGGCTCAATGGAGTGGGCGAGGTAAACACAGCCAGCTGGGAGGATGGCCAGACACACGTGTAGACATCTGGTCGTGAGGGCTGCCTGTGCCTTGAGATGTGTACACATTTGAAGAAAAAAATCATCCTCGGCGTGCGTGCATGTGTGTGTGTGTGTGTGTGGGGGGGGGGGCGTGTGTGATGTGTGGTGTTGTGTGTTGTGTGTGTGTGTGTTGTGTGTGTGTGTGTGTGTGTGTGTGTGTGGGTGTGTGTGTGTGTGTGTGGTGTGGTGGTGGGGGGGGGGGGGTGGTGTGTGTGTGTTTTTGTGTGTATGTGTCTCGTGTGTGTGTGTGTGTGTGTGTGTGTGTGTGTGTGTGTGTGTGTGTGTGTGTGTGCGTCTGAGTGTGTGTGTGTGAGTGTGTATGTGTGCGTGTGTGTGTGTGTGAGTGTGTGTGTGAGTGTGTGTGTATGTCTGTGTGTGTGTGTGCGTGTGTGG
>JAPXFY010000013.1:41088402-41103402 GCA_030674185.1 Monoplex corrugatus
CAGTTCTGGTAGTGTGTGCGTGTGTGTGTGTGTGCGCGCGCACGCGCGTGTGTGTGTGTGTGTGTGGCGTGTGTGTGTGTGTGTGTGTGTGTGTGTGTGCGTATAATGTCTGTGTGCGTGTGTGTGTGTGTGTGCGTGTGTGCGTATGTGAGTGTGTGTGTGCGCGCGCGCGCACGCGTGAGCGTATGTGTCACAGAGCGAGAGAGTGAGAAACAGAAACAGAGACAGAGACAGTCAGTGAGACAGAGAGACAGAAAGATATAAAATGAGACGGAGACACTGACGGTAAGAAAGCCAGACTGAATGGGAAAGAGAGACTGATAAGCAGGCCGAGTCAGGATAATGCTAACTGAACAGAGAAGGGGCCGGCGGCAAAAAAAACTGTACGATCACCTCAGATCACTAGAGACAGAAAAAAAACATCAGACACTCACACACACACACACACACACACACACACACACACAAGACATAAACACTCTCTCTCTCTCCCTCACTCTCTCTCTCTCTCCACACTCTCTCTCTCTCACACACACGCACACACACACACACACACTCTCTCTCTCTCTCTCTCTCTCTCTCTCTCTCTCTCTTACACAGAGATTAGTCAGCATCCAGGTTGTGAGGGAAGAGGGGAATCAAGGTCTGCCAGTAATACAAGTCTCTCTTATCTCCCCTATCTAAATGGAACCGTCGTTGCTACGGGAGTTGTCAGACCTGATCTCTCCTGGGTTAGAAACCACAGAAATGGATGGGGGAGAAGTGTGGCAATCGTAACGCAATGAGACAACAAGTACTGATATCTTAACACATTTTTTTCTATGTTGCTCAGTCTGCTGGTAATTGTTTATGACTCTCTAAACAGTAAGAAAGAATTCGGACAGATGGCTGGAACAACAGCCAACAGCTGTGAACAAAGGCTCAGGTGGTTTAACTAACTTTATTGTTATTGTTATTTGTGTTTGAAGTCCAGCCGACTGCATAAGCCACATCAGGGCTATAACCGTTTCGAAACATATGCAATACTTCAACAGGGAAAAAAGGAAAATAAAATAAAATACATATATCAATGGGGATGAGGAGGGTGGGGGAGATGCTAGGAGCAACGAGAGATAGAGATGGTTGGAAGTCCATGGTCGCCAACGCCATGCGTCAGGGCACCTGATGATGATGATATCAATGCATTTGTACACATAAACCCAGAATGATATTCAATAGTAATAGTTACATTATTCATATAGCGCTAAATCTTTACAGTTCAAGCCAAAGGGCATTCACGAACCATATGTACGTAATACATCAACACATACTAAGATACAATATAAAGAAAGACCTATGCAAAGTGGGAGAAAGGGGTAGCAGTAGAATTGAGTGCTGGGAAAGAGGTGGATTTTTAAACTGGCTATAAAAAGCAAACATATTAGATGTTAGGTGAAGGGAGAGCGGACATCCATTCTGGACAGATGGTCCTGAAACAGTAAATAGTAAAAGAACGCGTGGCGTTTTTCTCAGTATCAAGAAGTCTGCCAGATGTTTGCTGGCAATGTAGGGTGGAGCGTATACTTAAAATTGTTTGCAATCGATAATACCCTTTTGAACTAACTCTTGAAATTCCACAATCTGGAGAACAACATCGCACTTGCGTAGTTTAGAGAACCCTCCACCTAAATCTCTCGTTTATCACCTCGAAGATTTAGACCTCAAGACCTTGCTAACTCATAGGGTGTAGCGCAAGCTTAAGCTTATGCCATGATCACTATCGATCTTTCCCAATCTCATAACATCAGTGGTGTCAGTGCATATGGAAAGTTCTCGTTCCGAGAGCGGAGACGTTCTCTTGAGAAACTGAAACTGAAACTGAAGACTTTAAGGCATTCTTGAAACTGACATTTCGTATTTGTTAAAGAAAATGGAAACCAAAACCCCAAGGAAACCAAACCGAAAATGCTGGCAGACAGGTTGAGTCAAACTGTATAAACAAAAGCTGACGACAAGCGCAGTAAGTTTTTGTATCGGAGATATTATTCATCATCATCATCATCATCATCATGTGCCTTGCCGCATGGCGTTAGCGATCATGACCCTCCATACGAATCTATCCTTAGTCCACTGCAAGTACGTCTCCAACCCTCTCTGTCCTCAACCACTCTGCATGTCCGTTCAATATTTCTCCCCGGGTCTACCTGGTGCTCTTTTTCCTCCAGCTTTCCTGTTGTGACAAGGTGCTCTAATTTCTTTTACCTCATAAAATATCCCATAAATGTTGCTTGTCTTTTCCTAATCTTCTTCATTAATGTTTTGTTTTTGTTGTTGTTGTTGTTTGTTTGTTTGTTGTGTGTCTGTCTCCTTCATGGCTGTTTTCAAGAGAGACAGATAGATAGACAGACAGGCAGACAGACAGGCAGATAGAGACAGAGAAATAGACAGAGAGAGACAGAGAGACGGAAAGATAGAGAGACATTAGACAGACAGACAGACAGAGATAGAGAGACAGAAAGACAGAGACAGAGAGACGCCAGGCAGACAGACAGACATAAAAAGAGTCGGAAACAGAGAGAGAGAGAGAGAGAGGAGAGAGAGAGAGAGAGAGAAAGAGAGAGGAGAGAGAGAGAGAGAGAAACAGACAGACATATAGACAGACAGACGGACAGACAGACAGGCAGACAGATACAGAGACACAAAGACGCAGGATTAAACTAAAGAACTCAGCATCTCCAAAGTAGAGCTCGATCAACAGTATCCAGACAGCCCGTTGATAATAACCTCTATTGTGCTGCACAGTAACTGTGCAACACATCACGAATAATGAGACTTGGGAGCAGCTGCAGAGAAGGTCTATACAGCAAATCGTATAAAATACCAAGGGCTCTGATTAGTAGCTGATAGAAACCTTCTTTATCCATGCCCATCGCTGAACTCATTAGCGCAGGGGAAGACACATAGAGAGAGAGGGGGGGGGGGGAGAAAGAAAGAGAGAGAGGAGAGAGAGACAAAGAGACAAAGAGAGAATGAGACAGAGAAAAGCAGAGCTAGCCAGAGACGGGGACATAGATAAAAAGAAACAGAGATACAGATACAGAACCACAGAGAGGCAGAGAGAGAGAGAGGAGAGAGAGAGGAGAGAGAGAGAGGAGAGAGAGAGAGAGGAGAGAGACAGAGAGAGAGAGAGACAGAGACAGAGACAGAGACAGAGACAGAGACGAGAGAGAAAGAGAGAGAGAGAGAGAGAGGAGAGAGAGGAGAGAGAGAGAGAGGAGAGAGAGAGAGAGAGAGAGAGAGAAGAGAGATAGCCGAATAAAGCCACACTATCTGAAGAGATTGATCGGGATTCAAACCCACAACTTTGCAATCGGCAGTCCGTTGCGCTAACAGCTACATGCAGGCTAGGCGACTGACTGACATTGTCAATAACTACTTATAACTGTGTACCATCTGGCATCGAAGCAGTCAGAGACTGGGTCACACACTGAACACAGAATCCCTGTCCTGTAAACTGTTTTAACAGCTGGGAAACAACAAAAGAAAGCCCTTTGCCAGCTAAACATAGTCCTAACTTTTAGAAGATTTCGTATACGAATCCGGCAGTCTTGTACATTTTTCTCTTGCAAGTTGGCCAGCCCAGGAAAGACTCTAATACTTTACACAAACCTAGCACTGACCGTATATAAATTATGTAGATACTTTCATCTCTTTTTTTTATTTTTCCTATTCCGTACGCCACATTAGTGGCCACGTAATTTGAGACCATTTTTCATACGACGATGACGATGGGGATAATAAATCATGCTATGGAGTTTCATTCTAAATTGACAGTGTGCGACAAGGTTGCACTCTATGTTTCTGTTTATAATAGATCCTGGCGTCAACCACTCCTAAGAGATACAGACACCTACGGGGTGGTCCGAAAATTTAAGCGACGCCCCCCCCCCCCCCCTCTCTCTCCATCATTGACGCCTCACTGAAGTGGATGAATCTCTGACCTTACGGTCCCGGTCTTAACAATAAACCCAAAGCAGGCTCAGCTCTGGGTAGGTGTTGATTGGTGCAAAAATGTATAAACAAATGAATGATAAATAATGAATGAATTAATAAACAAACAAACAAACAAACAAACAAATAAATAAATGAATGAATAAATAAATAAATAGATAAATAAATAAATAAAAAATAAGCAAACAAACAAACAAACAAACACATAAATAAAATCCACAATGATTTTGAAAAGAGAGATGGGATTCGAATCCACGACCTTCCAGCCAGTGATTCGTTGCGCTAATCGCCTCACCACATTGTCTGGTTAAATGAATGCAGTTGATGGAGAGAAGTAGATAAAAAGTGTAAGGGCAGACCCATTATACTCTCAGTATAGAAGTGTAGACCTACTCTCTGTGATAAACGATCATTTGTGCAGAAAAGATGGACGGAACAGCTGAAACCACTCGACCTCTTGATGGACTTAGGTTGCTCTGTTTCTCTCTCACCCCCCCCCCCCTCTCTCTCTCTCTCTTTCTCTCTCTCTCTCTCTCTCTCTCTCTGTAACAGACAGACAGACATATAGACACAGACAGAGACGGACAGACACACGCCAACGGATAATTTCATATATAGATATATATATATATATATATATATATATATATATAAATACAGAGAGAGAGAGAGAGAGACAGAGACAGAGACAGACAGACAGACAGATAGATGGATAGACAGACAGACGGCCAGACAGTCAGACAGACAGACAGACAGACGGACAAAGCCAGCCAGCCAGACAGACGGACAGAATAATGAGCAGTCTGGCTGCTGAGAGGGAAGACAGGAAGAAAGGTCTGCCAGTAATACAAATCCCTCTTATCTCCCCTGTCTAAATGGAACCGTCGTTGCTAGGAGAGTTGTCGGACGTGATCTCTCCTGCAGTTTTCGAAACCACAGAAATGGGTGGGGAGTGTGGCGATGGTAACGGCATGATGCTGCATGTCGCTGATAATCATAGACAGTCCCGTCCCTGTGTGTGTGTGTTGCTCAACCCAATCATTAATGACTTTTCCAGTTAGCTCATTTTCTTAAAACTCAGTCGTGCAAAGCTGCACTCTGGTAACTAGCCAACGCATTGACTAGGGATGGGGGGGGGGGGGGGGAGGGGGAGGGGGGCTTTCTGTCATGTGATACCAGTTTATACAGAGAAGGTAATTGTGTTGTGATTCAGACCTTTACGTATTTATTTATGAACTTTACATACATGTTCCTTTTTTTTTTTTTTTTTTTTTTTTTTTGAAGACACGCGGATGCACATGTCATTTACATGTAACCAAGACTATTCCAACGACAGGCTGATATAATACCAGTATGAAATATAGACTAGGTAAAACATAGGCTAGGTAGTGCCTCAGGACCTGGCCAGATCATGCGTTTATGCGCAGGCTTGTGCCATGATCACCATACACATATGATATGGCACCTGTGACGTTAGTGCTATTGGAATTCGTTCCGAGCACGGAGACGTCGTTTTCAGAAAATGAAAATGAAACTGACACCCTGGTAACGTAGCCTCATCTCACCTTCACCATCCCGAAGGGATGCCGGAGGATGTGGGGTGGTGAGAAATTTTCAGTATATACAGTATCCCCATCTTCTGGAAATTCTGAACTAGAAATTGTCTCTTTTCTGTCACTCTCTTTTTTTTATTATTATTCTGGCTTGCTCCTTCGCTTTTTTCTCATTTCTGTCTATCATTTTCTGCCTTGCTGGTCCATTTACCTGTACGCGGTTGATAGAGCCTTACATAGTCGTCTGATTGATAATTGGTTACATGTGTTGACGAAATTTTTGATGTGCAGTAGATTTTGTTGGGTTTGTTGCTTTTTTTGTTTGTTTTGTAATTTAGGCCAACTACTATATTTAATATGTGTTAGTGTCTTTAGGTACGTTTATATTTGTATTCCTGTTTGGATTTTTTTAAAACCATCTGGTGATAAATTGAGCGTGTGGTCATCGCAATGGGCATATCCTTAGATAAGTTGCGCTAATGCATTCATTATGTGTAATTAACTTGTCTTGTCAATGTTTCTCCCTATCCAGGTTCTGTGCATGTTTTGAAATGGTTGTAGTCCTGATATCACCGCGAGCAGATGGGTGGGTCTCAGAAAATAAGAATTAGAATAAGAACGGTAACGTAAGGATCGTGAATTCGACTCCCGGGTGAGTGAGCACAACATTTTAGATCCTCGTTAGAGCGGCTGATTAGAACGTCATGCTGATAATGTTGTGGGTCAGTTTTGAAACGCACCTTGTGTCGCTGGTTCAACCTTCTAACGAGTTCAATCCCAGCCCTGTCAGCTGCCCATTGTAATGTTCCCGTCATTCTGGCGGTGTCAAACTTTAATGTTTGATAGGCCCTTTGTCCGACCTCCACCCCTTTTTCTCCATTTCAAGGCTGTGTCGTTGCATGGAGTTTTGGGCACACACACACACACACACACACACACACACACACACACACACACCACTACACACACAATATATATATATATATATATGTATACACATACACATATGTATATATATATATATACACATACATATGTATATACATATATATGTATACATAATTTATATATATATATATATATGCATGTGTGTGTGTGTGTGTGTGCGTGTGTGTGTGTGTGTGAGTGTGTGTGTGTGTGTGTGTGTGTGTGTGTTGTGTGTGTGTTGTGTGTGTGTGTGTGTGTGTGTGTGTGTGTGTGTGTGTGTGTGTGTGTGTGTGTGTGTGTGTGTGTGTGTGTTTGGGTCTTTGTGAAGTGTTTTCATTATGTTGTTGCTGCTGTTGTTGTTGTTGTGTTTGCTGTTGCTGTTGTTTGTTTTTGTCGTTGTTGTAGTTTTAATCCACCAAACATAAGTTGTGGATTGTGACAATGATCCTTACATTTGTTATTTGTTATGCTGATTCGTGTGTACACTTGAGGTCATTACGCCAGGATCAAGCACCCGGCATGTGTCCTCATTCAAAAATATTCAAGAAATCATGAAGCCTATCAAAAACACAAAACAAACAAACAAACAAACAACACCCCTCCAAAACCAAACCAAACCAAACCAAACCAAACCAAAACAAAACAAACAAACAAACAAACAAAAAAACAAGAAAGAAAGAAAGAAAAAATACGTTCATCCCAGTTTGTAGACTTGGTTCTGATTTCTGTAAACACAGGAGGCTATTTTGATTCAAGCAGAAATATACCAAAACGACATGGCCGCTTTTTGAATTAAGAGATATGAAAACCCAAACTGTTTAATATTTGAAACAAATTCGTTCCTTGCCTCAAACCTTGTATTACAAAAAGTAGCAGTGAACAGCGCAATTCATTACTTCCTTTTTATTTTAGGTTGTTTTTTTTTTTCAAACGTTTTATGTTGCATAATGAAAATGAACAGGGGAACTCAAATATCAGACCAAGAAACGCAACTTGCCCGCTACCAGAAATTGTTGCATGCTGCACAATATCTATCTGGAACACCCCAAGACTAATGAGACCTGGGGGCAAACTGCAGAGGGTGTTTACAGCAAACCATATAAATGCCATGAGTTCTGATTAGTTGCAGATAGACACCTGGGTTTTCTCTACTGTCGTTGAGCGTAGGAGAGAGAGGGGGAAAGAGAGGGAGGGAGAGAAAGAAGAGAAAGAGAAAGAGAGACAGAGACAGAGACAGAGAGATACAGAGAGAGACAGAGAGACAGACACACAGACCGACAGAGACAGACAGAGTGAGACAGAGAGAGAGACAGAGATGAAGACAGATAGGCAGAGATAAACAGACAGACAGACAGACAGACAGAGAGCCAGCCAGCGAGACAGACAGACAGACAGATAGAAAATATGCAGATGGACAGATACAAATACAGAGGCAGAGACAGAGAGACAGAGAGACAGATAGACAATGAAAACACAGAGAGAGACAGAGAGAGAGAGACAGAGCGAGAGACGAAGACAGAAAGACAGAGAAAAAGAGAAAGGGAGACAGAGACAAAGACAAAAACAGAGAAATAGACAGACAGACAGACAGACAGACAGGCAAAGAATGACATTACCAAATAAAAGAAAAAATGGGGGGGGGGGGGATACGACAAACCGGACATTTCCCCCCTCCCCACATCCAACCAATCAACCAACCCACCAGCCAACCAGCGAACAGAACAAACAAACAAACAAAACAAACAAACAAACAAACAAACAGACAAACAAACAAATAACCAATCAACCAACCAAACAAAGAAAATCTAAAAACAAAAAACACACCGAGACACACAGCACAACCACAACTCTCACCTGACTGACTCTTTACTCTCGCGCAGTAGAGGCTTCCCGTTCACCTCCACCAGCTCATCGTTCACCTTCACCCTCCCGTCCCTGTCCACCACACTCCCCTCTCTCACCCCAACCACCCTCACGACACACCCGGGGTTAGCGGGAGGCAAGCCCGAGCCCTGACGCTGGGCCTGGGGAGAGGATGAAGCCGCGTTGATGCCTGATCCAGAGCTGTTGCCCACAACACCGACACTGTTGGCTGCTTCATAAGTCCCATCCCGGGGAAGACGACCACCAGTACAGATGGGCACAACATCCACTTCAAGGCCCAGTTCTTTAGTCCCTTCTCCGGTGTCTAAGTCGACACAGAACACTCGGTCTTTTCGAGGTGGTTTCGATGGAGGAGGGGTGCGAGTGCATTCTAACTCCGAGGCGTAAGTTCCTTCGTTGGGATGGGTATGACCACTCGTATCTCCTTTGTCTTGATAAAGACTGGGAGAGGGTTCCCTGTCAGATGAAGAACCAAACGGGTAGGCCGGAGACCAGAAATCCCTGTCCTCACTTCCCTCACGATCCATGTGGGAAGTGGAGGCAGACCTGACGGGACGACCCGCGAATTCTCCTCGTCCCCCTTTCCCGCTTTTCCCGCAGTCTTTTTTCCATCGTCCGCTGCCTTTGCGGGTCAGGTTGCCTCCAGGAAGGATGCGACTGATGTAGGACTTGAGGCTGTCCATGGTGAGGGTCTTCAGAACATTGTACTTCAAAACGATTCGCTTCACGAGACAGAGAACTATAATAAGGAATCTTGACCACAACCTTGCTGAAGACCTTCAGAGCATGATACTTTTACGCTTTCCCTGTTCGGTTCATTTTTTACAAAGAACGTTACTAAAGAATCTTCACCATAGCCTTAGTGCAGAGCTTCAGAGCAACGTAGTTCAAAACGATTCACTTCAATTCAATTGTTCAAAAAATAATTCGATGGAATCCTCGTCGATTTGTCGTGTGAGCAGCCTCAGATTATGGTTCTTAAGAGCCACTGACTCATCTTCAATGCAGTCGATGAATATAACTGAGGAATCTTCATCACACCACATGTGTTGAAATCATGCCGCTTGGTAATTTCTGTTACGTAGCTGCCCCCGCCACACTGGAATCAGATTAATGAAAATATATCAACAAATGAATACAGAAAAAAACCCAGAAAGATAGAAATAAGTAAAGCAGCAATGGTATGAACACCAATGGCGGCAACATCAGCCGAGATGACAGAAGCAACAGCAAAACAGCAGCAGCAGCAGCAGCAGCAGCAGCAGTAGTAGCAGTAGCAGTGGTAGCAGTAGTAGTAACAGTAGCAGCAGCAGCAGAAGCAGCAGCAGCAGCAGCAGCAAAACAACACAACAACAGCAGCAGCAGCAGTTCTGATAGTAGCAGCACAAGCTTAGCAACAGCAACAGCAACAGCAGAAGCACTGCTATTAACAGTATAGTAGTGGTTGATTTTGTTGTTGCTGTAATAGTAGCAGCAATAGAAGCAGCAGTAACAGCAGCAGCAGTAGTAGAAGTTGCGTAGTAGCAGCAGCTGCATTGACAGTGATATTAGTTGCTGTGTAGCAGCAGCATCAGCATCATCAGCAGCAGCAGCAGAGTAGTAGTAGGAACAGTAGTAGTAATGTAGTACTAGTAGTAGCAGCAGCAACAGCAGCAGCAGCAGTAGTAGTTGTGTACCAGCAGCAGTAGTAGTAGTAATAGTAGTAGTAGTAATAGTAGTAGTAGTAATAGTAGTAGTAGTAATAGTAGTAGTAGTAATAGTAGTAGTAGTAATAGTAGCAGCAGCAGCAATAGTAGAAGTAGTAGGAGTTGTAGCAGCAGCAGCAGCAATATTAGCAGAAATAATGGAAGTAGGAGAAAGAATGTGACTAACAGCAGAGGAAGCAAACTCATTACCGTCAAAATAATTACCACCAGAATAACACTAACAACAACCACGTCAGCAACAATAATTAATAACGGCCTGTGGACATATACATGCACATAACATCAGCACATCCAGCCATCTTCCTAGTCGAACACACAGCCAAAGTGAGTTGGCCACTAACCAGCAACAACATAGCCAAGCTGTGAGGGAAGCCCTAATGGAGGGGAGGTCAGGGATTTACATGTCCATTACCAAGGACATTGACCGCATGAGTCAAGGCGGTGAAGTGGTTAGCGTAACGAACTACAGACTGGAGGGTTGGGGGTTGAAAACCCCACTGCTCCCTTCCCCCTCAGTTTATAACAAAAATAATTTGAGGGATATTTTTTCGCCGTACCAGTGTTTAGTAAAGTTATTGAATGTTATATAGAACCAATACTGTTGCACGTCTGTGAGGCGTGGACAGTCAACACGCAAAGTCAGAAACAAAATCGAGGCAACTGAAATGTGGTTTCTAAGAAGAATGTTGAGAGTTCCATGGACAGCAAAGAAAACAAACAAGACAACCTTGTACGAGGCAGACACGAGAAGATTATTAATAAAGAAGATTAGGAAAAGACAAGCAACATTTTTAGGGCATGTTATGAGGAAAGGAGAATAACAACATCTGGTCACAAAAGGAAAAGTGAAGGGAAAGAGAACACCAGGTAAATCCAGGGAGAGAATATTGTACGGATTAGCAGGATGGCTGAGGACAGAGAGGATGGCAGATGTATCTGCAACAACAGGGGAAAATTAATATTCGTGTGGAAGGCCATGATCGCCAACGCCATGCGGCAGGGCACAGGGATGATGATGATGATGATGATGATGATGATGATGATGATGATGATGATGATGATGTTTAGTGGATCATGGAAACACGAAAATAGCCAGGATATCTCTCACTCCCATCTCCCCTCTCCCCAACCCATTTTCCCCAAAATGGAGTATGACTGCCTTATAGCGTGGTTAAAACAACACAAACAGCAATAGAAGATCGTGGGACTTTGGGTCACACAAGCGTTCAGTGGCTTGGGGAAACACACACTCACACACACACACACACACACACACACACACACACACACACACACACACACACACACACACACACACACACACACACACACACACACACACACACACACACACAAATAGAATGCCCCTCCCCTCCCTCTCTGAAAATGGAGTACGATTGCATAAGGCCGTGCTAAACAGCAGCAGCAGCAAAAACAACAAGAACAACAACAATCACACCAAAAACAAGATTGTGGGATTTTTCGGCTACAACAAGCTCACGTCCAGAGATGGCAATGCTATGGATTCATTGGGAAGACTTGGACCGCACAGTCGAGTCTCATCTACTTTACATGCCCGTTATTGTGCCTGTTACTTAACCCTTTGACTCCAGCATCCTATCCACCAAGTGCAAAACCTTAACTCTTTGACTCCCTCACCCAATCCACCAGCTCCCTGCCAAAGCCTGGTGGACAGAGTGAAGGAGTCAAAGAGTTACGTTTTCGCTTTGCTAGCATGGTTGACGATGCAGGAAGCTGGTCGACAGGGTGCAGGAGTCACAAGGTTAAATTCTCCGTTCAACGCTGCAGGTATCTGTTACTCTCCAGCCTGGCTGACGCCAAGGTATATTACAAAAACGAAAATAAGCGCTGCTTACAGCCCTGTCACATAGTATCAATCCGTAACAGAACCTCATAGCGTCATCACTAATCATCTCCATTCTCTTCATCATAACAACGTGGCAAACTGCCCCTAGATTTGGTGGCCCTTCATGCTCTGCCCTCATGTTGACCTCAGTTTCTGTGAGACTGGTGGTACGCTGGACAGCGGGAATGAGCACCATGGGGTTAGTGACACAGGAACATTGCAGAAGATTGGTCAGAACAAAAAGGACAGTGACCGCTCTGTCACTGACAATGTTCTTTTTTTTTCCAGGAGAGGAGGGAAAAGGTGACAAAAGGTTACACTCATAACGAAAGGTCGACAAATTGGAGTCGACGTACTATGGACACTTAGAAAAACAAACGTTGGGCCACTTTCAGGTCATGACACCGTTCGTTATACCTCTCTGCTGTCGCCTATTCTTTTAATGGTGACAGCAGAAGGGCATCCAAGAGTCGTGACTTGGATGGGGCCCAGTCCACTTAGAGTGTGCGGAGTTTTAAGTCAGAACACTTGTTTGAGAGAGGGGCTAAAAATTCGGCATTTAAATTTTAGATATATTATATCTTTCTCCCACTGGACAAAGCAACAGGGAAGTTTCAGTCTTTTTCTACTAATTTTGTATTCGGTTTTTGTTTGTAATTTTACATTCACGCTTGACAAAGGCCAGCTGGCCGAAAATTTGCGCCTGTATTGTCTTGTTGTATTAAATACGCGTTCTGATTCTATTTTCGTGTTTTTCTGGTTTCTTAGATATCTATGTCAAAATGATCAGTTTTTCTCGTCTCTAAATACGCCTATAGGCTTGCTGGCTATGTAAACAGAGTCGAATACTCATGATCTGATGTCCTGGGTTCAATCCCAGCCGGCAACATAAACACTGGGCCTGTTTGTGGCTGGCTTATCTTAATCAGTATAATGTTCCGATCATTCGGGTCAATATCAGCTGAGTGTTTTATAGCTTCTGGACTCCCTCATAGCCGCTCCCTTCTTCTGTTGTTCATTTCAAACATATACACTCACATGCATACACGCCTGCGCGCGCGAGCACGTATACACACACACGCGCCCGCGCGCGCACCCAGACAGAAGGAGAGGGCGGGAGAGAGAGAGAGAGAGAGAGAGAGAGAGAGAGAGAGAGGAGAGAGAGAGAAGAAAGAGACAGACAGACAGACAGAGACAGAGGCAGACAGACAGAAAGAGAGAGACAGAGAGACAGACAGACATACAGAGGACAGAATGAGAGAGGACAGAGAGACAGAGAGAGAGGGAAAAAGGAAAGAGAGAGACAGACAGACAGAAAGAAAGAGAGAGAGAGGGGGAGAGAAAGAGAGAGAGAGAGAGAGACAGACAGACAGACAGAGGGAGAGACGGAGACAGAGACGGAGACAGAGAGAGAGAGACAGACACAAACAGAAATAAAGAGACAGACAGACAGGGGACATAGAGACAGACAGACAGAGAGAAATGAAAGAGAAAGACAGACAGAAAGAGAGAGAGAGAGAGAGAGAGAGAGAGAGAGAGAGAGAGACAGACAGTCAGACAGACAGACAGACAGACAGACAGCGACAGACAGACAGAGACAGAGGCAGAGAAAGAGAGAGATGAAAGGAGCAAAAAATGAAACTAAAGAAACTAAAGAAAAACGTCTGCCAAATACATGTAATTATGACCACATTTGGATGGAATGTCCGGTTATGATGAATCCCGCTTGAACCAATTCCAAAGTCAAACTCATCACTGGGCTTGTAGGTATTGTGTTAGGTCACTGTAGTGATTTACTACACTACAATCCTCGTTTGAATCACCGCTTTGAGACCAGTCCAAAAGTGAAACAAGTCAGAACTAATGCTTCCAGAAATATGTTCCCCTTGGAAGATGGGAATTTTGTTTTCGTTTGTTTCAAAATGAAATTGCTTTCAGGTGGCTAAGAAGTTAGTGCAACGTACTACCGACTCGGGGTCGTGGGTTCGAAACCCTATCAGTCTAAAACATTATTATTGAGGGATTTTTCAGCCTCAACTGGGATTTTCGCCTGCCCAGTGTTGATCAAGTTAAGGAGTCACTGGAAATGATTGGAACCATTCAGTCGAGTTTCATGTGCTTTCCGGGTGCGTCATTGACGGTGCTGCTCAAAAGTCCTGACCAAAACAAGTGTCTATATCTCTCGAGCCTGGTTCACGCCAGGGTATATTATGAAACTGAATGTAGAGAGTACAGTCCCGTCAAGCAGTATAAGCATCACCACTGTCGTACCCGTAATCTTCATTATACCATTATGAACAGTAATGTTGTCCCAGACTATGTGGCCTTTCATGATCTGCTTTCAGTTTCAAGGGGTTTGAAGAGTGGCTTCACAGCCGATATGAGGGTAGTGGGGTTAGTAACATAGAAGCGGTGGATAAGATGGGGCCAGGAAAATAAATAGATGAAGATACAGATAAATAGATAGACAGACAGACAGACAGACAGATAGATAGATAGATAGATAGATAGATAGATAGATAGATAGATAGATAGATAGATAGATAGACAGACAGATAGATAGATAGATAGATAGATAATAGATAGATAGATAGATAGATAGATAGATAGATAATAGATAGATAGATAGATAGACAGACAGATAGATAGATAGATATATAGACAGATAGATAATAGATAGATAGATAGATAGACAGACAGACAGACATATAGATAGATAGATAGATTATAGATAGATAGACAGACAGATAGATAGACAGATATAGATATAGATAGATAGATAGATAGATAGATAGACATATAGATATATAGATATATAGATAGATAGACAGACAGACAGACAGACAGACAGACAGACAGACAGACATATAGATAGATAGATAGATAGTAATATAGATAGATAGATAGATAGATAGATAGATACATACATACATACATACATACATACATACATACATACGTACACACATAGATAGATAGATAGATAGATAGATATATATAAATGGATAGATAGATAGATAGATAGATAGACAGACAGATAGATAGATAGATAGATAGCTTCCTCTAACACTGT
>JAPXFY010000013.1:41110902-41118402 GCA_030674185.1 Monoplex corrugatus
CAAACACACACACACACACACACACACACACACACACACACACACACACACACACACACACACACATACACACACACACATATTCAACACACACACACACACACCACACACACACCACACACACACACACACACACACACACCTCCCGCCTTCCACTTCAAAACCTTATCAGCACATATTCACACACACACACACACACACAACACACACACACACACACACACACACACACACACACTACACACACACACACACACACACACACACACGCATATACATTAAATAAATAAATATTTACAGGTCTGATTCACAACACAACTAACTATTCTGTATAAATTCGTCTCACATGACAGAACCACCACCACCCCTAGTCAGTGCCAATCTATCAACTAGGTGAAGCCAATATTTTCTTAATCATCGATAGGTAAGTAAGTAAGTAAGTAGGTAAGCAAGCAAGTAAGCAAGCAAGCAAGAATAAGCAAGGTAAGCAAGCAAGTCAGTAAGCAAGCAAGCGAGTGAGTGAGTAAGTGAATAAGAGGTAAAACGGTGAATAAATAACTACAAAATAAAGGAGTATGTAGATAGATATACAGGTAAGAGATGAAAATAACAAATATAACTTCACCCTATCCTGTGTTTTACTTTTCGCACCAAATGCACCCACCCCACCCCCCACCCCCCGCACTAAACATTAGGTGTTCCTGACTTTTATACAGAAAAAGAAAAGTTATGGATTAACGTTTTTGTATAATCGTAAGCTGTAAAAGGAAAGACAGGTTTTTTTTTCTTCTTATTTTCAGTTGCCAAGTCCATTTTACCTAACTTGGGGGAGAATCAGAAATTTGGGGGAGAATCAGAAATTAGAAAATGATATGGGGGATTTATTGACACTCAGACATTTTCATAATAATCATTATGTGCTCCATCCAAATTGGCCAGTGATGATGGAGAGGTTGAAAGGGGACGAATGGGGGTCAGGGGATGGGGGAGGGGTGCAGGCGCAGGGGGAAAGACAACGGATGTCGCCTTCCAAAAGCTGACACTAGTGTTTTCAAGTTTCTTTGTCATCTTGCTCCCTTACGACCTCGAGTTTATGGGAATACTTTTATGTTTTTTATGACTGTTCGGATCTCTATTGACATTTTAAAAGCTTATTACTGACGAGTCGTGAGAGACGTTTTCACACGACCGGCTTGAAAATTTACATTCTGCACCGCAGTTCGTGCCGCTTTATGAGGGCTAGTCAACTAGTTTAGTCTTATGAATAATCTGATATTATTCAAGTACTACCTGGAGTTTTCCCACACTTCTTGCGGGGGTTGTTTAACTCTCATGTTCTTGGCCTCGGAGTACGAGCAAGTATGATTTACATAAGTCGATATTAATGATATATTGACACGTCACGATGTACATCTGAACTCCTAGCAGAGGGCGGATGTTATTCAAGTGCAAATTTCGAAAAACTTCAAAACATGTTTTGACTCATATATAGTAGCATTAGGTCCCATTGGACTTTCCTCACAGCTAGCTTATGCTTACTCTACATATTAATGTAGGCATATTTGAAAGAAGGAAAGAAAAAAAAAGACAGAAAGAGAGAACACACCCACACACACAACACACACACACACACACACACACACACACACACATACACACACACACACACACACACACATACACACACACACACACATATTCACACACACACACACACACACACACACACACACACACACACACACACACACACCTCCCCGCCTTCCACTTCAAAACCTTATCAGCACATAGGATTTTTCACAAGCTCATACAGCCTACAAGTTAACAGATCACAGATCAGATTAAGCACACATGGAATAGTGTCTAGTCCAAGTGTGATAAATCCGTCTGGAATAAACTCCAAACCCTGATACTCTCTGTCCTCACACGCACAATTTATTCAGGAATCACCCACACAATTTTCACTGGGGTAGGCCTACACTGCATCTCAGAAGCAGATGTTCACACTTCCACCAGGCCCAGAAGGAGTGGCTTGCTTGTCTGGCACTAGAATCAGTGGTGTGTGTAAAATCCCATGACAGGCATTTCATGCTGCAACAGCTGCATGAGCCGTGCTGGTTTAACAAGACGTGCGTCTGTATACAGCTCGTCAGCTGAGCTAATGTGTCGGTTACATGACGGTCTTTATTTTTTCTTCTTCATTCTTTCTTCTGCCCTCTTTTTTTTCTTCTTCTTCTTCTTCTTTTTCCTTTGTTTTTTTTTTTCGTTTTTTTCTTTCTTATACTTTTTTCTTTTTATTTTCTTTCTTCTTTTTTCTTCTTCTTCTTCTATTTTCTCTTCCTCTCCTTTCATTCTCTCTCTCTTTCTTTTATTTCTTTCTTTCTTCTTTCTTTCTTCTTTCTCTCTTTCTTTCTTTCATTCTTTTTTCTTTCTTCTTCTTTCTTTCTTTCTTCTTCTTCTTCTTCTCTAACTTCTACTTCTTCGTCATCATCATCATCATCATCATCATTATCATCATCATCAATTTGACCATCATCATCATCATCATCATCATCATCATCATCATGCTCTTTTTTCTTTCCCCCCCCCCCCCCTCCTCTGTCTCTGTCTCTCTCTCTGGTTTTTTTTTTTTCAAACTCATCCGTAAGTTTGAACTTAATTTAGGGTTTCAACCCTATCTTCTTAACCCAAACCAACATTGACGGGCACGATGATCAAGTGCTTAGAGCACTGGACTTCGTGTTGGAAAGTTTGTGTTCGAACCTCACCGAGTACCACCTGGTGGGAAGAAAAAAAAAAGATGCAAGTCAACAAACATGCGCAGACCTACGGGCGCCTGGATCCTCTTCAGGTGCATACGCACGCAGAACAGAGAGCTGACAAGCAGTGACTAGACGCATGCTTTTTTTTTTTCAACCAGCGCCCCCGCAAAGCATCTACTCCTGTACGTGCATCCAGGCTTGATGCTTTTCTTCCTCGGGAGATGTGTATGACCTGCAGAGTGCCATGTGAACCGAACCAACGTGATATGATTTTCCTGACAAAAAGCGCAGGAAAAAAATAATGTACAATACTTACAGCATAGGGGGCTAAATCTTTTCCACCATATATTATACTACTGTTATTACTATAACTAATGTAAACTTATACTGCATCTAACTAGTGTTCTAGACGCTTTTTGTCGTTGTTGTTATTCTTGTTTAAAAGCCCAGCAGACAGACAGTGTAGAGCTATATCAGGGCTACAACCGTTCCAAGACAATGCACAATACTTCAACACGAAAAACAGGGGAAAAGTAAGTACACATACCGATGCATTTTGCCCATAATCTAAGGACATGCCCCTGCCGTTGACTTCTCCGTCCAATGTATCACATAGGGGGTTTAAAAAGTGTACCTGTATACTAATCTAAAATGTGGTTTCTCAGAAGAATGTTGAAAGTTCCATGGACAGCAAAGAAAACAAACGAGGCAGTCTTGATGGAGGCAGACACAAGTAGATCACTCATAAGGAAGATTAGGAAAAGACAAGCAACATTTATAGGCCATTTTATGAGGAAGGGGGATTTGGAGCACCTGGTCACAACGGGAAAGCTGGAGGGAAAGAGAGCACCAGGTAGACCAAGGGAGAGAATGCTGGATGGACTTGCAGAGTGGCTGGAGATGAGGAGGGTGGGGGAGATGCTGGGGCAACGAGAGATAGAGATAGTTGGAAGTCCATGGTCGCCAACGCCATGCGGCAGGGCACCTGATGATGATGATGAATCTAAAATAACTAAGGACACTAAAACATATAAAAAGAGATCGCACATCATAGTTACTTAGATCCCTAAAGGCAATTAATACAATACATGTACCCAATCATCATTCCTTACAGAAAGTATTAAGACTTTATTTAACAGATTCAGGTGAATGGACCAGCAAGGCAGAAAATGATAGGAAGAAATGACAGAAATCAAAGAAACAAGACAGAACCAAAGAGAGTGAAAGAAAAATTTAAAGGACATTTCTAGCACAGAATTTCCAGAAGATGGGGATACTATTTATACTGAAAGAGTCCCTGGCATCCCCACGGGGGGTTCTAGACGTTAAAATTTCGACAATACGAAAATACACGAAGTGTAGTTTAGAACTCATTCACTATTTTAGTCACTGACACCGTGCACCTATTCTCAATAACACCCAAACACAACATACCACAAGAACAAACTACAACAGGGTGGGGATAAGGTCAGTTTGAACAAAGTTAATTTAAATATAAAGGATTCAACGAAAAGATCGGCTTTAAGTTGGGTCTTAAAAGAGAAAACGGTTAGGGAATTTCTCAAATCAAATGACAAATTATTACACACACACACACACACACACACACACACACACACATACACAACACACACACACACACACACACACACACACACACACACACACACACACACACACACACATACACACACGCACACGCGCACGCACACACTATACAAATCCAGCAAAATGAATTTTATCATCTGCTACTAACACTCCAATTTCTTCACTCTAATCCACATTGATTACATTGATAACAAATCACGCCATAAATCGTTGAATTTTCCACTGAATATGGCAAAAAAATCAACGGTCTGCTTGCAACCAGATAAGCATGAGAAAACTGATATAGACTATAAATACATTATTTTTCAGGAAGTTCGCATATATTATCAAATGTCTGTCCTAACCTTTCAGCCACCTCAGTAGCGTGGATACACTGTCCCTCATTCCAGCTCCACAACGCACTACCAACCCTAAATTCATTCAGTCGAAATCCTTGTACCAGGTAGCGTACAAGAACTAGAGATGCCAAACCACTATGGGGCCACCCACCGGAGGAAACCCTGCATTGCGATTGGGTCACTTAGATGAATTCAACAATGTCTGTTTTGATACAGCTCACAAAGGACACTGTCCACTAAACCCTGTATTAACAAAAGCAGTCACTCGATCGCGGAGCCAGATAGAGCGAGATACCACCCGATAAAGAGACCACGTTCAATTTTACCTGAGTGAGTGAGTGAGTGAGTTAGTGAGTCAGTGAGTCAGCGAGAGAGTGACTGTGTGACTTTTTTATGCAATCATGTATTTATTTATATATCTACTTTTCTTCACATTTCCTACGCCACCTTAAAAGCCACTGAAGCTGGCACAGTTTTCTTTTTTACGATGCGATGATGATGACAGAGATGAGGATGATAACTATAATATTATGGAGTTCCATCTAGGATTGAGATTGCGAGAGAGGGCCAAGGCTGTACTCTACACTTATTATCATAAACATATCCTGGCGTCAGCCAGACCTGAGGGATACAGATACCTGCGGTAGTGGTCAGTAAGTTTAAGCAACATCCTCAGTGACACATCTTTGAAGTGGATAAAACTCGACTGTATGGTTCCATTCTTTCCAATGAGCCCATAGCTAGCTCAACTCTGGATAGGAGCCGATTGGAGCTGAAAAAAAGCTCACAATGACTTTAAAACGACTGACGTGGATTCGAACCAGCAACTTTGAAATTGGTAGACCGTTGCGCTAACCATTACACAAAGGCAACTGATATTTATTTATTTGTTTGTTTGCTAATTTATTTATTCATTTATCTATATCTTCATTGATTCATTCGTTCTTCATTCATTCATTCATTCATTCATTCATTATTATTCATTCATTTATTTATGACAACAAATTGACATGGATTCGGATTACGAGACAGTTATTAGCTCAGTTCTCTAGAGCACTTGGTTGTGGGTTCGAATCCCGGGGTGCGCTACAAAACCGGCCTTCTCACTGTCCCATCTTAACATCATTGTTGTTCTGGTGGTGTCAGTCTCAGATTAGATAAGTCCCCCTTCCCACCCCACTTTCCTGGACTGGATGGTCCTCCCCTCGGCTCTATCACCTGAGGTTAGGTGCTGACGTGAAAACTGAACCAAACCAATCAATCAGTCTGGCACTTTATGCTGATAACACACGGTTCATGGAATCGACAATAAGACTGGCCACTGGAATTTCAAGCAGGCTGAGACTTGCTCTTGTCACAGAACCGTGAACTCAGAGGTCTCGAGTTCAAACTCCCTCACCCCACTCCCCCCTCCCCCCCCCCCCCCCCCTCCCCGCTCCCCTAACATAAAACCTGGCCTGTTCGCAACCCGCCTTAATGCTCCATTCACTCTGATCACGAAACTGACAAAAAAACAACAACAAACAAACAAACAAAAAAATTTGCATAGATTGTGCACCCTTCCCTCCCCTCCAAACCACTGACCCACCCCCTTCATTTCAAGACTCGCCAGCGCATAATAATGGTTTTTTGCGCAGACTGGCTCCAGAAGATGACAGGTGGAGCGCATATGGCATTAGCTGAGCCCTATGAATTCCACTTGAATAAGCTTCATACCATAAACAAAGAGGTTGGAAGAAAGAGTCCTTTTTTCCCAGCCTCTGCGCTCCTAAATCCAGTCTGTCAGTTAGGCATAGATCTTGTAGCTCGAGCTTGAACATTAATCCTTTGAGTCCTAAACCCTATCCGCCAACTGCAAACACTTAACCCTTTGAGTCCCTCATCCTGTCCACCAGCTTCCAGCAGGAAGCTAGTGGAGAGGGTGAGGGACTCAAAGGGGTTAATTTTTTGCTACTGGAAGCTGACTGATAGGATGAGGGACTCGAAGGGGTTAAGATTTTGCTTTGCTATTACGGTTGACGATGCAGGATGCTCGTGGGGAGGATGCGGAGTCAAGGGGTTAACCGGCTCACACGATGTTCCTGTTCCCTCTTTTTCCATAACTTCCTTTGTGTGGTAGAATCATCAAGGAAGATGTCAGGATAATTTATTACACACATAACACACACACACACACACACATACACACGCCACACATCTATAGAGCTCATTTTCTCGCTGTTCAGCTTGGGAACAGATGGAGATCCTTTTTTTTCAAACTACACTATGTCCGAAAAACAAACAAACAAACAAACAAACAAACAAGCAAGCAAGCAACCAAACAAACAGACAAACAAACAAACAAATAGACAAACAAATGCATGGTTCACTGTTGACTAGATAGAGCGCGCGTGCGCTCTGTGTGTGTGTGTGTGTGTGTGTGTGTGTGTGTGTGTGTGTGTGTGTGTCTGTGTGTGTGTGTGTGTGTGTGTGTGTTTCCACCAGTGTGTGTGTGTGTGTGTGGTGTGTGTGTGTGTGTGTGTGTGTGTGTGTGTGTGTGTCGTGTGTGTGTGTGTGTGGTGAGTGAGTGAGTGTGAGTGTCTATTTGCCTCTTTGTGTTTGTGTGTGTGTGTGTGTGTGTGTGTGTGTGTGTGTGTGTGTGTGTGTGTGTGTGTGTGTGTCGTGCGTGATTGTATTACTAACAAGTATTATCAACACTTTCTCGCAGCTGCTTATGGGTGGATTTCTACCATATTATGACTCACACCATGAATTGTTTGTTTGTTTGTTTGTTTGTGTTGCGTGCGTGCGTG
>JAPXFY010000013.1:41125902-41145902 GCA_030674185.1 Monoplex corrugatus
GTTTGTTTGTTTGTTTTTTTTGAGGGAAGCATCCTCCACCTTTGCGTACTAAACTGAAAAATAAGAGTTGTCCCACGTGTGAACATGCAAACAGGACAAAAACACTCTTTCTTTCTCGCTCTCTCTGTCTCTCCCTGTCTGTCTGTCTGTCTGTCTGTCTGCTCTCTCTCTCTCTCTCTCTCTCTCTCTCTCTCTCTCTCTCTCTCTCTCTCTCTTCACACACGCACGATGTAGCGAAACATGCAAGAACTTACCTCCTACACAAACACATCACATCACAGGCACAGACAGACTGGCAGTGAAGCGCCAGAGCCGTCAAGTCTAGCCTAGTAGCTGAAGCAAAGACTCTTTGCCTGTGCAAATGTCTGGTGTGAGGAGAGCGAGAGTGAAAATTGACCGCGCGGTGCACGCAGAGGGAGAGAGAGGGGAGGTGGATAGAGAGAGAGAGAGGGGAGGTGGAGAGAGAGAGAGAGAGAGAGAGAGAGAGAGAGAGAGAGTTTTCTGACAGTTACAGCGTAAGTATATCTCTTTTTGTCACACCCAACCCTTCCACATGGAGGCTCTATACTAATACCAAATTAAATTATCATCAGCGAAATAAACTGTTGGCAAATTTTTTAGAACATAGATTGAACGAAAGTTATCCTCTCTCACGTAACACGAAACCCAATGAAAATATTATGAATTTATTTGGAGTATAAGTTGGATTCAGAATACATACAGTTTTTGACTTCATTATATTGTTTGCCCAAAAATTTATGTGTGTTTATAAATGTAAGTTAGATAACATTTTACCAAGCATTTATCATTTAAAAACGGATCAGGAACACATATACTACATTGGAGAACATAAAACAGAAAGACAGAAAGATAGAAGTAGAAATCGTATTTGACATAACAAAACAAAGCAGGTGTAAATTGTCGACCAACAGGCCTTTGTCAAGCATATACAAAATAAATAAATAAATAAATAAATAAATAAATAAACGAATAAATGAATAATGAATAAATAGATAAATAACAAATGAATAAATGAATGAATAAATAAATAAATAGATAAATAAATAAATTAACAAATACGTAAGTAAGTAAATAAACATATAAGCAAAAAATACGTAAGTAAGAAAGAAACTAACTAACTAACTGACTAACATAACTAACTAACTAACTAACTAACTAACTAACTAACTAACTAACTAACTAACTAACTAACTAACTAACTAACTATAACTAACTAACTAAGTAACTAACAATTAACTAACTAACTAACTAACTAACTAACAGCTAACTAACTGACTAAAATGCATAACACTCAGGACAACAAAACAAAGCAAACAAACAGACAGACAGCCAAACAAACAAACAAACAAACAAACAAACAAACAAACGAACGAACGAACAAACGATCTGTATAAAAGCCAGTCAGTCAGTCACTAAAAGGATCCAGTCAACATTGAGTCAGCCATTGAATCAGTGAGCGAGAGACGTCTCAGCTTCCAACCTGTCATAGAGATATGTGACCCACGTTTCATTTTATACTTTCGTTAGTGTAGGGATAGGAATAGGTAGTATTTTGTTTTTCATGAAGCAAAGAGAGAGGGATCAGAGTAATACATATGGAAGTGTTTTTTACGCATGTGAGTAGATGTCGCGCCAGCAGGCAGCAAAAGTGTGTGTGGTGTTTTACAGTGATTTTATTGTGGTTCTATTTGATTTTATGCATTGAATTTTGTATCAGTTTGTTGCTTTTAAATCCCGATACACGGTGATGTAAATTTTTTTTAAATTTTGAATATTTTACCAGATAATCTGATTTCAAAGTTTTTACACCTACTTTCATCATTTTAATTCAGCCGCTCAAGTCGGACATTTTATCTGTGAACTGTGTTTACATTTTAGCCTACTGTGTTCGCCCAAAAGCTAGCTTTCCCAAACCTTTGTGTTCTCTGCAAGTATCTTCCTCTCCTGACTGGCTCGCAATTATGGACCCTTCTTTTATAAAACAAATTGGACTGACACTTTTTAAACACAGCAAGTGCTGCCTCGGTGGAGGCGTCTACCAGCGCATACGAACACTGGGGCTGTGTCCTAAGCCCCGCACTGCGCGATCCTGTCGTGGTGGACGTCTCCACCGACTTTGGCACAATCTGCCTCCTGCTGTGCCAGTCCGACACCACTCTTCTGCTTCTTCGTCTCCTCCACTGCCCCTGCACTCGACCTTGCTGCTGCAAACTTCGTCTCCTCCTCTGCCGTCTTCGCCTTCGCCTTCTGTCCCGCCGGTGCCGCCTTCGCCTTCTGTTCCGCCGGTGCCGCTTTCGTCTTCTGTCCCGCCGACGCTGCCCTCATCTTCTGTCCCGCTGGTGCTGCCTTTGTCTTCTGTCCCACTGGTGCCTCCTTCGTCTTCTGTCCTGTCGTTGCTGCCTTCATCTTCTGCCCCGCTGGTGTCGCCTTTGTCTTCTGTCCCGTCGGTGCTGCCTTCGTCTCCACCTCGGCCGCCGCATTGTGATAAACTGAAACTATGCCTTTTTAACGCTCAGTCAACATGCACTGATGGCAAAGCTGATGTCATTGCTGACTTTATCGCAGATGAGCATGTTGACATTGCTTTTATCACTGAAACATGGCTTAACCCCCTTGGTCATGAACCTATACATGTGAGTCTCACTCCGAGTGGTTACAGGCTTGCTTCTTTCAATTTTGGATAAATTTTGTAATTTTTTTATATTTAAGTGTTGGGATTTTGATAAAGAAGAGGAAGATTCGGTATCTTAGGGGTTTTAGGATTTTGGGATTTGGCCGCCGAATGGTGTTTTAACGTTTTTATTGTTTAGGTTTTAGTTTAATTTTTTCTTTGTGGGCTTTTAAATCCGTCCGGTGGAGTATTTTTTTATTTTTTTTTCCGATTTAATAAGAAACTTTCTTTTTAAATACCCAATCCATTTCCTGCCTTTTAGAGGGTGAACCAAATTGTTCTTGTATTCCATATTTCCGAATTAACTTTAAAAAACAAATTGGGTAGGGAAATTTTTCCCGGGGGGATTAAGTTTCACATGCTTTTTTGCAAAAGAATTGTGTGGATTAAAAAAAATTGTTGTGTACCCATTTAATCTTTCGTTTCGTTTTCCTTATCCCCCACCCTTCGGAAATCGCCTTTTTGTTTTTTGTTCTTTTCAGCGCCGGCTTGTTTTTAAAGTGCTTGTTTTTCAGTACTCATGTGGGGCCCCTTTGTTCGCCAACGGAACTTTTGCCTTTTCGACGGTCCTTTGCCTTTCCTGTCTCTTTCTGTTTGCTCCTGGGCTATGGAAAGTGTACTAAAATGGCTCCTTTCGGTTTTAAATGACATGGCAAATTTTCATGTTTTTATCAGAGGGGGTTTTCTGTTTCCAACAGGTTCCCTGTGACTTACAGGACCAAATCGGGGGCAGTCTCTTGCACGGTCGCTTTGTATCTATGCTGGTTTTCTGCATCCCTTTTCTCAACCTTTTTGGACAGTAAAGGGGTTTTCCTCCCCCTCCCATTTTTGGATAGCCCCAAATTTGGCTCGTACGGGTCCCCCAACCATGTTTTTCCCACCCTTTGTCACCTTTTGAATCGTTTTGGGATCTAAATTTTCCCAGTTTTTCTGCCCTTGGGAAACCCCCCATAAAAAGCTTTTATCCCCTCTTCTGCCAAACTCCCCCAACCACGCCCACCCTCAGCTTTTTGGGATCATTTGGGACCACCATTGGGGATTTCGGTTGTTTCACCGTCTTTCCGGGTCCATTATCGCCTTGGTTTTTGGGGGAATATCCTTTTTCCCTTTTTTCATGCGGGCCGGCTCGCCCCATCCAATCTAGGACCACTTTTACAGCCTCTTTTCTTTTGGGGTAAAATTTGGGATTTTCCCACCTTTGGTACCCAAAAATTTTTTCTCCTTCCGCCCCCTCTTGTACCTTGTGTCAAGGGAGGGGACGGGTGGGGACCCAAATATGTAATTTAGGATTTTTCAAGCTTTTAAAAGGTATCTTGGGGGGAAGGGGCCCTTTTCCAACTTTGCCCCTTTTAAGACGTTCAACCAAAATCTTTCACCTAGAACGGATTTACTCTCCCCAACCAAAATTTGGGACCCCAAAATGATTCTCGGGGGGTTTTCAACCTTTTCCTTCTTGGGGGGGAAGGTTTGAAACGCCATCTGACGGGCCCCGGGTTTCCTTTTGGGCCCCCTTCTAAACTCCTTAAGGGGTACAAAGAAATTCAAAAAGGGTTCCAGGGACGCACCCTTGTTTTCAGGCTCTTCTCAAAGGGCTTAAGGGTTTCCCCTTTAACTGGACCATCCCTTCTTTTAAAGGAAACTAAATTTTTTCTTTTGGGGGGGCCCTTGTTCACCCCTAAAAAACACTTTGACCAAAGGCCGGGGAAAAATTGGGCCACTCAAATCCCTTTTTCCTCTTTTCCCCGGGTTGGGGAAAAAAGGACCTGTTCCGTGGATCTCTCCTCTAAACCCGTGTTTTCCGGGAACGCTTCACCATTTCTCAAAATTGGGGGCCCGAGCAAGCTTTCCAAAAATCTTGAGGACGGATACCTTTGTTTTCTTTGCTCCTTTCCCCTTTTTTTTGACAGGGTCTCTGGACTTTTTTAATTCTGTTACACTCCTCTTCCAACCTGCAAAACTCTTGGGGTTTTCAAAGGATTTCTTGCAGTCTTTAGGTTTTTAATTCCCTTCCATCCTTTCCCATCATATCAATCCCTTGTGAGTTCTGCATTTGGCTTGCTCAGTTCTTCCTTCCCGGGCATAAAATTGATGGCATCAACTAAGGGGGAACAAAAAGTTCGTTGGAGTAGATCAGTGTTTCCCCCCCATTTTCCATCGTCTAATTCTGTTATTTCCTTGGGGTTTGTGGGGGCCCTCCCCCTTTTGTTTCCATGCCCGATCCCCACTACATTCCTCGGTTGTTGCCTCTTTCACAGACTCGTACCTCTCTAGCTCGCATACTTTTGCCACCCCGGCGTTTACTAACCTTACTCTGGACCTGGGGAGGTTTTCTCAGGGTACCCTATACTTTATGGGCACCTTGTAAAAGGGGGAGTCATCCTGAATTTGGGCCAAAAGGTTAATTCACTTTTTTTCTTCCCAAAGGTGGCCCTAGAATGGGGTCGGGTATCTCGTGCTTTCCCCATCTCTCTTGGCAGATCTCTGGGCGGCAAGCCACATTCTCTCTAAGGCCCTCAACTGTTTACCCAAATCTCTGAAAACATTTTTTTCTGACCCCAAATCGAGGGTTTCCTTGTTTTTAATAAACTTCTTTTTTCCTTTTTTTCTTGCCAACCGGGTGGTCTGTGTGGTTGGTGTGATGGGGTGTGGGGTTTTTGTGGGGGTTTATGGTTTGTTGGTGTGTTTTGAGCGGGGTCCTGGGAGCTTTGGGCTGGGCTTCGTTTTGGGGGTTGCGATGATTTTATCAGGCGCAAATAAAATTTTGTAAATTATTATTTTCTCCCCCCAAAAGGAACCGGGCCCAAAGGGGGCCATAGTCATTGCGCCCCCCCAATGGGTAAGTCCCCAGGAAGCAATTTGTTCTTTTGGGATTTCCCTTATGGTTATGAAGATTTTTTGAACTCACCTTTTCTGGGGGCGGACTTTTGGAAAACCTTTTTACATCCCTTCGGGGGGTTGGGGCAAAGGTAAAATCGTTCTAAACGCCCGGGGGTTTCAAATCATTTCAGAGGCGTTTTTATGAAAAGTTTTTTTCTGTCTTTGGGGGGCATAGAATTTTTTCCTTAAAAATGTAGTCCCTTTCCTTTAGTGTTCCAGTCCCCACCTTTTCCTCAGATGGAAATGATTTTAGTTTTTAGTTCCCGTTTTTTGCGGCGGTTTTTCGGGCTATGTTTAATTCTTAAGCCCGGTCTTTGTTGGACATTCCAACACCCAATTTCACCTGACCTTTCCTATCCATTTTTAATTTTTGTTTTTTTTTTTTTTTGGTCTAAGGGGGGCCTCTTTTTCGACTCCTAATTTCATGCCCCCAATAAAAAGGCAGGCCCCGGGGGGACGCACCAAGGGCGGGGCCCCCCTTTGGGTGGGGGGTGTGTAATAGACCGGGTCTTTCCCCGTCAAAAACCCCGAATGGCTCGCTCGCAGTTGACAATGCTTACACTATCTGTTCTTGGGTTTTCCACTGTGGTTTTGCGAGGCTGGGAGTGTTTCTAAAGGTGTGGTTGCAAGTTTTTTTTAATGGGGGGATGTCCGGGGCGTGTAATATAAGAAGGCTTTGATGCAACTTGTCCCCCTCCCACCCGCGCAGCCAAAGGCAGCGGGGTTTAGTTTTGGGCCAACGCGGGAAGGATTGGGGGTACGTTTGCAAAATGCCTTGGGGGGCCCCCACCCGGATTTAAGTAAGGTTTCTCCCTTTTAAGACCCCGCGGGATCCAAGCTGGGCCTTTAGTCAATTAACCCCAGGGTTTTAGCCACCTTTTCCTACCACCCCTGGGAGGGTGGGGTTGGGGTTTTCACCCTTCGACCTGTGCAGGGAGAGGTTCCGGTTACCAGTAGGGAATTATGACTAACTCTAGTCTTTGTATTTGATGAATTCCAAGTCTTTTTTCTTTGTAAATCCCATCGCCCCTTAAAGCGTTTAATTTTTTCCCTGGTTTTTCATGTGCATGTGCGAAAATGATGTCTTGATCTTGGAAAGTTCAAGGTTTGAAGGTTATTTGACGACCCAATCCTTTTTGCTTTTCCCCTAAGGGGACTTTTGAGTTTACCCAGCATTTTTTTCCAGGTTGGTTTCTTTTAATGCTAAATTTTTAACATTTTTTTTTGTTTTAAGAATTTTCAATTTGTTTGGGATTTTCGCATTTTCCCCCTGAGTATTTTGTTTTTCGGGGTTATTCCCATGTATGTTTTGCATTTTTATGCAGAAACATTCCCCAGAAAATTTTTTTTTAAACCCTTTTTTTCCTATGTTTTCAATTTTAGGGATTAAGGGGCGCAAAAATTTTTTCCCATCTGAAGGTTTTAAAATTGCTTTTCTCCTATTGGTGTTTTTAAACGCTTTCTCATGTTTAAACAGTTTCCAACCAAAAAATTTTTGGAAAGTTTTCTCTAATTTTGATTTTTCATGCCTTCCTTCCTAAATCATCTTTTTCTTTTAATTTTGGTGGGTTTTTTTTCTGGTATTGGGTTCACAAAACATCTTTTAAATTTGTTCCCTTTTTATTTTTTATTTTTCTAATTCTTCTGGATAAAAGCGATGTTTTTTCTTTTCCCCTTGTTTTAAATTTTTTTTTCCCAATTCCCCCAAAAGCCTTGATTTCACGACCCTGTTCAGGCCACCTGTCTTTTAAGGACTCCCACCCATTTCCCCTTTTCTATAGGTGGCATTTTGTTCCTTTCCAAGCTACGGAAAATTCAAACCATCCGACTCTTTTTCTCCATTCGAAAGGGAAAAAAGATTGTACTTCCCTCCCACGCTCGTCACCCCTTTTCCTAAACTCTCCCCCAAAGGGTTCTCGCCTTGCATCTTACAGGAGTAATGCAGTTTTTTTTTAATTTTTTTTGTGGGTTGACTCCGAATGGTCTTGCCAGTTTTTGCTAGTAAATGGAAAAACTTTTTTGCACCAAAAACATTTTTCCATGTTGGGGGCTCTTTTGTTGCAGTTTGAGAAGGGGTATTTTTCGGGAGCTGTTCCTTATTCCTTTACATTTTACCCGGGAAAAGGGGTGTTGCTGAAATCCGGGTTAATTTCGCCCAAAAGCTTTATCTTTTTTGGAAGAACTGCCATCTGTTTTAAGGCCTTGGGAAGCATGAAAAGTGGTTTTTCAGATTCACGCACCGGTTTTTAAATATTTTACATTCCTTCCAAACCTTTCCTAGCCTTTTTGGAAAAGAACCCATCCGAGAAAAACCCTTTTTAGTTCTTTTTTTTTCCCTTCCTTAAAAGGAAAAAGGGAAAAAAATGGGGCATTTTTAAGGGGGGGGACTTTTTAAAAAAAAAAAATTTGGGAAAAACGGGCCCCTCTGTATTCACGTCTTCAGTCTAAACAAATTTGAAAATTTCTGGGGCGAAATAGCCTTTGTAATTATTTTTCCCCGAAATTTTCCCCCAGGAGAAACTGGCCAACTTACTTTTGTTGCATTAAGGGGGCTGGGGGGCCAAAACCAAGCCTCTCACGTAAAAGAATTCTATTCTACGCCAGCCAATGACTTAGGTTACTGTGTGAGGGAATTTAAAAAATTTGAGCCTGGTTTCTCAGTCTAGGGGTTTTGGGGGGTTTAAAAAAAAGGGAGTGGCCATTGTTATGGGACGGCTGGCCTTCCCTTGCCCCCTCCCCCCTTTTCAGTTTAAAAAAGAACTTTCCAAGGCTTTAAAGGGTTTGGGCCAAGCCCCAAGGGGTGTTTGATCCACGCCAAAAAAAGGGAAATTACTTGGGAAAACCAAAGGCCGCGGTAGTTAGCACGTTGTGCTAAATGGTTTTAATCAAATTCAGAGGGTCTGGGTTTTGCCGGTTTTAGTACGGAATTTATTTCAGGTAGATTTTGGGGGTTAAAAAAGAAATAAATTTTTTGGGATGGGCAAAAAAAAAAAAAATGATTGTTTATTTTAGGATTTTTTTTAAAGAATTTTTGTTAAGCATTTTTACTGCTTTTGTTTTTATGTGAGGAGAGAGAAAAGGGGGAAGGAAAGAAAAGGGGGGAAAAGAAGGTTTTTGAAGGAAAAAAAGGCTACCAAAGGAAAATTGGTTAACAGCAATTTTTCCAGGGAAAGTGTCTTAAAAGTATTGCATTCTTCCATTTCCTTGGCATACACAATTTTGTTTTTTTCGGACATAAGAATCATTGAAACTGGGCATTTGCTTTGTTTATAATTTAACTTTTTGGTGGTGGTTTTGATTTTTAATTTTTTCCCTAATTTTTTTTAACCAACAAAAAACAAAAACAAAAAAAAAAAAAATCATAACTTGAAATTTTTTTCGGAAAAAGAAATGAACAGAAAAAAGACAAGAAAGAAAAATTAAAATGAGTTTCAAATTAACATTAAAATTTCTTGTAACCAACTAAACAGAGAATAACTTAGAAAAATTCCAAAATTTTTAAAGGCTAACAAAAAATTCATATGTTAAATGGTAGAAAAAAATTTTCAAAACTTCTTCTTTGATACTAGGTATATTTGTTTTACCAACGCATGAAAAATTGTATGTGAATTTCTTTCAACAGGCACACTTTCGGGGGAGTTCTGAAGCATCTTTCACATACATAAAGATTTATATTCTCTGGCAGGGGCCCCCAGGTTTTTGCAATTTCAAAAAATTTGAAACCTTTTTTTCTTTTCGTTTACTTTAAACTTTATCGTAGCGTCCCTAAGGAAAAAAATAATGTTAGGGGAAGTTGTTGGTTTTGAAAGGGTATTTTGCCCCCGTTTCACCCTTAACCCAATATCATTTAATGGAACATGAATGGTATCCAGGAAAAAAAGTAAATCATATTTTAAGGTTAATTTAACAATGAGAACCAATATTTAGTCTTTTTTAATTTTTGAAATTCAAGGCTTGAGACATTTTGGGAATAACCAAAAAATATTGGGGAATTGCCTTGTTTTTACTTAAATTTAAGCAAAAGATTGAAAAATGTTCTGCAGAAGACAGTTTATTAAGCCTATATAAAATTTTCTTTTTTTGAAGCAAAGGTATTTAAAACCCTGGGCTGCGGGGGCCAAAAACCATCAGTGTTAAATTCAATCGGAATAAAATTTTCTTTATGTCTTTTAAACATGACTTCCATAAGTTGATTTATTTTTTTTTAAGTGGGTGGTTTTATTTTAAAAATTGGGTCTTTTGGGTTCCCAACTTTCGGGTAAAACGAAGGTCTTAAAGTTCAGGACCTGTGTTAAATCTTTAGAGTTTCATAATTAGCCGGAAAGTTAAACGTACTTTGTGGGATATTGTTTAGTCTTTTTGGAAGTGTTCGATTTTTTTTTGTTTTTTTATGTAATTTTTGGTGTGCAAAAAAATTTTAGAAAGGGTTTTTTGTTATAAAAAAGGGAAAAATTTAAATTCATTGTAATAAAGGGATTTTGGAGAAGGCAAGTTTAAAAACCTTTAAATCTTTTGCAGTTTTGGAGAAGGTTTGGGAAAAGAAAGGGAAGGAATTTTAGAAAAAGGAAGAGATAAAAAAAGTGTTATGCACTTGTCCCTTCGTTTCGAAATTTTCAGTTTAAATTTTTTGGCTTTTTTAAAAAGAAAAATATCTGTCAAAGTGTTTTTGGGGTTGTGGTGTGTGTGGGGTTTTGTGTGTGTGGTGTGGTGTGTGTGGGTTGTGTGTTTTGTGTGTGTATGTGTGTTTTGGTTGTGTGTGGTTTTGTTGTGTGTGTGTGTGCGTGTGTGTGTTGTGTGCGTGTGTGTAAGCGTTGTGTGTGTGTGTGCGTCTGTGTGTGTGTGGTTTTTTGTGTGTGGTTGTGTGTGTGTGTTTGTGTCGTGTGCGTGATATTTGTGTTTTATGTGGGGTTTTATGTGTGTGGTGGGGTTTGGTGTGTTTGTGTATGTGTGGGTTGTTACTGTATGGTGTGGGTAAGTGCGGCAGACAGTTTTTTGCGTTTTTGGTATCGTGTATAAGTGATATATGTGCATGTGTTCTGCTTGGGGCGCGCGCGCGCGCGCGTGGTGTTTGTGGTGTGTGTTTGTGTGTGTGTGTTGTGTGGGGTTGTGGTGTGCATGTGCGGTGGGTTTGTGTGGGTTGTGTGTGTTGTGGTGTTGTGTGAGTGAGTGGTGTGTGTGTGTGTGTGTGGTGTGGGGGCACATTTGGGCGGTGTTGCAGCTTTCTTAAATTTTCATTAAATTTTGGGGGTCTCTTATGCAAAGCGGTGTGCGCCTGTCGAAAATCTCGCTGTAAAGAGAGATGGAAAGAAAAAAAAAAGGGGGAGAGGGGAAACGACAGGACAGAGACAAGACAGAGACAGAGAACAGAGCACAGGACACAGAGACAGAGACACAGAGAGACAGACAAAAAAAGACACAAAGGATTTTAAAAACAGGACAGAGACAGAGAGGAGACAAAGCCAGAGGAGGGGAGACAGGAGGAAAAAAGACAAAGGAGACAAAAACGAAAGAGAGAAAAAGGTGATCGGGGAGAAGAGAGAGCAAAGGAAAATAAAGGAAAAGGGGAAAGGAAAATAGAGAGAGAGGAAACGGGGGGGAGGAGAGAGGACAGAAGAGAGAAGAGAGACAGAGAGAGACAGGAAGAGAGACAAGAAACCGAGGGGGGACAGGAGACTTAAATTAGATTAAGTTTTTTATTAAAAAAAGGGCCCATAGCCCCTACTGGGGGTTTTTTATAAAAAAAATGAAAAATCAATCTAATATTATAGGATTAACAATCAAAAAAAAATAAACTTATATTCATGAATTTTTCCCATTTTTGAGCAGGAAAAAACCAAAATTTTAAAATGTAATCGAAACGGTTGAAACTTAAAAAACATTTTTAAACACTTTGGGCTTCTGAATCTTTTGGGGAAAAAAGAACGAATTTTTAAACAGCACGGGAAAAAAAGTTTTTCGTTTCTTCGCCTACATACATAAGGGAAGAGAAAAATCAAACTCTCTGTATTGCGGTTTTAATTTGGATTTTAAGTTATAAACCAAGTCAAATTTTTTGCTATTGTTTTTTTTTCCTTTTCTTTTTTTTAATTAAATATCCAGGAAAAGGTTTTATGTATGGTTTAACACTGTGAGAATCTATGACTTTTTCTGTAAAGATAATATCTTCCACTTGTTTAAGGTCATTCCACTTTTGCATCTACAATCAATCGTCTTTGCCGAAAAATCACGAATAAACGTTCTCTCTCGCCAGCTCCTTGGAAAAACTAAACTTTCATAAAACCCATATTCATTCAACACAACGTTACTAGTTACCAATTCTTGTTACCTTTAAAATTCAATCAAATAGCACCTTATAGATTTTTCGGCAGCTATTGTCTTCATGTGCAATGTTTTAACCAAAATTGAATACTTGTACAACTGGAATGAACAAAAATGGGTACTGTTTGTTTCTCCATTTCTGAATCTTAACGGGGCTTATCCAGCCCTAAAATCTTTTCAAAGAAATAAGTGTCGCTTCACGATGCATGAATGCCTTTTTTTAATCTCAAATTTCTGCCCCCATACAACACCAGGCTGTATTTGCGAGTAAATAGTTTGATAAGTAAATCAAATGGTTTTATTCAATATATTCAAATCTTTTTCCCACACATCAATGCATTTTTTTTGCCCTGCTAGCAAATCTTTCAACCCAGAGTTAAACTAAAAACGTGTAAAAAAAATAAATTCCCAGGTATTTATATCATCATCATCATCCATCATAGGGCCCCTGCCGCATGGCGTTGGCGACCAGGACTTCCAACCATTTTTATCTTCGTTGCCCCCCAAATCTCCCCCCCCCCCCTCTTTCCCCAGCCACTCTGCAAGTCCTCCAGCATTATCTCCCTGGGTCTACCTGGTGCTCTCTTTCCCTCCAGCTTTCCCCTTGTGGCCAGGTGCTCCAATCCCCTTCCTCAAAAGGCCCATAAAATGTTGAATGTTTTTCTAAAACTTCTTTATGAGTGATTATTTGTGTCTGCCTCCATCAAGACTGTCTCGTTTTTTTCTTTGCTGTCCATGGAACTCTCAACATTTCTGAAAACCACATCTCGGTGCCTCGACCGCTCTGGCTTTGGGTTACTGCAGTCCACCCCTCCCTTTCCCTACAAAAAGTATTGGTTTATATAAATTCAAGGACTCTCTTTCGATGTTAATTGATAGGCATTTTTTGGTAAGAATTTTTTCTCTTCTTGAATGCTGTTTTTGGTGGCCGATTTTCCACTATTTCCCATTGCATCTTCCGTCTGATAAGTGGGCCGTTCCCAGGTATTGAACTTAAAAAACCTTGCAAGGTTTTGCCATTTGCTGTTTTTGATGAGGGGATTTCATGTTTTTTACTGAAAATGACTTCAGTCTTCCTGCTGTTTAGTTCCAACCCCTTACCTTTGCTTTCTGTTTCTAGTATATTCCCGGGTTTTGAGGTCCCTTTCATTTCCTGCATTACACGGTGTAATCTGCGTATCGAATGTTGTTTATCTTTTCCTCCACCTTTAATCCAGGTCTTCTTCTAGGTTTTCATGATGTTTTCGTGAAAAGTGAAAACAGATTGGTGACAAAACACAATCCTGTCTGACCCCCTCTTTTGATGTTTTAAAAGAGCTTATTTTGTTTCTATTTCATTGGGAAACTGTTTTTCCCTTAATATTTTGATTATTTGTAGTTTTTTTCCTCGATTTTTTAGTCTCTACAGTTGGTTGATCAATTAATGTCGTACCCGATCGAAAGCCTTGGTTAGTCAACAAAATAAATACAATCCTTTATTCATCTCAATGATATTCTTATATGTTTTATGGCTTTAATTGTTCTTTCCCCTCACAATCCCACGTTCTTCTGCTATTTCTCTTTTATTGTATTCCTTGTCCCATCATGATTATTCTTAACAGGTTTTTTTGTTACTAATAATCAAACTGATTGTGCGATGGAGTTCGCTTCTATAGCCCCTGTCTTCTTTGGAAGTGCAATAAAATTTGGGTTTGCATTCTTTGGGGTTTTTTCCCAGGTATAAATTTCATTTAGGAGGCTTTTCATTTTTTTCTATGCCAAATTCCTCCAGGGCTTCAATCTCTCTGAGTAATGTTTGTCTGGCCTGGGGCTTTTCCGGGGTTTATCTTTTTCAGTGCTGCTCTAACTTCATCTTTCATTATGGGTGGTCCTTCAAAGTTCTTTTTATATGTGTTCTTGTTTCTGTCATCCTCAAAAAGGTCTTAAATGTACTCTCCCATTGTTAATATTTTGTCTTTTTCCAAGATAACGGGCCACTTTCGATTTTAAGCAACCAGTTGATGTTATTTTTTTCCTGTGGACAATTTCTTCAATTTCTTTTTACTACCCTGAGGATCCATTTTGTGTCGTTCTTCTTTCTCTTTACATTTTGTGTTCAGCCAAGCTTCCTTAGCTTCATTGCACCTTTACCTGATTCTTTGTTTTCCCCCTGTATATCCCTGTTTCTTTTGCCTTCCTCCTTTCCTCCATCTGGCCAAAATTTCATTAGTCATCCATCTTTTTTGCTTTTCTATTTGCCTTAGGGATTTCTTCAAATCTTCATTTTCAATTTGTCCTTGTTCCCTCACTGTCACCACGTCTTCCGAGCATGAATTTGTTTTTGAACATGTACCATAAATTTTGGCGTATCATTTATCTGACTTAAGAGTCCAAGGTTTAGTTTGATGTTGCTTTTGGTCTGTTTCCTTTTCCCAATTTCAGCCTAAAATTTCCCACTCCCGGATTGTGGTCACTGTTGCAGTTTTGGGCCCCGGGTAGTGTTTTTGCTGACATAAGTTTTCTAAATCTTTTGTTGTTTTAGGATATAGTCAACTTGATTTTTGGTTTATCGTGGACTCTAAAGTCATTATCCTGTTAGGCTGTCAAACCAGGTGTTTCCTACTAGGGAACTCAACATCTGTGCCCCATTCTACAAGTTTCCCCCCCTCTTTCATTTTGTGGTACCAAGGCATGAGGTCCAACTATACCCCTCCACCCATCCTGTCCCACTTTAGCATTAAAATTTCCCATTATGACGTAATTCTTGTGTTTACATTGGCCTTGGCCACTTAAAATTGTAGAATTTGTCGATGTCTTTGAGTATTCCCGGATGTTGGTGCTACACCTTTTGAGTTGAATCAAAAGGTTTGCCTCCGAATTTTACCAGTAAAACTTTGTCGGACACGCCCCATTATCCTTAACTGCTTTTGATTTGTCTTTGTCCATCATGATGCCTACTCCTCTTTCATGTGAATTACCACCAGAGTATATCATTGTGTATTCTCCTGATGTTATCATGCCTGCCCCCTTCCATCTCACTTCCCCTAGTCCTAAAATATGATGTTAAGCCTTTCCATCTCCATTTTGATGTTGTCTAATTTACCTTTCTGCAACATTGTTCTGATGTTCCATGTTGCTATTTTGGTGTTGAATTTAATTTTGGCGCAGTAGCTGGCTGACGGTTGGTGTCACCTGTGCCGCCTGACAGTCCCACTAACGCATTACATCTGCCAATATGACAAGGTATTTATATCATTTACAATAGGCATAACTATTTCAAATGATCCCTTTTTAACGGATTTCCAAAATGCATGTTGGTCATTCAATGTGGACACCAAGCTGTTCAGTAATGCTAAATTAAAGGACCTTCTCATTCTTTTTTTATATTCTCTTCTAGCAATAGCATACATGCATGACAGAGAATGAGACAGAGAGACAGACAGAGAGACAAGCAGACAGAAACAGAGAGAGAGTTACAGACAGACAAAAACATTGAGAAATAAAGAGAGAGTTACAGAGTGAAAGAGAGAGGACGGGGTGGAGGAGGGAGGGAGAGAGATAGAGATAGAGATACACATAGAGACATAGAGACAGAGAGACAGAGACAGATTGACAGAGAGAGAGAGAGTGAGTGGGTGAGAGAGAGAGAAATAGAGAGTGAGACAGAGGCAAAGGCAGAGAGAAAGTGAATAAAAGAGACAGACAGACAGACAGACAGACAGAATGGTATCGGTGTGTGACATCTGGTTTTAGTGCCAAATCCTTAAGTGAGACATGCCTTTAATTCAGTGTTTTCTTCTTCCTTTTCTTTGTTTCTGATATGATTACGAGAGAAGTTGCTTTATAGCTGTAGATCAGTGTTTGCAAAGAGGACACCACATGTCCGTGTTTATACATGTCTCTAAATTCTCAACAGTAATTGGTACTTTGTGAAGGTGGTACTCAACATGCTCATGGTCACTTACGTAAGTGCACTTTTATGTATAGAATTTGGGATATGTGTGTGGATAATGTTATACATATTTATGTATACATGTGTGCATGTATTAGTGTCTTCTGAAAGGATGAGCGTGTTTACTATTGTGAGTGGCTGTGTACATGTGTGCATGTGAATGTGTTGTGTGTGTGTGTGTGTGTGTGTGTGGGTGTGTGTGTGTGTGTGTGTGGGGTTGTGTGTGTGTGTGCGCAGTGTGTGTGTATGTGCGTGCGCGTATGGTGTTTGTATGGTGTGTGTATATATGTGTGTGTATGTGTGTGTCTGTGTGTTTGTTTGTGTGCGTGTGTGCGTGTGTGCGTGTGTGTGTTTGTGTGTGTGTATGTGTGTGTGTGTGTGTGTGTGTGTCTGTGTGTGTGTGCGAGTGCGTGTGGGTGTGGTGTGTGTTCGTTCGTTCTTTGATTTAACGTCTTTTCACTGTAAGTGATATTAGACGGTGTGTGTGTGTGTGTGTGTGTGTGTGTGTGTGTGTGTGTGTGTGTGTGTGTGTGTGTGTGTGTGTGTGTGTGTGTGTGCATGTGTGCGTGTGTGTGTGTTTCTCTGTGTGTGTGCGCGCGCGCACGTGTGTGTGGTGTTTCACTTTTATTTCCCCAAGAGAGCGTTACTGTACCAGTAATACGAGTAAGTTTCATATCCACTAATAACACCTGTAAGACAATGAGAAAATGAGAAAGTGAGCGAGTGAGTGAGTGAGTGAGTGAGTTTGAGGTAGGTAGCTTGCAGATTGTTGGTTGTCAAATTAATCAATCAATGGATAGTTTGGTCAGTTCCTGTTGACAAATTGGTTTATAGGTAGCCAGTGTTTTAACACAAGCGTCACGTGAGGAATATGAAGAAAGGCTACAAATAGGAAACAAAAGAAACCACTCGTCTTATTGCAAAACGACTCGTTTTAATCAGGATGGTCCCAATATTCATCATAATATATTTCAACAAGCACGGCTTAAAATTGCAGACACGACAGCTACAGCTAGGCTGAAGTGTTTTGCAAACATTGCCCAAGTGTTAATAACCCACGCCACTTGTATTTACAGGCTTAAAAGGATGCGTCTCTCAGCACAGTCTGGCTGATACGATCAGATTCGGTTTGGAAGTGCGGTAAGTGTGTGTGTGTGTGTGTGTGTGTGTGTGTGTGTGTGTGTGTGTGTGTGTGTGTGTGCGCGCGGTGTGTGTATGTATGTGTGTGTGTGTGTGTGTGTGTGTGTGTGTGTGTGTGTGTGTGTATGTGTGTGTGTGTGTGTGTGTGTGTGTGTGTGTATGTGTATGTGTGGTTCATTTGCTGTCGTAATTGTTGTTCAGAATTTCAGTCGTTTCGCAGTTTCTCGTTAGACGATTGTATTCTTGACAAATCTTTCCTGTTTCTCAGTTTCATTCCTGATTTCTCTGTTTTGATTATTTCCACTCTGAATATCCATACGTTTTGACATTTGAGTATAATTTCAAGTTAAACTGACAAAAAAAGGTTATGATGGTAATGGATGAGCTACTTTTTTTTTTTTTTTACTTTATGATTTACATGATCGTGTAATCGAAGTACTGATATATTTTTTTTACTTGATACGTTACATGTGTGCTTCAGTCACCATTTTTTTAACCAACAATTTACATACTCATGTCCACGTCTGTTTCACAACATCCATTCAGAATCAAACATTCATATATATATTGCATAATTCAGTTGGTTGACTCACAAATGTATCCCTATGTTTATCCTTTGAATGTCCGGGAAATCTGTTGGCGGCAAAAATATTCATATCAAATACGTCGTAGAAGTTGTCGATGTCTTCCTGAGTACTTCCGGATGGTGGTGCATACACCTGAATGATGTTGATATCAAATGGTTTGCCTCCCAACTTGACCAGCAAAACTCTGTCGGACACAGACCAGTATCCCTTAACTGCTTTTGGTTTGTCTTTGTCCATTATGATGCCTACTCCTGTTTCATGTGAGTTACCACCAGAGTATATCATTTTGTATTCTCCTGATGTTATCATGCCTGCCCCCTTTCATCTCACTTCCCTAGTCCTAAAATACCAATGTTAAGTCTTTCCATCTCTGTCTTGATATTTTCTAATTTACCTTTTTGCAACAGTGTTCTTATATTCCATGTTGCAACTTTATGGTTTTAAATCTGAGTTTAGGATTCGCAGTAACTTGCTGACGGTCTGGTGTCACCTGCGCCGCATGACGGTCGCTACCAGACGAAGCTGCTCCAAAGGAGCACCTATTTAAATCGTTGTCTTTGATTTCTTTTGTTTCTGTCCATGATAACCCGGGAAAAATTACCATGGTGGTTTCCCGTTGCCTTCCATCGGTTTGTGTACGGTATCTCCGCTAGCCTTACTCTCTCCCGAGATGTCCACAAGGCAGTGGAGCTATTCACCCATAGCTTGGGGGTCTGGTTCAAGGGCACCAGGGCGTATCCACACGCCGGTGGGCCTGCATGCCTCACGTCTGGGGGCCAGACCTCCTCCGAGTCCTACGAGATTCAGCCTGAGTCCGTGAGGTGCTCAGTTACCGCCTGTCGCCACGAGGAGGCACAGCGTAGGGCTTGCTGATGGAGAGGCTATGTAGTGAAGGAAGAGATTTACGTCTTCTGCTCTTCTTTTCGCACAGCAATGCTAGCCAGCGGTGTAGGCTGAAGCCGACACACTAGACGCATCACATCTACCAATATGACAAGCACTATAGGATCAAATTGCGCTTAAATATGGTCAGTCCCTTTGGATCCCTGAACACTGCGGAATAAATTGTATAATTCATCCATTTATATATTCATTTTGCGGAAGAAAAAACAGACCTAGACCACATCTAAGAGGCAAGAGAACCCACAGTCTAGAGTTTAGGATCGATCTCCACATTATGTGTATGGACCCATTGGTTCATTGCTCATTGCAGAATACATTGATAAATTTCTTTCTCTCTTTCGTTCTGTGTTTTCTTCCTTCGTTCCTTCTTTCTTTGTTTTCTTCCCTCTTTCCTTCTTTTTTCTTTTTTTTCTTTCTTTCTTTCTTTCTTTTGTTCCTTCTTTTTATGTCTTTCCTTTTCTCCTTCTTTTTTCTGTCCTTTGAATATTGCAGAAATAATCAAAGCATTAAATACAGACGAAGACTCTGAGAAGACTGTAGATTTGTAGTTTAAGATCAATGTTCACTTTATTGTGGATGGTCCCCATGGCTTCATCTGAATGGTAATAGTTTTAAGGGTGATCCATTAAACTGCACTCTTCCCTGCACTCTTCCCTGCATATTGTCATGGAAAGAAACGATATGCTGTGTGTCCATGGGCACGTGATCTTTTCCAGAAGGCCAGAAAGGCCTTTTCAGTTAACAAGATCAAAGGCTGTGATAAGATCGATGAAGGCAACATATAATAGCTGTAGCAGCGTGATTGAGAAGATCATATCGACTATGGATTTCTCTATCCTGAGACCACGGTGGGACTCTAGATAGGTGCATTCTGCTCGTGTTTGCAGCCTCTTCAGATCCAATCAGGCAAAAGCCTTGCCAACTTTGCTGAACAGTGATATATCCCTTTAATTATTACAACCACTACTGTCTCCTTTGCTCTTGTCTAGAGTGACAATGATTGCATCTCTCATGTTTTAATAAACTGATTTCTCCTCCCAGCACAGCAAAGCAGCTGTGAAGATAGCTCTGGAGCACTGGTTTCCCACACTGAATCTCTTTCATGTAGAAAATGAATACTCTAAAAAACCAAGTTGCGCCTGCTGACCCGTTCTACATGCGGTAGCCATCCCATCTGTGGAACTACGAAGACTAGTAGTGAGTGACCGGAAAGAGGGTTGAAAGACCAATCCACACTTTAAGCATTTTTCTGTGCTAGCCAGGCAAACAAGCAAGCCAGAACGACGAGAGTTCATACGTTGTCTGTGGAAGAACATGTGTCTGAAGAAGCAGTTTTCTTCCTTAAACCACACACACACACACACACACACACACACACACACACACACACACACACACACACACACACACACACACACACACACACACACACACACACCGCACACACACGCACACACACACATATATATATATCTACTATATGTATATATATTTTATATATATATATATGTATATATATATACATATAAATAGTAAGTAGATATATGTATAT
>JAPXFY010000013.1:41150902-41178402 GCA_030674185.1 Monoplex corrugatus
GCTTTGATTATTTCTGCAATATTCAAAGGACAGAAAAAAGAAGGAGAAAAGGAAAGACATAAAAAGAAGGAACAAAAGAAAGAAAGAAAGAAAGAAAAAAAAAAGAAAAAAAAGAAGGAAAGAAGGAAGAAAACAAAGAAAGAAGGAGCGAAGGAAGGAGACACAGAAAGAAAGAGAGAAAGAAATTTATCAATGTATTCTGCAATGAGCAATGAACTAATGGGTCCATACACATAATGTGGAGATCAATCCTAAACTCTAGATTGTGGGTTCTCTTGCCTCTTAGATGTGGTCTAGGTCTGTTTTTTCTTCCGCAAAATGAATATATAAATGGATGAATTATACAATTTATTCCGCAGTGTTCAGGGATCCAAAGGGACTGACCATATTTAAGCGCAATTTGATCCTATAGTGCTTGTCATATTGGTAGATGTGATGCGTCTAGTGTGTCGGCTTCAGCCTACACCGCTGGCTAGCACTGCTGTGCGAAAAGAAGAGCAGAAGACGTAAATCTCTTCCTGTCACTACATAGCCTCTCCATCAGCAAGCCCTACGCTGTGCCTCCTCGTGACGACAGGCGGTAACTGAGCACTTCACGGACTCAGGCTGAATCTCGTAGGACTCGGAGGAGGTCTGGCCCCCAGACGTGAGGCATGCAGGTCCACCGGCGTGTGGATACGCCCTGGTGCCCTTGAACCAGACCCCCAAGCTATGGGTGAATAGCTCCACTGCCTTGTGGACATCTCGGGAGAGAGTAAGGTCAGCGGAAAGACCGTACACAAACCGATGGAAGGCAACGGGAAACCACCATGGTAATTTTTCCCGGGTTATCATGGACAGAAACAAAAAACTCAAAGACAACAACATAAATAGGTGCTCCATTGGAGCAGCTTCGTCCGGTAGCGACCGTCATGTGGCGCAGGTGACACCAGACCGTCAGCAAGTTACTGCGAATCCTAAACTCAGATTTAAAACCATAAAGTTGCAATATGGAATATAAGAACACTGTTGCAAAAGGGTAAATTAGAAAATATCAAGACAGGGATGGAAAGACTTAACATTGTTATTTTAGGACTAGGGGAAGTGAGATGGAAGGGGGCAGGCATGATATCATCAGGCGAATACACAACGATATACTCTGGTGGTAAATCACATGAAACAGGAGTAGGTATCATGATGGACAAAGACAAACCAAAAGCAGTTAAGGGATACTGGTCTGTGTCCAACAGAGTTTTGCTGGTCATGTTGGGAGGCAAACCATTTGATATCAACATCATTCAGGTGTATGCACCACCATCCGCAAGTACTCAGGAGGACATCGACAACTTCTACGACATATTAGAGATGGCCAAAGTCCAATGTAAATCACAAGAAGTTACTGAAACAATGGGATATTTTATTGCTAAAGTGGGACAGGATAGGGTGGTGGATACAGTTGGACCTCAAGGCCTTGGCACGCAAAATGAAAGGGGTGATAGACTTGTAGAATGGGCACAGATGAATGAGTTTATAGTAGGAAACACCTGGTTTGAGTAAACTAATAGAACAAAATGGACTTGGATGAGTCCAGGAGATAATAACAAAAATCAGATTGACTACATCCTGATCAACAAAAGATTTTAAAATTCTTTACTGTCAGCAAAAACACTACCAGGCGCAGACTGCAACAGTGACCACAATACTGCAATGGGAAGATTTAGACTGAAATTGAGGAAAAGGAAACAGACCAAAAACAACATCAAATTAAACCTTGGACTCTTAAAGACAGATGAAGTGATACATAAAAAATTTAATGTACATGTTCAAAACAAATTCAGTGCTCTGGAAGACGCTGGTGACAGTAAGGAACAATGGACAAAGTTGAGGAATTCGATAAATTAAGCTTGTGAAGAAATCCCTAAGGCAGATAGAAAAGCAAAAAAGTACTGGATGACTAATGAAATTTTGGGCTTGATGGAGGAAAGGAGGAAGGCAAAGAGAAATGAGGAGATCTACAGGAAGATAAACAAGGAGATCAGGAATAGGTGCAATGAAGCCAAGGAAGCTTGGCTGAAAACAAAGTGCAAAGAAATGGAAGACCGACACAAAACGGATCCTCAGGGTATGTACAGACCAATTGAAGAAATTGTCCACAGAACAAATACATGCACATCAACTGGTTGCTTGAAATCGAAAGATGGCATGCTTATCATGGAAAAAGACAAAATATTAGACAGATGGGGAGAGTACATTAAAGACCTTTTTGATAATGACAGAAACGAAGAACACATCATAAAAAGAACTTTGAAGGACCACCCATAATGAAAGATAAAGTTAGAGCGGCACTGAAAAGATGAAACCGGGAAAAGCCCCAGGACCAGATATTACTACAGATATGATTGAAGCCCTGGAGGAATTTGGCATAGAAAAAATAACAGTCCTCCTAAATTAATTTTATGACACTGGAAAAATCCCCAAAGATATGTCAAAATCAATTTTCATTGCACTTCCAAAGAAGACAGGGGCTATAGAATGCGAACTACATCGCACAATCAGTTTGATGAGTCATGTAACAAAAATCCTGTTAAGAATAATCATGATGAGGACAAGGAATAGAACCAAATGAGAAATAGCAGAAGAAGTGTGGATTTGTGGAAGGAAAAGAAACTATTAATGCCCTATACATCCTAAGAACTATCATAGAGAGGTCAAATGAGATGAATAAGGATTTGCATTTATGTTTTGTTGACTACACCAAGGCTTTCGATCGGGTAAAACATGATGAATTGATCGACCAACTGGAGAGACTCAATATTGATGGAAAAGATCTACGAATAATCCGAAATATGTACTGGGAACAAACAGCTGCAATGAGAATAGAAAACGATATAAGCTCTTTCCAAAATATCAAAAGAGGAGTCAGACAGGGTTGTGTTTTGTCACCAGATCTGTTGTCACTTTACAACGAAAACCTAGAAGAAGACCCTGGATTAAAGGTTGAAGGGAAAATGATAAACATCATCCGATACGTAGATGACACCGTGCTAATTGCAGAAAGTGAAAGAGACCTACAAAACCTTGTGAATATACTAGAAATAGAAAGCAAAGGTAAAGGGCCGGAACTAAACAGCAGGAAGACTGAAGTTATGGTGATCAGTAAAAAACATGAAATCCCCTCATGCAAAATAACAGCAAATGGCACAACCTTGACACAGGTTGATAAATTCAAATACTAGGAACGATCATTTCATCAGACGACAGATGCACATCAGAAATAGCGGGCAGAATCGGCCAAGCCAAAACAGCACTCAAGAAGATGACAAGCATTTTTACCAACAAATGCCTGTCAATTAACATCAGGAAGAGAATTATTGAATGCTATATAGAACCAATACTGTTGTACGGATGCGAGGCGTGGACAGTCAACAAACAAAGCCAGAACAAGATTGAGGCAGCCGAGATGTGGTTTCTAAGAAGAATGTTGAGAGTTCCGATGGACAGCAAAGAAAACAAACGAGACAGTATTGATCACTCGTAAGGAAGATTAGGAAAAGACAGGCAACATTTATAGGCCATTTTATGAGGAAGGGGGATTGGAGCACTTGGTCACAACGGGAAAGCTGGAGGGAAAGAGAGCACCGGGTAGACCCAGGGAGAAAATGCTGGACGGACTTGCAGAGTGGCTGGGGACGAGGAGTGTGGGGGAAATGCTAGGGGCAACGAGAGATATAGACAGATGGAAGTCCATGATCGCCAACGCCAAGCGGCAGAGCACCTGATGTTGATGATGAGTACAGGCCCCTGGTTTCAGAGGTGTCTTCACTTGTGCCCATTTTTCTATTTTTGTAAATAAATAAACTTATAGATTAATGATTCAGTAGATAGAATATACTTATTTAGCAATTTGTGGGAAGCCATGAGGACAAAGCACAATAAAATGTAAGTTGATTTTGATGCTGCATGCTGTTGGTTCACTGCCTTTGCAAATGATTCTGTGTTTTAAGCCATGGTGACCAGTCACAATGAGGTGAAGATTGATCCTGTGCTGCAGGCTTTGGGTCCCTTAGGTCTGTTTGCCTGTGTTCAAGGCTTTATCTACGTCAGTGGCTACGTGTGTATCGCTCACCAACTAACCAATTACGTTTTCACAGGTAAGATCTTTTCTTCTTTTCGTCTGACATACAATTTAGTTGTCGCTGTCGTTGTTTTAACCATCATCATGACATTCATGCAGCATCAGTGGTCTCATGGTGAAATATTCACCAGCCACGTAGGTGATCAGGGTTCGATTCTGACAGATGGACGTACGCGTAAATGGTGAGGTCCATTAACTCAATTGAGTACAGCGTCATTTTGAGAACACATATAGCATGATTTTAATTTACATCACACACACCCAGGCACACCCACACACACACACGCACACACACACACACACACACACACACACACACACACACACACACACACACACACAACACACACACACACACAAACACACACTAACACACACACCCGGCCACCACCATATGACTGTGATAAACTAAAATTATGCCTTTTTAATGCTCAGTCAACATGCAAGGATGGCAAAGCCGAAGTCATTGCCGATTTTATCGCAGATGAACGTGTTGACATTGCTTTTATCACAGAGACATGGCTTAACCCCCTTGGTCACGAACCTATACATGCTAGCGTCACTCCGAGTGGTTACAGGCTTGCTTCTTTCCATCGCTCATCCCGAGGTGGCGGTATCGCCATCCTCTAAAATGACTCCATTCCCGCCTATCTTTCTCGCAGTCTCTGCCTTTCTCCCATCCTTCTTTCGAGCACGTTGAAGTATCCTTCCAATCCAACCCTCACCCCATCACCTTCTCCTGTGTCTATCGACCCCCACTTAGCTCTGCCAACAACCTCACCACATCCACGTTTCTGTCTGACTTTGACCAATTGCTTGACCACTACTGCCTCTTACCTGGAAATCTCATCATTCTAGGTGACATCAATGTCCACTATGACAACACTCACCGTTATGACACAAGACATATCATCAACTCTCTGTCCAATCACAATATGACAACACATTTCTGAACCAACCCATCAAAAAGGTCACATTCTTGACTGGATCATTTCTCGTGATCACCACAATTCAGCTACTGACAACTGCTAAGTTCTTTCTACCCGTCTAACTTCAGCCCTTCCATCTGACCACTCTGCAATTCTCTGTTCTCTTGACATTTCTCCTCCTTCCCGTACCATGCGCACAGTGACTCGACGCAATCTCAAATCTATCGACCTCTCCACATTTTCATCTGATGCCTCCCGTCTCCTTTCTGAAAAGTCACATAACCTTGCCGATGAATTCTATACTACTCTCCACCATCTTCTGGACACTCATGCTCCAGCCACAACCCGTCTTTTACCTAACCACCCCCCTACCCCCTGGCTCACTCATGAGATTGCCTGTGCAAAACGTGCCCGCCGCAGAGCAGAGCGCCGTTGGCGCAAATCCAAACTCACTGTACACAGGCAACTTTTCCAAGCCTCTAAGAACAAAAGTATCCACCCTCATTGCATCAGCAAAAACAAGCTATTTCCAAACCAAAATCCTGAATGCCTCTTCTTCAAAAGAACTCTTTACAACATGAATCATCTCCTTGGCACACGAAAAGATTTACCTCTCCCAACAAAACATACAAATGAAGAACTCCCATCTGTATTCTCCAAGTATTTCACCACCAAAATACAAACTCTTCGTGACAGGCTTGACAGGACACCCTGTCAACCATGCCCACCTGACCCTTCCTTCTCTGGCACACCTCTTACTACTTTTACCCCAGTCTCACAAGAAGAAATTTTCAACACAATCAGATCCATGTCGTTTAAAACCTGCGAACTGGATCCTCTTCCAGGTTCTCTCTACTCCGACTGTCTCCCTACTCTCCTCCCATTCATCACTGACATCATTAACACTTCTCTTCAAACTGGAACTGTCCCAGATTCTTTCAAGTCTGCTATTGTTCACCCTCTCCTCAAGAAACTCAATTTAGACCCAAATGAACTGAAAAATTATCGGCCTATCTCTAATCTCTCTTTCTTGTCGAAACTCCTTGAAAAAGTCGTCCTCAACCAGCTGAACTCTCACCTGTCTGCCAACAATCTCCTCAATCCTTTCCAGTCAGCCTACCGCCAGTGCCATAGCACTGAAACTGCCCTGCTACACATTCTCAACAATCTCCTCCTTGCAACTGATACTGGCAAAGTCTCTCTCCTCACACTCCTTGATCTGTCTGCAGCCTTTGACACCATTGATCATGGTATTCTCATTTCTAGACTTCATCATACTTTTGGCATCTCTGACATTGCTCTGTCCTGGTTCACTTCATACCTATCAAACAGAAAACAAACTGTTCTCATCAATGGCACTTACTCTCAACCTGCATACCTGACCTGTGGTGTTCCACAAGGATCTGTCCTTGGCCCTGTTCTTTTCACTCTCTACACCTTCCCCCTGTCCACCATCATCAACTCCCACTCTATAAAACACCACTTCTATGCTGATGACACCCAACTTCAAGACAGTGACTCACCTGATAATATACAGCGCCTGTTGACTCGCACCACTGAGTGTTATTCGGACATTAAGAACTGGATGACACACAATAAACTTCAGCTTAATGACGACAAGACAGAAGCTATCCTCATTGGCACCCATCAGAAACTTTCTCAGCTGCCTCCTCTTTCTCTCACATTATGTAACACATCAGTCCCAATTTCTGATTCAGCTAAAAACCTTGGTGTCTGCATTGACTCTACCCTGTCCATGAACAACTTTGTTTCTCAAACTGCCAGATCTTGCTATTATCATCTCCATCGTATAAGGCTGATCAGGAAGTATCTCTCTGTGGAAACAACTGCAAAACTCGTTCTCTCCTTCATAATGTCTCGCATTGACTATTGCAATTCACTCCTGTCTGGTCTTCCTGCCTCCACCATTCACATCCTACAGCGCATTCAAAACAATGCTGTACGCCTTGTACTCAAAAAGAAAAAAGCTGACCACATATCTCCTCTCCTGGCACAACTTCACTGGCTCCCTGTATCAAAGCGCATACAATACAAACTAGACACCATGTGCTACAAAAGCTTCAATAACGCAGTCCCCGATTACCTGTCAAGCCTACTTGAGATCTATGTTCCCTCACGTACCCTCCGCTCTGCCTCCGATCCTCTGACTTTTCGCTTTCCACGCACTAAGCTCAATACCTATGGTCCACGAGCCTTCTCTGTTTCTGGTCCACTCTCCTGGAACAAACTTCCTCTCTCAGTCCGTCAGCAACCTACTTTTGTCTCCTTCAAGTCCGCTCTCAAAACCCACCTTTTCTCCTCTGCATACAATCCTAACCTCACTCAACCCCCCCTCCCCCCTCTGCAGCCTGTCTCCGCTCGGAGGGGAATCACATGGTTATAATATATAATTGTATATGCTATGCTCTCTATAATTTTCCATTGCTTTTATTCTTGCTTTTATTGCTTTTATTCTTTCTCCCCATTTATAGCCATGCGCGCGCGCGTGTGTGTGTGTGTGTGTGTGGTGTGTGTGTGTGTGTGTGTGGTGCGTGCGTGTGTGTGCGTGCGTACGTGCGTGCGTGCGTGTGTGTCTGCTTCAGCGCTTAGATTTGATTTTATCAAGATTTTGCGCTATATAAATATTGTAATTATTATTATTATTACAAACAGAGAGAGAGAGAGAGACCCAACACACACACATACACACACAAATAGATAACATAATGAATAAATGATAAACAAGTGCTTAAATAGATAAATAGACAAATAAATAATAAATAAATAAATAGATAGATAAATAAACGAATAATGAATAAAGAAACAAACAAAAAATTCATAAATAAACAAATAAATAAACAAATAAGTCCTTACCAGAGCCTAGGGTAAGTTATTGACTTATGTCTAAATTATTTTTGATCGTTTTCCATCATTTGTTATTTGTCGTGAAAGTGCAATGGAATTTATTCCGTGTGTTGAAACATTGTCTTGGGAAAATTATAAGTTACATTATCACCTCATTATTATTACAAATCTTTCACTCTCTGCATGGGTAGAGTGCTGAGTTGCTTTGTGTATGTAAATAATAATGACAATAATAACAATAACAATAATAATAATAATGATAATAAAAATAATAATGAAAACATAATAATAATAACAACAATAACAATAATAACGATAATAAAACAATGGTGATAATATAATAATAATAATAATAATAATAACAATAATAACAATAATAATGAGAATGAGAATGAGAAGAAGAAGAAGAATGATGATAATGATGATTATGATGAAGAAGAAGAAGAAGAAGAAGAAGAAGAAGAAGAAGAAGAAGAAGAAGAAGAAGAAGAAGAAGAAGAAGAAGAAGAAGAAGAAGAAGAAGAAGAAGAAGAAGAAGATGATGATGATGATGATGACGATGATGATAAATATATATGTCGAGTCATCCTTTAAAGCTGAGGCACTTCAAAAAGCACCAATGTGAAAAAACATACATACGTAAAGCAAACACATGTCAACCCCTATGGCTGTGAGGAAAACAGATGAAGAGCAATAATCAACAAGCACTTTCATCTGAAGACCACCATCACTCTAATGTGTATACGAATGAACAGCAGGTGAGTGTAAAGGTACTTGTGGCTTTTGTCTTATCTTCGTGTTCTGAACTTTTCTTCCCTCACCCCACTCCACCTTTTAAGAAGGGGCGGGAGGGTTGGGGAGGAGCTCTTGTTTCAATGTTAGCATCTGCGTACTAAACATATAAGTGTACTCTTGACATATTTGTTCATCATCATCATCAAGTGCCTTGCCACATGGCGTTGGCGATCGTGGCCCTTCATATGTTCCTATCCCTTGTTGCCGCAAGCTCATCTTCCATCCTCTCTGTCTTCAGCCACTCTGCAAGTCCGTTCAATATTTTTTTCCTGTGACTACCTGGTGCTCTCTTTCTCTCCAGCTTTCATGTTATGACCATGTGCTCCAATTCCCATTTCCTCATGAAATGGCCTATGAATGTTGCCTGTCTTTTCCTAATCTTCCTTATGAATGATCTCTTGTGTCTGCTTCCATCAAGACTGTCTCGTTTGTTTTCTTTGCTGTCCAGGGAACTCTCAACATTCTACTTAGAAACTACATCTCGGCTGCCTCAATCTTTTTCTGGCTTTGCTTGTTGACTGTCCATGCCTCACAACCATATAACATTATCGGTTCTATATAACATTCAAGAACTCTCTTCCTGATGTTAATTTTTGTTAATTAGGCAAAATTATGTACCTTTTATATTTTTGTTTTAATTTTATAATGAAACACATGTTTTCATTCTATTTTTGTGTGTTTCTGGTTTATATTTGCTTGAACGCTGGCAGTCACTTTGGTATAGCATCAAAACATGTTCTCTCTGCTCTTTTACATGTACGTTAACACTTACATTCTTTGGTTAATACTGTTTTCTGATATATATATATATATATGTATATATATATATATATATATATAAATATATATATATATATTATTGTGTGTGTGTGTGTGTGTGTGAGTGTTTGTGTTGTGTGTGTGTCTTTTGTGTGGTGGTGTGTGTGTGTGTGTGTGTGTATGTATGTGTGTGGTATGTGTGTGTGTGTGTGCGTATGTGTGTGTGTGTGTGTGTGTGTGTGTGTGTGTGTGTGTGTGTGTGTGTGTGTTCATATTTTTTTTAAAATTATCAAACTTGCTCAATTCTCTTTCCTTTCAATATGACATAATACGTATTTATTAACATGTTATGGCGGTTTATTGCAATTGCCGTGGTTGTTTTCCAGTCCTGTCTGTCGGCCTCTCTGTCAAGGAATTGGACAGCGACACATGTTCATTAATTTTGCATTACTTAATACGTGTGTCGATTCGATATCCATGACTCAACGTGTCTGTATTTCTTTATCCTATGGTACTGTTGACACACACAATGATTACATATCAACAATGAAATGACACTACAGATTTATTGTTAATTAGCGATATGGCTCAATCTATTCTTAACCGGCATACAACAGACGCACCGTGCAACATTTGTTAACTATTTTATTAGACACATACATATATTACACATATGCTGTGTGTGTGAGTACATCTGCGTGTGTGTACGTGTGTGTGTATGTGTGTGTGTGCGTGCGTGTGTATATTGTGTGTGTGTGTGTGTGTGTGTGTGTGTGGAGAAGCTACACAACCTTTAACCAACTGACTGAACTGTCAAGATAAGTCTTTTGCAAACCCTCACAGTAGGGAAATAGATAGAGAGAAGGCATAGGACGCAGTCAACATCTATTGTAAAATTTAAGTCATAATATAGTCATCTATGCGTGTGAGTGTCCATAACATAATGACACAGTGCAGAGTATTGTATAAATTGAAACTGTTAATAACCCATGCTCTTAATCTCTAACGAAAATAGAATCTAGTCAACCAACGAACGGAATTCTCTACATAGTATTATAGTACTACTGCTGATTTGTTTTGTTGTTTCTCTTTGATATATTGACTGATTGACTGATTGATTGATTGAGTGGTGAGTTAGGGAGTAAGTGAGTGAGTCAGTGAGTAAATAAGCGAGTGAATAAGTGAGTGAGTGAATGAGTGAGTGGTTGTGTGATTTAGTGATTGATTGAGCCCTTACGTTGTCTCCTTTTCCCATTGACTCGTTTGTTTGTTTTTTCGTGTTTTTTTTTTTCATCTTCTCGTTCCATTATTTGATCTTTTCTTTTTCATTTAATATGACACTGATTGGCCAATTTATGCATTTTGATTGGATGATTGATTGATTGATTGATTCATTCATTGATTAATTGGATGGTTGGTTGATTGCTTGGTTGGTTGGTTGGTTGGTTGATTGATTGATTGATTGATTGCCTGACTGATTAATTGATTGATTGATTGATTGATGATTGATTGATTGATTGGCAGCACAGTATGTGGATCATCGATGTGCTGCCCCAGGCAACGACAGTGACGTCATCATACTGGAACTGCACAGTGACTGGATGAACACTACGGCAGCGCATTATGGGAAGTGCTTCATTTCCATTAGCACTAACATCAGCAATGACGTTACCGTCACGGACTATCCCTGCGTGTACGGCATGGAGTATGACGCTCCTAAAGATACGTCCATAACGTCTGAGGTATTGTTCTCTCTCTCTCTCTCTGACGATCTCTCCCCATCTCTGTCTATCTTTCTGTCAACCTGTCTGTCTGCTTGTCTGTCTGTCTGCCTACCTGTCTGTCTATCTATCTGACTGTCTATCTCGGTCTCTGTTTCTGTGTCTCTTTCTCTCTGTGTCACTGTACCTGTGTCCTTCTCTCTCTCTCTCTCTCTTGAATATTCAAGTTATGGTTATATTATTGAAATCGTAAGATCTACAGGACACACTTATTTTGCATTTGTATGAATTGTGTTATTATTATTATCATTATTATTATTTTATATACATACATACATGTTTAGTACATGTATCCCCTGTTACAGTAAGATATGTGAGGAAAAAATGCATTGCATATCCTCATTTGGTGACCTCAGACATATTGATTTATCCAGTTTCTTCTGTCAGCTGGGACAAGGCAAGGTGCATGCTTTCCTGTCAATCAATCATTAAAACATCCAACCAATCAGTCGATCAATGAATGAATGAATGAATCAATCAATCAATTATCAATCAACCATCCAACCACCCAACCAACCAACCAATCAACCAACCAACCAATCAATCAATCAATCAATCAGCCAACCAACCAACCAATCAACTAACCAACAAATTAATCGACCAACCAACAGACTGAACAACCAAACAATCGAACAGCTGACTGAACAACCAACCAACAAACAAATCATAATAAACCAATAAACCAAAACTAAATGAGTAATCAACTGCCCAACCAACCAATTACCTAGACAACCGATCAATGAACAATATCGAAAGTTTGTTTTTCTGCATGGCAAACTATCTGCTAAAATTGCACTTTACTCTTCTTTCATGCAGTAGATTAGCCTTACTACTTAATGCTTATTAACACCAAAAGATCATTTATTCTAACATAAACTATGAATCATTAGTAATGACAAGCAATCAGAAACTCAAAGCAAAAGACAAATCAATCCAAAATCAAACGTTTCAAACATAATTCTGATTTTGTTTGAAGCCATTTTACTTCCAAAAAGCTAGAATGTTAGATGTTGGAGCGAGGGGGTTGCTGCCTATGACCTCAAGAAATAGCTCTCGATTTCTGGAAGAGAGAGGACCAGAGCCCTAAAGGCAATTGTAGAAGCAGCTGAAAAGAGTCCCAGATGGATCTTGTCAAAGAGGATTGAAAGTGAATTCCATAAGGCTTAGACTGTATCTATATATCCTCCGTGTCCGATAGCTAAGTGGTTAACACATTCGTCACAAGGTGACTTTTTCCTGAAGACAACTGGCCACCTGGGATGTGTTGGTTTGAACCCTGATGGACGACAAATTTCAATACAGAAAAAATGACGAAAGCAAAAGGGCATCCAGGAGTCATGACCTGGATGTGCCCCCCCCCCCTCCCCTTATTCACTTTCTCTTAGAGTGTCAGGAGCTAAGAGCACACACATCTGCTTGATGATGTTTTTTCCTTTGAGGAGCTTCTGCTGCCTGGCTTCCCTCAAGTTTTCTTGCTATCAGTAATAAAAACTGCATTTGTGTAATTGCATACATATATATATATATATATATATATATATAATATGTATGTATGTATGCATGTATGCATATATATACATAGTCTTACCAAACTATATCATTTACTTATTGCTTGTTTACTTATACATAATGCATGCATATTTTGGGTGGACCGGGGACGGGGTAACAGGTGTGTTGGAAAAGTGACATTTTAGTTATAGGGTCATCTTGATTTTTCACAAATGTATCAACTAGCTATACAGTGGAATGATGAAGAACATATCATTGCTTTTTTGCGAGTCATTTAAGAGCGAGAGCTGCATAGTAGAAATCAACTATGTTCTATTAAAAAACTTCCCCCAAACCTACAATGAGGTCGCACAGAAATGCATCACCTGATGGAAAAGATAATTTGTCATCGCGTTCAGCCAACTATGGGAAGTTCCTTCCTGTTTATACTGTTCTCCAATAAGCGACTGTTGCTATGAATTATAGATTGAAAAGTCGTAGATTCGAATACCCGTCAGCTCAAAAAATGTGTTTTTAGTGCCGCTTAAATATGCACTTGGCAATCTTGTTTTTTTGTTCACATTCATGTTCAAGTTCAGACAAAGGCTATTGTCTTGATAAGCAGACCGTAACCGTGTCATTGACTTTCTTGAAAGAAAATTCGGTTCAGGTCCATTGTTGCTATACTACAAATAAAAGCAGACTTAAAACGTTTTTTTACTTGTTAGTCCATGGCGCTAACCACCACATAGCGATGACTGGTTACATTTATATTCCTTTGCAGTTTGGCCTGGTGTGTGAAAGAAAGGCCTTGGCAGGACTATCCCAAACAGTCCTACAACTGGGGATTGCAATAGGGTCCCTCATCTTACCCTCCCTCGCTGATCTATACGGACGTAAATGGGTCGTCGTTATTGGCACGAGCTTGATGATTTTGGCCTCACTTTCCGTCGGACTGGTCCCTAATTATGCTGCGGTCGTGGTCTTCAGGTTTTTCGTTGGATTCCTCTATTCGGTATGTACGGGTGTGGTAGTCAAGTGGGTAAATGTCACTCTTCCAATCGAAAGTTCTACGTTCGGCCCATTTATATGTGTCAATCTACAAGGCAAAGGGTGGAAATATTTCTACGCACCCAGGTCATGTGGCAAAATCCTATTCGTGTGTATACGGGTGCAAAATATCAAATGTGCATGTCAAGCATCCCGTAAGTCATATAAGTTTTTGGTGGCTAATGGAAGCATGGAAACACTCATGCATGCCTACAGAAGATGCAGGCTGTGTATTAACATAGTGGAGTGTGGTGAGTTTACTCAACAACTTAAATATTCCGTGCTGCACTGAAAAGTTTCTTTATGTGTATTGCGCAGTGAGTCCAAGTGAGTTTGGAGAATAGTACTGCGCAAAAATGATTTATAACCTGAAATGATTTATAACGTATGGAACAGTGTTCGAATTTTGAATGGAGATAAAACTGTCTTATTTTGTTTTTTATCCAACTTGTTTTACAGGACACAAAACACACTGTTGTATCATTAATACACTAAATTTTCGTGACCAGCCAAATAACATTTGCAAAGTCAAAGTGAAAGGTACAACAACAAAAATGTTACGACATATAGCATATAACAATAAGAATTGAAAAATTTGTTTAAAATATCATGCTGACATTTTGGATTTGGACTTACTGTCTGAAATAAGGATCTGGATCTGAAGACTGCATTTTGTAACTTGCATAAAAAACTCAAAGATTGCATTTCGTCATTTACATAATAAAACTAATCCCCTCCCCCTGATGTTTTCATAATACTGCACTTAATTATGCCAGAAATCTGCTCGTTGGGCTGGAGTGGTATTCATGGCAACAGCATGGCCCAAAATCTGGAATAATACTTAGAGGATAACTGTCCGTGTTAACGACTAATTTTTATGCCTAAACCCCCATTGAAAATTGAAAAACCCTATTTTCTGCTAACAAACTGTACATGTATGTGTCTGTGATCATTGAACGCTTTTGTACTTTGTCCACTGTCGTTGCATAAACAATTGACAGGCGGAAGCATATAGTTTCACGTCATTCGATTTTCAGAGATTCTTTATCAACGTACATTTTGTAGCTTATATGTTTTCATTATAGTGGTAGGGACCGACACACATTTGCTTTACATGTCTCTGCATAATGTATGTCACTTATGTTTATCACAAGCGCTTCGAGCCCTTGAGAACTGAGACGCTGTATTAGTAGTCATTCTACTTTTTCTTTTTCTTCATCTTGTTTTTGTACTTGTGTTCGTCGTTGTAGCATGGGTGGATCCAAGAATCTGGTCTCGAGGGAGTTGAAGGATACGTTTAAAAATAAAATGTACCACAAAATACTCTGAGGTCTCAAAACAGTCACTTCCTGAAAGTGTGACAAACGTAACGATCAGAACCAAAATCCCATGATCAAGTTTTGATGAGCAAACTACATTTGGGGGAATATACCACACACTATTCACTCTAGGCAACTAACAAACCTTCGTCTGTATAACAATACCATGCGTATACATAAATCGAACCAATACTCAGTTCATCAAGTAATATTCACAGTAACAAAACACTGAAAAAAGTCCACGCTTATTCGTTACAATTCCCAATCATATTCCACTTATCTAAAATCACCCATAAACAAATCCATTTACTTTTTCTCGTACCTGATAAACAGAAGCTGAGATGGATTTAGTCGTTTTTGTTGTGTATACGAGCTTTGTTGCGCATTAGCATATGGGCGTCTGACCAATGAAAGTATCCGTATGTGGAAAATATGTATAATGTAGTTGACGAAGAATATGAAGTAACATAATTCGATCCAGCTATGATGACAACTTAGGTCACTGTGGTTCTCTTTTGACTCGTTGCAGAAGAATTCTGAAAAAGCTTGGGACAGCAGAGCATCGCTTGGCACCAGCTTATCAATATACTCTTAACATCCACTGGCCGTTTTTCAATACAATGCAATACTTAATTTGTATAGCGCAAAAATCTTGATAAAAACCAATCTAAGCGCTAAAACAGACACACACGCACGCACGCACACACACACACACACACACACACACACACACACACACACACACACACACACACACACACACACACGCACACGCACACGCACACGGCTAAAATGGGGAGAAAGAATAAAAGCAATGGAAAATTATAGAGAGCATGTTATATACAATATAATATATTACAATGTGATTCCCCTCCGAGTGGAGACAGGCTGCAGAGGGAATTGAGTGAGGTCAGGATTTTATGCAGAGGAGAAAAGGTGAGTTTTGAGAGCGGACTTGAAGGAGACAAAAAGTAGGTTGCTGACGGACAGAGAGAGGAAGTTTGTTCCAGGAAAGTGGACCAGAAACAGAGAAGGCTTGTGGACCATAGGCATTGAACTTAGTGCGTGGAAAGCGAAAAGTCAGAGGATCAGAGGCAGAGCGGAGGGTACGTGAGGGAAGATAGATCTCAAGTAGGTAATCGGGGGCTGCGTTATTGAGGCTTTTGTAGCACATGGTGTCTAGTTTGTATTGTATGCGCTTTGATACAGGGAGCCAGTGAAGTTGTGTCAGGAGAGGAGATATGTGGTCAGCTTTTTTCTTTTTGAATACAAGGCGTGCAGCATTGTTTTGAATGCGCTGTAGGATGTGAATGGTGGAGGCAGGAAGACCAGACAGGAGTGAATTGCAATAGTCAATGCGAGACATTATGAAGGAGAGAACGAGTTTTGCAGTTGTTTCCACAGAGAGATACTTCCTGATCAGGCTTATACGATGGAGGTGATAGTAGCAAGATCTGGCAGTTTGAGAAACAAAGTTGTTCATGGAGAGGGTAGAGTCAATGCAGACACCAAGGTTTTTAGCTGAATCAGAAATTGTGACTGATGTGTTACATAATGGGAGAGAAAGAGGAGGCAGCTGAGAAAGTTTCTGATGGGTGCCAATGAGGATAGCTTCTGTCTTGTCGTCATTAAGCTGAAGTTTATTGAACGTCATCCAGTTCTTAATGTCCGAGTAACACTCAGTGGTGCGAGTCAAGAGGCGCTGTATATTGTCTGGTGTGTCACTGTCTAGAAGTTGGGTGTCATCAGCATAGAAGTGGTGTTTTATAGAGTGGGAGTTGATGATGGTAGACAGGGGGGAGGTGTAAAGAGTGAAAAGAACAGGGCCAAGGACAGATCCTTGTGGAACACCACAGGTCAGGTATGCAGGTTGAGAGTAAGTGCCATTGATGAGAACAGTTTGTTTGCTGTTTGATAGATATGAAGTGAACCAGGAGAAAGCAATGTCAGAGATGCCAAAAGTATGATGAAGTCTAGAAAAGAGAATACCATGATCAATGGTATCAAAGGCTGCAGACAGATCAAGGAGTGTGAGGAGAGAGACTTTGCCAGTATCAGTTGCAAGGAGGAGATTGTTGAGAATGTGTAGCAAGGCAGTTTCAGTGCTATGGCACTGGCGGTAGGCTGACTGGAAAGGATTGAGGAGATTGTTGGCAAACAGATTGTTGGAAATAGCTTGTTTTTGCAGATGCAATGAGGGTGGATACTTTTGTTTTAGAGGCTTGGAAAAGTTGCCTTTGTACAGTGAGTTTGGATTTGCGCGAGCGGCGCTCTGCTTTGCGGCGGGCACGTTTTGCACAGGCAATCTCATGAGTGAGCCAGGGTGTAGGGGGGCGGTCAGGTAAAAGACGGGTTGTGGCTGGAGCATGAGTGTCCAGAAGATGGTGGAGAGTAGTATAGAATTCATCGGCAAGGTTATGTGACTTTTCAGAAAGGAGGCAGGAGGCATCAGATGAAATTGTGGAGAGGTCAATAGATTTGAGATTGCGTCGAGTCACTGTGCGCGTGGTACGGGAAGGAGGAGAAATGTCAAGAGAACAGAGAATTGCAGAGTGGTCAGATGGAAGGGCTGAAGTTAGACGGGTAGAAAGAACTAGGCAGTTGTCAGTAGCTGAATTGTGGTGATCACGAGAAATGATCCAGCCTCTCTTTTATTTCAAATGTAGTTGAAAGAAATGTCTTTTTTCAGACACCAGGCCATCTTAGTTCTACTATTTTTCTTGATCACATCAGTCTGCTTACAAAACTAGTCACAGCAAAGAAACAGCATTATACTTAGTGATATCTTAGCTGTTTTTGACAATGGCGACACTTCATTTTTACACCTTTATGACCTGTCAGCTCCTTTTGATGTAACAGACCTTAACATTCTTCTTTTTCGGTTATTGGATATGTAATACTATTTCTTTCTAGTTGTTGAAAGTTTCAATCAGTGGTCTCTTTCCTCTGGTACATGTTTAAATTATGGCGTCTCACTGTGATTACATCTCAGACATGCATTGTTCATCTTCTAGACTAAACAAGTATCTACTGTCATTACCTCTATTTTTTTTTGCCCCATATAAGCTTAAAAAATGATAATCCGTTTTATCAACTTAGCTGTTTAACAGCTGTTGCTCAGGCAATTTTACCACTCAAACTTTTATAGTTGAACGTAATTTTGGGATGACAGAAAGTACATTCAAGCTGAACGATGATAAGACAAAAGCAATTCTTATCATTCCACCAGAGCTCTAAAAGTGTCTTCATCTGCAACCTATTCTGTTAATCAATTGCATTGACCCTCCATATTCACCACATGAATATATCCAGGCGGTCATGATCCACAGACGTCTTCCTTTAACTCTTTTCCCGCCATGGTCGCAATCAAGCGACTTCCCATACGACCGCCATGGTCGCATTTGTGCGACTTGGAGGGGTCATGTTAAATGATAACTTTTCACGTGGGTACAAAGCTTCAGTCAGCTCCACTGGTGAATGTAGGCGACTGTATGATTTGAAAACTTTACCCAGCGACCTAGTTTTTCAGCAGTAAGGCCGAAGTGTGGCTTTGTTAACTGTCGGAATTTACGTCACGTTTTCTCCGAAGCGTTTTCTCCAAAATGGCTGCAGATCGACACGCATTGTCTACTACTCCGAGTAGAATAAGCAGACAGCTAGACTTTGTGTATAGATTGTCCATTGCCTTTGCTCATTTATTATTATATCTGGCGCACAACTCACGAAGTAAGGTCAGTAGTACAACTAATAAACCGTATGAAAAAAAATTGTTTGTTTTTCTTTATAATAAAAATAATCAAATCAAGCACATAAATAAAAGCAAGCATTCAAATATAAATACAACATCTGCCCTTTACACAGCAAAAAAAAAAAGTGAAAATCTTAAGTAGTCTTTGAGATAGAAGCTTTTAAAAATGCATACTGCGCTGCTAAATTGGCTGCCCAAAATATACTTGGCACTGAGGAATGCCGTTTCTGGGGAAACTTGGCGATGAAAGAGTTAAACAAAACATTTCCATTATATACAAATTTGCCTGTGTAGAATTTAGGAAAACGAGTCTCTTTATTATGGTCTTTCAGCTATGCAATTAAAACACTGTTTTCTTCATTTATTCCCTCTCAATGACTTGTATAATGCACTTTAGGCCAGTCTTCTAGAAAACTTCTCCACAAACTCTGAAAAGTTCAAAATAATGCCAAATAGCTGGTTTTCAAATCTTCGACGTGTGAGCATATATCCCCTCCTCTCAAACCATTCTAGCAGAGTTCCGTTTAATCTGAAAAAAATTATAATCATTCCTCGGTATATTTTGTATCTGTCTCTGGCTAGAACATGTCTTCTGTAACGCTCTGACATTTTTTTTATTGATTTATATCAGAGGGTTTCACTGGTCTTTTACATCAAAAGCGTTTTGTTTTCTATCTTTAAGACCAAAATATTTCAGTGAACATGGAATCGCTCATAGACGTTCTATCGTAGGAAAAAGCCCTTGTCCTTGAGAGAATTCAGTTTCAATAACTTCCTTCAGATCTGATCTTAATTGTATGCTTTCAACTATAGTCTGTGTGTATATGAATGTGTGTGCATGTGTGTATGCGTGCTTGTGTGTATATAAATAAATAAACAAATAATACCATATACATCCTAAGAACTATCATAGAGAGGTCAAATGAGATGAATAAGGATTTGTATTTATGCTTTCTTGACTACACCAAGGTTTCGATCGGGTAAGACATGATGAATTTATCAACCAACTGGAGAGACTCAATGTTGATGGAAAAGATCTACGAATAATCAGAAATATGTACTGGGAACAAACAGCTGCAATGAGAATAGAAAACAATGTAAGCTCTTTCCAAAATATCAAAAGAGGAGCAAGACAGGGTTGTGTTTTATCACCAGGTCTGTTGTCACTTTACAGCTAAAACATCATGAGAAACCTAGAAGAAGACCCTGGATTAAAGGTTGGAGGGAAAATGATAAGCAACATTCGATACGCAAATGACACCGTGCTAATTGCAGAAAATGAAAGGGACCTACAAAACCTTGTGAATATACTTGAAATAGAAAGCAAAGGTAAGACGCTGGAACTAAACAGCAGGAAGACTGAAGTCATGGTGATCAGTAAAAAACATGAAATCCCCTCATGCAAAATAACAGCAAATGGCACAACCTTGACACAGGTTGATAAATTCAAATACTTGGGAACGATCATTTTATCAGACGGCAGATGCACATCAGAAATAGCGGGCAGAATTGGCCAAGCCAAAACAGCATTCAAGAAGATGAAAAGCATTCTTACCAACAAATGCCTGTCAATCAACATCAGGAGGAGAGTTCTTGAATGTTACATAGAACCAGTACTGTTGTGCGGATGCGAGGCGTGGACAGTCAACAAACAAAGCCAGAACAAGATTGAGGCAGCCGAGATGTGGTTTCTAAGAAGAATGTTGAGAGTTCCATGGACAGCAAAGAGAACAAACGAGACAGTCTTGATGGAGGCAGACACAAGTAGATCACTCATAAGGAAGATTAAGAAAAGACAGGCAACATTTATAGGCCATTTTATGAAGAAGGGGGATTTGGAGCACCTGGTCACAACGGGAAATCTGGAGGGAAAGAGAGCACCGGGTAGACCCAGGGAGAAAATGCTGGACGGATTTGCAGAGTGGCTGGGGACGAGGAGTGTGGGGGAGATGCTACGGGTAACGAGAGATAGAGACAGATGGAAGTCCATAATCGCCACCGCCATGCAGCAGGGCACCTGGTCATGTGTGTGTGTGTGTATGTGCGTGTGTGTGTTTGTGTGTGTGTGTGTGTGTGTGTGTGTGTGTGTGTGTGTGTGTGTGTGTGTGTGTGTGTGTGTGTGTGTGTGTGTGTGTGTACACACTCATATATCTGTGTGTGTGTACACACACATGTATCTGTGTGTGTGCATGCGAGCGCGTGTGTGTGTACGCGCACGTGTGTATATATATGTCTGCTTGTGCTTGCGTGTATGTGTGTGTGTGTGTGTGTGTGTGTGTGTGTGTGTGTGTGTGTGTGTGTGTGTGTGGTGTGTGTGTGTGTGTGTATGTGTGTGTGTGTGTGTGTGTGTGTGTGTGTGTGTGTGTGTGTGTGTGTGTGTGTATGTGTGTGTGTGTCTGCATGTGAGTTAGAGAGATAAAGATAAACGGGAATAGTGAGAGCGGGGGGGAGGGAGAAAGACAGAGATAGAGATAGGAACAAAGAAAAGAAAGAAAGAGAGAGAGAGAGAGAGAGTCAGACAGACAGACAGACAGAGACAGACAGACAGACAAACAAACAGAGAGCTAGACAGATAGACGGGCCAGGTAGACAGACCGAAAGTCAGAGAAGCACAGAGGGGGGAATATAACTATTCATTGCTTTCTTTTTCCACCATCGTTGTATGACCAATAAACACATGGAAGTATGTATATCATAACTATTTGCATTTATGTTATTGCTGTTGCTTGTTTGAAACTGTACGTGTTATGATTCATCTGTTTTGAATATAGTGGAAGGAGTTGTCTCGTATTTGCTTTATGTGCGCTTGCCTTTTCCTTCATGCTTTTGTGAAGCACACTGGGCTATTTTGAGATGTGGCGGTGTACAGGTAACCATTATCATCATTATTAATATTAAGTTAATATCATCATAATTGTTATTTCACTCGAAATGGCAAACTGATATCAGAACTTGTCTGTATCCAATAATTCTCATACCATAGATATTGAGTTATTTCCTTTTGTTTTTGTCTACTTGTGACTTGTGTTGGCAGTTTTCTGAAGAATTTTCGTTGAAAATGTCGAAACCTTGGCTGCATACGGCAAAAATATCAGCCTTAAACAAATGTGTCTTTTGGACACAACGAGACTATCCTAAATGGTTTAATAACAATGCCTTTAGTGTTGATATTAAAGATCAATTGTCATGTTGTCGTAAATGGGTTTATGTAAAACACTTTCACTATTGATGCTAACAAATAGTTGTCATATTTTTCCCACATACCAATAGGGAATATCATCTAACATTATCGGTAAGTTTCATGAATCAGAAAATGCACTGACATCGTCATTATCATTTTTAAATATTTATGAAACGACTCTGTGGAAGGCTTCGATGCTTTATTCTGTGATGATTGATATATTGTGTCTAATTGTTTTTGTACATTTGAATGTTTATCTTTATACTATTGTCTGTCGTTTTGTTACCTATGTGGTATAACAAAAGTTTAACGAGTGATTAGGTCTTGACGTCTTCATTTGTCATTGTGAAAACTTGCTTTGTGTTCATCAGAGTCCGAGTTTGGTTGGTGCGACAGCGTCAGCTGAACTCTTTCCGTCTACTCGCCGTGGTTTTGTCTTTGGCTTCTGCAACGCTTTGTGGGTCATTTCTGTCCTGACCGTGCCTCTCCTTGCCTTTCTGCTAAGGTTCCATTCTTGGAGAACTCTGCAGATGGCTTCCAGTGCAGCTGCTGGCTTCGTCGTCTTTTTCATGTAAAGAAATGTGACGTAGTTCGGATCTATATTTTGAATGGTTACGTGTATATGATGCAATAGTTATTATCATTACATTTTGTGACTAAATGTTTTTTCTTGTCTGCAGGAAGGGGTGCGTGAAATAGTAATATCTCATGGTTTGTGTGGGTCCATGGACATCATGGAAGAATTTTGATTTGAATAGTTTTAAACCGTTATCAACATGTGTCCGTTGAGTATGTGCTTGTGTTTATTATGAGCGTATTACTGATCAAACGAATTTCCATGAATGTTATTGAATTTTGTAATTTGTAATGAAATGGGTTTAATTGAATTGAAACGAACTGTTTGGGATGTTCTTGTTTATCAATCATTGTAGTATGTGTTACATGTTCAACCTTTGTCTAACTTACTATTTATTCAAAACAAAAAACAAGCAAATACACATACATAAGTGACAAATAGGTGCACGTACCCTGTCTCTCCCCGCCCCCGACACAGACACCCATGCACATTATCTCACTGGCTGTTTTTCATTCGGGGTGCCCAGAGCGTCATTTTGATAATCGCAATGATGCAAGGGTTTGGAGGAGGATTTCATGGTGCTTTAACATTTGCATATTCGCTCCACCCAAAGCTTTTGGCAATTGAGAAGCTATAAACTCAATTTTGTTTTTCAAATTGTGTTTTAGGGTGATTTCAACCATGAAACTTTCTAAAACCGAAGATCGTGTGTGAAAGACTCAAAATATTGAAAACACTTAGCTGGCATGATTTTAACTCTATCTGGATGTGTCTTAGTTATACCTATAACTGGTTGGCTGTATCTGACGCCGGATGTTCCTAAACTGCGTTACATTATTTTATTCAGCGACAAAAACAGTCGCTACTATAATCACACAATCTTCAAAGCATTACATAGTGGTAGTCGTAGGCCTCTATCAGTTGACGCCTTTGTAGCAGTGTTGACTGTGGCTGGTAAGGACGATACGGGAAAGGCAGTCTCTATAACATCATATGCATATATGGATGCTGGCCATGGGATTGATTTCATAGGAACTTGCTTTCTGCCTGGATCTCTTTTCCTTAGCTAAGTTCTAGATCTTCTTTTCCCCAAACCTGAGTTGTTTCTGGAGCACACTGCGCCATCTGCTTGGGCGGCTGCTGTGTCCTCTTAGCTCTCTGAGTTCAGCTGTCATTCTCGTTTGGCGTGTGTTGTCAGTGCTGATGATGTAGGCGTTGCACACTGCCATCTTGGTATGAGTTGTCAGCTTTGGGTTCTCCCAGACGCAAGCAGTAAGTCAGCCCAAGGTTGCTGCAGCCATGTCAATGCGCTTCTTGATCTTGGCATCGAAGAACAGATTGATGCTGACGATGGACCTGAGCTATGTGAACTGGTGGACGACATCAAGTTTGCATGATAATGAAAAGTAGAATGTCCATGTCTTGGCTCACAATGATGGTCTGTGCGGATTTTGCAAGATACGTATGTCTATGAGGCACTGGAGTTCTTGCTCAGTATGCAATATGATGACAGCATCACCAGTGAAGAAATTGTCTCTCATAATGATCTTGCAAGGTTGAAGTGTCACCTGCTGGACTTGGTGAACAGGCACACTCCCGTTGCAGTAACCAAAAGCATGCTTCAGGAGTATCGAGACAAAAATGCTTAAAAGGGTGGGAAAAGGGACACAGCCTTATTTGATGCCATTGATGTCAAAAGGTTCGGACATGCTGCCCTCGTACTGCGTGGTTGCCTTCTTATCGTCATCGATTGATCTGATCAATCACTCATATAATACACAGTCTACACAATCCAGCAGTCTCACCTGTCTCACCCATCAGCATCACCGAATTCAGTGTTGGCCGCTGCACTCTAATACCGCCAGCCCCCTCCAAACCGTCTTTCTTTTTTCTTTTTGCCTGTCTTTTTTTCTTGAAAAATGGTTGCCATGAGGTCTGTGTTCTTGCTACGTGACATTTGGTCAAACAGTTTAGTCTTCTCTTGTTGACATCTGCTAGTGATTTTCTGGTGGTATCAAGTTCTTCCAGGACACCTTCATTAGTTCTTCTATCTGTCCATTTGACACATAGTAGTCTCCGATAAAACCACATCTCTGCTGCTTCAATTCTTTTGCAATCAGCTTATCTGAGAGATCAGGCTTCGCAGCCGTAAATCTTGATTGGGCAGATCAAACATATTAAAAGTTTAATATTCAGGCCATTTGGTATGCCTCTGTCTTCCCAGATATTGTTGAGTTGGACCCTTTTTTGCTTTGCCATTCCAATTCTTATTCTGATGTCTTTCGAGCAGGTGCCATTGGCAGTCTTCACAAAACAAAGATTTTTAAAATCTAACATTTTCTAAAGGAACTTTATGAATTAAGATGTCTTGATTGTTTTTTAGTGCCTTTGCCTTTGACACGTGGTACTTTTGTTTTCTTGGTGTTCAAGCTTAGGCCAGCATTTTTGCCAGCTGCATCCACCCTGTATAGAATTCTTTTCATACTGGTAATATTGCCTGCCACTAGCACAGTATCATCAGCATAACACAGGTTTGTAGGTTTCCCCCTATCTTTATACCTATGTCTTCTATAGCAGCATCTATCATGACTTGTTCTGTATAGATGCTGAAGAGATAAGGTGAACGGATACAACCTTGTCTAAAACCACTGTGGGTGTTAAAAAAATTCACATTTCTGACTCTTCGATCTAATTGTAGCTTTTTGGTGTTTATATAATGAGGCAATTAATGAAATATGTTTACAAAAGCCCGTTTTGACCATTGCGTGGAGATGAATGACGGTATACAATGCTTTGCTATAGCCTATGAAGGTGACAAAATCTTCTTCATCAGTACTTTTTATCTTCTCCATGAGTATTTGTCAAAAGAAATAACATGTCACTTGTGCCTCTGTTGGATTTGTCATCTGCCAGGCAGTCAGCTAGTTCTTCTATTTTGGGCTTCAATCTAATGAAAACAGTTATGATCAAGATGTTACTGCCATGGCTGATGAAGGCAATGGTTCTGTAGTTGTTCCAAGATAACAACAAGATAACAAATTTTATTTTAGCCCAGTGCACAGACACAAGGAAAATGTTTAGGCTATGCATACAATCACACTCACACCTCACAACAATAACAATATTCAACATCATTAAAGAAAAATTCGTCGGTCATCCACGGAATCGAAGAAACACACGCACACAACACACACACACACACACACACACACACACACACACACACAACACACACACACACACACACACACACACACACACACACACACACACACACACTCACTCACTCACTCACTCACTCACTCACTCACGCCACGGCGCCCAAATCCGAGACACCTTAGCTGGCCACTTTTGGTTCTGCCCTGCCAGCCAGTTAACAGCGTGCATCTGTCCCACCCCTCCAATATTAAACAATCTTATGAAACATCACTGATACTTGAAGTTTCCAATCTGCTGGCCGCTGATGAGCATTCCAGCTTTTACAACAAAGATGGTGTATTGCTTTTAGACCTTCTTTTATAGCATGTTTTAACAATTCTCCTGGAACACTGTAAAGTACTGGGGATTTTCGTGATTTAACTGCTTGGTGGCTGCTTCAGTTTCACTTCATAGTGGTTCTGGTTCTAATTCTGGACAGTTCAGGTCATGGCATAGGCTGTGTTGAAGGCTATTGTCACTAAAAAGGGAACCCAACAGTATAATTTCAAAATGCTGTAATCAAATTTAAAAAAAAAAAAATTTTTGTTTGTTCATTCTGTGCGAACATTGGAGGCAATGATGTTTTATTCCAGGTGTCTATAAAATACCCTATGATCAAGACTGAGCAGTACTGTCTACACCACAAAAACAGTTCAGCAGCACAACATTGGCAAACACATATCTAAATGTAATGGACATTGGTCAGAGTATGTCGTAATTAGTCATTTGTTGAGAGTATATGAAATAGTCAACAACACTGCCGTCTAATCGATAGTAACATGTACATTTTCCTTCTAACTTTCTGAGTGAGTTTCCATTTAAGACAAGTAAGCCATTATCTATGTATAGTTTGTGTGCTGACCAGTAAATAGTAATGTTCATTGAATACTTTTCAGAAATATAGTCGAATGAATATGACGAAGGGAGTTTAAATGATCATTTTCAGAATCAAAGTGAGCATGATCAGCTGAAAAATGTTCAGTATTATTTCCAAGACAGCCCCATGCATTTGACGTAAAACTGTTTCCAAATGTGAAATATTCTACAAAATTTGACGCATAAACGCACTAAGAGAATTCTAGCTGGATTTAAGAGCATATATATATATATATATATATATATATATATTATATATATATATATATATATATATATATTATATATATATATATATATATATATGTATATATATACATACGTACATACACACATACATACATACATACACACACATACATACATACATACATACACACATACATACACACACACACACACACACACACAATATATATATATATATATATATATATATATATATAGAGAGAGAGAGAGAGAGAGAGAGGGAGGGAGAGAGAGATGTGTGTGTATATATATATATATATATGTATATATATATATATATATATATATATATATATATATATGTGTTGTGTGTGTGTGTGTGTGTGTGTGTGTGTGTGTGTGTGTGTGTGTGTGTGTGTGTTAATTTTTATTGGCAAACCATGTTTGAAAATCTTCTGAAATTCGTCTGTAATTTTTCGAGCTTTTTACACATCATCAGAGTTCTGTAAAAGGAGAAAATAGCACTAATGTTCTCAAACCAAATAACAGAAATCAGCATGAAACATGAACAACATTAGAATGTGAAGCGATCATACGTATATATATATGTACATGTATATATATATATATA
>JAPXFY010000013.1:41190902-41195902 GCA_030674185.1 Monoplex corrugatus
TTTTCACCACTTCAGTGAAGTTTCACCTTAGCAACAGGTATTTGTAGTTCACGAATCTTTACCAAATTTTGTACCATGGTAAAACACACCATGCCACAATAGCACACAAAACCTGGTGTGAAAATCTACTGTAATTGTCTTGTTATTTAAGTTTATACATCCCTTTTTCTGACACAAAAAGCATGCCGTTATCTGGTTAAAACGTATTTTAAATACATTTTCCGATTGAATTATAAAATGCTGAGTGCATGTACATGTAATTTAAAGATTAAATATTCCATTTTTAACGAAAAGTAAAAATTGACAAAATCGACCATCACACCTTTTCCAGGCCTCTACGCTTTTCGCTGCCTGCGAGTTAGGACTCGTTTCGTGAAAACGGGTCACAAATTTACTTCACTTAATCAATAAAAACAATGAAATATTTTCTAATGCAAACAGGGGTAAGACAAGGAAGGATACATGATGCCAGCATTGCTCTTCAAAATACCAATAGACTTGGGTGATAAGAAAGCCAAACAAGAATCATCGGATGGAATCTCTTTTCAATAGAAGAACAGAAGAAGGCCAAAAAGATAAAGACCCAAGAACATTTTGCAATGAAGAATAGAAAGAAAGAAAGAAAGAAAGAAAGAAAGAAAGAAAGAAAGAAACTTAAGGCCATGAAACAGATTTGGGATACAATACAAAGGCTGGTTCATAACAGACAGACGTGGAAGACTTGTATTGCTGACCTATATACCGAAGGCATAATAGACAGTAATCAAATAACCATCACCATCAGTAAGTAAATTTTAGAAGAGGAGAGATCCGATTATTTAATCTCACTCAGAATGACTTGAGTGCCTGTCTGTTACTGAAATGTGTCCGCCAGATTTTGTTTGTTTTTTTAATGGATATTTTTGCAAAGTTTGGTCAAAGGTGTGAACCATTGAGAAAGATCTTCGAAAGCAAAGATTTGGAGAACTAGGTGTCAAATCGTCATGGTCAAGGTCACCAGAACCAAAATCAGCACGCTTAGAGGTAGGTTTGTGAAAAACATTTTCACAGGAACATCTAATAATAATTATTTCAATTTGGTTGACAATTTTATGACAGTCTACCATTGTCCGGAATAAATATGAGGTTATATTTTAAACGAAGCTTATTCAGTCACAGTGATATTAAGAATTATTAAATCAACATTTGCTGTCTAAATGGTTCTAAACATTGATAGAAGTCCTTGGAAGGATATACAATTATTCATGGAAGTATTTAACTTCGCAGATAACTGTTGGCAGATTTGGACGGACGAATGTGGAATTATGATACATCCTTAAACACCAGACTTCAGATGATAGTTCATGAGGAGATGGAAATTGACAGCAAATCGAGCCACGATCTCTCTCTCATCTGACTCATCTGCTCATCAATCCCACGATTCTCTCTCTCTCTCTCCTCTCTCTCTCTCTCTCTCTCTCTCTCTCTCTCTCTTCTCTCTCTCTCTCTTCTCTCTCTCTCTCTCTCTCTCTCTTCTCTTTCTCTGTCTGTCTGTCTGTCTGTTCTCTCTCTTTCTCTGTATGATACATAAACACACACAAAACACACACACACACACACACACACACACACACACACACACCACACACATACATATTTCGTAATTTTGTATTCTGGTTCTTTTTGATCATAGTTGGTTTACTGTGTGAAATTCAGGCTGTCTTCCCTGGGTAGATTACACCACCTTAGTGAGGTGCAGCCTCCTCCCTTTCTCTCTCTCTCTCTCTCTCTCTCTCTCTCTCTCTCTCTCTCTCTCTCTCTCTCTCTCTGTCTGCGTTCTGTTCACCCATGGAAGTTGACTTACCCCATAGTTTAGTCAGAGGTAACTCCCTTATTTCCACAGATTTTTTTAACATGTGCTACATGAGTCGGTTTGTCCATGAAATATATGCCCACTCATACAATCTTTCATCTATCATTCCATCCATCTATCCGTTCACCCGTTCATACATCCATATGTAATGCTTTGCTTTGTCATCAGAAATCGCGCGTTTGGGATCACAATGACTGCAGCCAATGTTGGGGGAATGGTGGCTCCATTCTCCAGTATGCTGGTACGGTTTGAATCAACTTGTGTTTTGTGGTATCGTGATGTGTTGTATTGTATTGTATCGTCTAGGACGTAAGAAGTTCTAAATGACCAGGTTCGGGAAAACATCGGAAACAAAACTCGTCAGATTTCTCTCTCTCCCCCCCCCCCCCCATTCCCTTTCCTTTTATGGGACCTTCAACTGTAGTCCACCTGAAGAATAGCACTCGAAAAACAGAGATGTGTCACACAGGTTGCAAAATGCCTATAGAAAAGTTTATGATCAAACTTGAGTATAAGAATATGATGAGACATGACATGGATACACTGTACATTATAGCTGTGTCTGCTGAGTACGTCGACCATGCAGCTGTGGAGTATCAGTAGGCAGGAGGATAGGGAGAAGATTGCATACTCTCACAACATTTCAAAGATACTCTGTGCTGGTCAGGCATATAAGCAGAGAGAGAGAGAGAGAGAGAGAGAGAGAGAGAGAGAGAGAGAGAGAGAGAGAGAGAGAGAGAGAGAGAGAGAGAGAGAGATGCACGTTTGTATGTTTTCTTTATTTTCACTTTAGTTGAAACTATAGTAGATTGACTAACTGACATCATTTGCAAACAGTGAATCCCATGCCTATGTCTAATCTCCTGACGACTGCAGCCTGCATTTTTCAGATTGACTACGCAACATGGGGGCCTGGTGCAGTGTACGGCACGCTCTGTGTGTGTGCTGTTCTCTTGGTTCTCGTGCTGCCAGAGAGCAGGGACAGAGAACTCCCACAGACCATCCGGGACGTCGAGGCTTGGTACCACGTCACTTCCTCAGATAATGAGGTCAATCCTAGCACTGAAACGTTTGTCTGATTTGTTTGTTAAATTGAAAATAAAACAGACAACTTCACGGTTGAGTCTGCACTACACGCTTTGGTGCAAGTTTGTTTCACTGGCTATGATTATATCGAAAACCTCCTACATATAACACCTGCAGTGCTGGTGAATATGTAAACAATTCAGCACCATGATGCCATCTTGAGAAAATTGAAACTAAAAAATGGCGAAATGCAATGCAGGATGCACGACAGAAGTATGTGAAAATGTCTTCCTCATGTAGAAGCTTGTTCATGCATGGGAGATTTACGGGATTTGGACAATTCTATGCGCACTCCTCTCAAATCCCAGTGTGATTTTGCATTACTCCTTCAGCCTGCGCTAAACTGATATGCCTTGGCAGGGTTTTGAAATGGGCAGGGAAGAAGAAGTTCTAACAAGACCGGTAAAAATATCAGCAGCCATCACCAAAATCATTGGAGCATAAAGATGGACATTAAACACACCATGGTTTGAAGGTGGACATTGGGGCTTCAACCCGAGACATCAGGTCTTCAGTCCACGTTATTACCAAGGCACTTATCTGGTCCATACCAAAAATTTTCCAAATTTCCGGTCCTAAAGATCTTCCTAAAATTTGGAATAAGGTCAAAGAAATCAAAAATGGATTTCATTTACAACAGTTTCCTATTAAGATTAAAGACAATGAATTTCCTTCGTCATCTGAGAAAGCTGAAGAATTTGTACAGTTCTTTTCAAGAGCAAGTAATTCCAGTAGCTTGTCTCCACCAATTCAGGAGAAAAGACGGAAAATTGAGGAATCTGTAGAATACTCAGATCCTCCCCCCGATAGTCATATGTACATTAATTCAAAAATTACGTTACAAGAACTTAAAGATGCTCTTCTCTCTTTGAACAATAAAAAATCGGCTGTAGGACTGGATGGCATTTCGTATACACTTTTAAATCATTTACCAGAGAAATGGATTAAATATTTACGCCATATCATACTAAAATGCTGGGAAAGTGGTCACATACCAGACATTTGGAAGAATTCAATTGTGATACCTGTACTGAAAGCTAATAAACCACGCTCTGATCCAGGTAGTTACAGGCCTATCTCGCTTACATCCCATGTTTCGAAACTTATGGAAAAAATTACTCTGAATCGACTGACTTATTTTTGTGAGAAAAATAATATAATACCTATTAACCAGTCTGGATTTCGAAATGGTAGATCGAAGACAGACCATTTAGTCAAATTAACAACTCAAATAAAAACTCAGTTTGCGAGAAGGAAAAATGTCTTAGCTACCTTTTTTGATCTTAAAAAAGCGTATGATCAAGTCTGGCATGCAAGACTTTTGTTGAAATTGAAACATATTGGTCTCAAAGGTAATATTTATTATTTCATCAAAGCATTTATAAGTAATCGATGTATAGTCGCTAAAATAAGTAATACATACTCTGAAAAACGACCTGTAAACATGGGAATTCCACAGGGTTCCATAATATCTCCTCTTTTATTTAATATTTTGATCAATGACCTGCCAACACAAGTCTCAAACAATGTGAATTTAGCTCAGTACGCTGATGATATAGCGCTCTGGATGAACGTTTCGTTGAAAAGGAAGACTTCCTTAAGAGAAATAACCTATATTAAAAAGATCTATCAACGTGAAATTGATCACATTTCCACTTACTTGAAAGTTAACGGTCTGGAAATATCCAATGAAAAGACACATATGATTATTTTTAATAATGGTTTCAGTCCTAAAGAGTTACCACTGTTCAAAATTGATAATGAGGAACTGAAATATACCACTCAGGTGAAATTTCTGGGAGTTCACTTGACTTCTAGTTTACAATGGAAAGTACATATTGATGCCTTGTTATACAAAGCCGTGAAAAGCTTTAATTTAATAAAAATAATTAGTAAACAGTCATGGGGGCAGGACATTAAAACGTTGTTACATCTTGTTACAGCTTTAGTCAGATAAAAGTTGGCTTATGGCCAAGAGGTCTATTTTTCAGCCCCAAAATGTTATTTGAAAAAAAACTTCAAAGCTTAGATAGTAAAGCTGTTAAATGTGCTCTTGGGGTAC
>JAPXFY010000013.1:41200902-41213402 GCA_030674185.1 Monoplex corrugatus
TGTTTAAACGAACAAATAAGCCTGTCTTTATATTCATTAATAAACTGACACTCATTTCCTACTCCCTGGGACAACCACACGATTCCAAACCCAAGTTCTGATAAAGCCTTTTTTACCTGATAGGCCCAGTTCTGTTTTCCTATTTCCATTTGAGTAACCGTCATTTCATATGCCTGTTTACATAACCGAGATTGTGGAAGCCTTAACAATTTCAACCAGTATTTAATACTCTTCACAAAGGTTCTAATGTATAAAGGATATCTTCCAGTTTCTCCATATAAAACAGTGTTAGAAGAGTGAATTGGTACAGCCAAAAAACGTTTTATAGCATATGTATGCACTTTTTCCATATGTGGATTTACAGTAAGACCCCATACTTCAGCTGCATATGTAAGTAAAGGTTCTATCTGTGTATCAAACATTTTCCAATATAAATTACAATCAATAGAATTGAGCTTCCGTAAGGATTTTAAAATTTCAATAACACCCTTTTTCCCTTTATTACAAGATTCTTCCCATGCATAATTTAAACTTAATTTTGTCGAAAATATCATTCCTAAGTATTTATAGGAATTAACAACTTTAACCTCGTTAATTCCATAGAACCATTTTTCGTATTTTGATAAATGTCCACCCTTCCTGAAAATCATAATATTAGTTTTATCCATATTAACTGTTAAAGCTAGTCGATCCGATTCTTCCTTTAAGACATTTAACTGGTTTTGTAAGCCTTTGACTGTACCAGAGAGAAGAATAACATCGTCTGCAAACAGCAATAGGAATATCTCAATAACCCCAGGGATGATTTGAATGCCATGCCTGCCTTTTCTTGACAGTTCCACTGCTAATTCATTAATGAAAAATGAAAACAATTGAGGACTCAATTGACACCCCTGTTTCACTCCTTTAGGGCATTCAAAATAATCTGAATATACACACTTCTCACGCACGCATGCAAACACTGAGTTGTAAACTCCTCTTAAGGCCATATATAATTTTCCATTCACACCACTTTTACGTAATACATTCCAAAGATTATTACGATTCACAGAATCGAATGCCTTCCTAAAATCCACAAATGCAACATAAAGTTTCTTATTTAAAAGTAAATGCTTCTGCACAAGGGAGTAAAGTGTGAAAATATGATCAATTGTACTGTATTTTGCTCTAAATCCAGCTTGTTCTTCAACTATTTTCTCTTCTTTTTCTGCCCACTTTGTTAATCTCTTATTCAAAATATATGTATAAACTTTACTCACTATACTTGTTAGAGCGACTCCTCTATAATTATCTGGATTATTCACATCTCCTTTTTTATGAATTGGGATTATTATGGACTTTGCCCATTCTGACGGAAAAATGCCATTATCAAAAAGCTTGTTACATAAATGGACAAGGAAATCAATTACATTAGCATTTGCATGTTTTAACATTTCGCTGATTATTTGATCTGGTCCTGCGCTCTTTCCTGCTTTCAAATGCCTGATACTCGCAGTCACTTCTTCTTTAGTTATAGGCTCATTGAAAAGGGGCTCAAAATTATTTTCTTCCTCTACTATATTACTCTCTTGTGCAGTATTTCCCCCGATATCATTGAAAACACTGCAGAAATGATTGTACCATTGTTCAATAGAGATTTCATTGTACACAAAGGCCTTTCTATTAACAGATCTTATTATTGACCAGAATGTCCTGGAGTCATTGATGGAATCTTTGAGTGTTCTTATTTTCTTATCTTCGTATTCCCTTTCTTTCGTTTTCCTTAGTTTAACATACTCTTTTCGTGATATGACATATGCTTCTCTTTTTTCTTTTTTTTCTTTTTCTGTTTTGCATCTCTGGAATCTTTTCAGTAGCCTCTTAACTTCTTGTTTCTTTCTTTCACATTCCTTATCAAACCAATCATTCTGTTTCTTTTGTCCTTGTCTCACTGTTCGTACCATACACGCAGCTGCCCCGCATAAAGCCTTAGTAAACTGCTCCGAACTGTCATTCACATTATAATCTAACAAACCGAAAGCTGTCTGTAGACAATTGTTGAACTCAGAACCATCAAGCTCTTGTACAAATAAACTTGCTAATTCTTCAGACCATACAATTTTTTCTTCCCCTTGTTGTCTTGCACTTTCTACATCTGTATGATTATTTCCCCTTTTCCATATTACCTCAACAGGTAGATGCCATGAATCAACACAGTTACCTACCCGTAAATCAAAGCATGAGACCAGATTATATGGAACAAGAAAATAGTCAATCACACTACACCCGTTTGGAGACACAAAAGTGTATTCACCCTCTGTATCTCCATCACAAAAACCATTCAAAATAACCATATCCAACATGAAACATAAGTTCAACAATGTTTTGCCAAAACTATTCACAGTTTCATCTTTAGAACAACGTACATCACATTCATTATACATCCTGTCATACTCAATGTCTTCCAAATAAGTAGTCATGTCTTCAGGCGCAAACTGTTCGTGACCTGTTCTAGCATTGAGATCTCCCATAATTATAAAATGTGTTTTTTCTTTTTCAAACTGTTGTAGCATTAATTCTTCCAGCATCAAAATCCCATCTTTAATTAATGTTTCGTTATATCTAGGGCTTCCTTCTGGCGCAACATAGCATGCAATCAAAATCAGATCTTTGTCTAAATCAAATACATTTTTGTTTACTCTGATGGCAATGGTGTTATCATAATCTAACATTATTTCTTTCACACAATTTTCTAAAGTTTTTTTCACCAACAATAAAACTCCACCCGAATTCCTGCCATGGTGTGACAATTTCTTAGCTGGAGCGTAAAACTTCAAATAATCAGTGAACAAACAGCTGAAATCAAACGAAGTATCAAGAAAACATTCAGTAAGACAAACAAAATCAAATTTTGTTACATAATTTATGAAGGAAACGTTCTTCAATTTACTGTACAAATTTTCAACGTTGTAATTCAAAAAGGACCACTGGTTTGGATGGCCATGCCTGTCCTATGGCTTTCTGGAAGTACCGGAACGCAAGCTCCTGTTGCCAAGGTTACCGCCTGCTCCTCTGCCGCGGGCCGTGCTTGTTGACGTCCGTCGCGGTTGGCTGCCCATGCTCACCCTCTCACCCGTCTGTCGGTCTGCCGCAGGACTGCCGCGTGATGCACGTGCGTCGGTGTCTGTAAGACGCCCGGTGTCATGCCCCTGGGAACTCCTGTTGGCGTCACGCTGAAGCTCGGCCCGGTTTGCACGTGAGATGACAGGCGGGGAAGAGGAGGAGGAAGGGAAACCACCACTCGCGACTCTGCCCCCGTTAGAGGTGACAACTCCTCTCGTCATCTGCCCATCTTGAGGGGGGTCCCCACCAGCGACTTCATCCCGCTGATTGGTGAAGGTGGGCGTGTTTCTCACGTCGGAAGAGGAGGTGTGTTTAGGTTGGAAGTCTGAAACTGTGTCACCACTCACAATCTGAGCACAAGATCGCTGTTCTGGTGGTCTTGGTCCAATCACCAATTGTCCCTTTTGGAAGTATGCTCTTTTGCCTTCACTACGTGCTCTTGCAACGATTTGTGCCTGTGTTCTTGTTAGGTCGTTTGCGACCCTGATACCTTTCACATCTAGTTTTCGTCGTATGTCTCTGTTTGTAATAATCAGCATTTTGTCTCTCCACCTGGTGAATTTGACTATCATTTGTTTGGGTTGCCCTTGTCTTGTCTGTCCAGTTCGATGTGCTCGTACGATGTCATCAGTAGTCCAGACTTTAGGGTCGTCAATACTATTGAGAACGTCAATAACTGCGGTAGCACATGAGTCAAACGTTTCCCTAGATTCTTGCTGAGAAATCCCGAAAAAAACGTAAATTATCTCTTCGTGAAAAATCTTCTAACCTGTCTGTGTCTGACTTTAATTGGGCAACATCGTGTCTCATATCCCTGATTGTCTCTGTGAGTTGTTGTATTTCCTCTTTCTCATCATTAGATTCCTGGAATAGTTGTTGTATGTCGCCACTCATATCTGTCACTGTCTCCGTCAGGTTTCTGTGATCTTTCTCCAGTCTGTTACACCTGTTGTTGATTTCCTCACATCGATCTTTCACTTGACGTAGCTCGTCTTTGATCTCTCCAAGATCATTCCTTATCAATTTGGTTTGCTCAGAGAACTGTTGCTGCATCACTTGCATAAGTCTGTCAACCATGTTATCATTTCCGTCCTCTGTGTGTGTGGTACTGTCAGTGATAGGGCCGGGATTTGTCTCTATGTCACCGCAGAGGAGCAGCCTTCTCACGCAAAACACGATGTGCTGCACGCACACGGCCGGATGGAGAGAGAGAGAGAGAGAGAGAGAGAGAGAGAGAGAGAGAGAGAGAGAGCGACTGACAGACAGACAGATACACACACAGGCAGACAGACAGAAGAACATTACGCCGTTTTTGTTTGTTTGTTTATTTGTTTGTTTATTGTTGTTGTTTCGGAAAAATAGTTTTCTCAACAGAAACGTATTTTCTTTGTGTCTTTTTTTATCATGTTACATTTACTGAGCATTGCTCAACGTCAAACGAAGACTACACGTACACATCGCCATTATCCAGACTGCAACAACAACGATTTCAGTTAAGACAGATAATGATGAAAATGACCAAGATGGTCAAGCATTTATAACAATCTTCTAATTTCTATAAGAGAGAGAGACAGACAGACAGACAGACAGACAGACAGAGAGGGATAGACAGACAGAGAGGGACAGACAGATATATAGACACAGACAGAGAGAGAGAGAGTAAGAGAGAGACAGAGACATAGACAGAGAGAAGGAGAGAGACATAGAGAAAGAGAGAGAGAGAAGGAAAGAGATAGACAGACAGACAGACAGACATATAGACAGAGAGAGAGAGAAGAGAGAGAGAGGGAAACAGAGAGAGAGACAGAGAGAGAGACAGAGGCACAGAGAGAGAGAGAGAGACAGAAACAGAGAGAAAGAGAGTTCATAGGGTCACTGTGACCTTAAAGAAGCATCAGGTGAAATAAAATTTGACGTGATTCGAGTGGTACGGGGACAATTCTATATTACCACACCAGTAAAAACACACACAAAATAATGTCGTCGAGAAAGTATTCTTCATACCCTTTCTTCAAGAAGTGCTGATACTTGGCATTTGTTTAGTCCGAAATGATATTGACCTTGGCTCCATAACAATGGCCATGATTGCTGAGAGGTACCCATAGGAGGCATGGATACATGTATACACCGACGGGTCAGCAACCAACGCTGTAGCCAACGGGGGTGCAGGCATCCTTGTTCTTTTCTCAGGAGGACAAACAACAACAGGAAGTGTCGCCACTGGAAGACACTGTACTAACTACCGTGCTGAGACAGAAGCACTCATGCAGGCGGCCTCCATGATTCAGGCTACAGACTGTGACTGCAGACAAGTTGTCTTCTTGTCTGACGTCCTCTCCGTGCTGCAGGCATGCCAGAACAACACGCTCCCCCTCCTGTCTAAAGCTCTGCACCAGGTTGCCACAACCAGAAGGGCAGTTCTGCAGTGGATTCCAGCCCACTGCGGAGTCTCCGGAAATGAGCGAGCTGATATCCTTGCTAAGGAGGGAGCCAGAGAAGAACAACCTAACAACAGCGTCAGCTACAGTGAGAAGAGGAGCATCTTCAGGGCGCTTTCCATGTCGAGACGATACAGGGATGACTACCACCTGTTGTCTAGAGAGCAGCAAGTTGTCCTGGTGAGGCTGCGCACTGGTCACAATAGGCTGAACAGCCACATGTACCGCAAACTGAAGCTGGCGCCCTCCCCAACCTGTCCCTGCGGTCAAGAAGACCAAACCACGGATCATATACTCCAAATATGTCCCCTTCACCAGGTGGCAAGAGAGGACGTGTGGCCGACAGACACTCCGCTGACAACCAAACCCCATGGCTGCAGACAGGAGCTGGAAAAGACGGCTGCATTCATCACCCGGACTCAGCTGATTGTGTTGCAGCGTACGCCAAGAAGAAGAAGAAGAGGCTCCATAACTTGCAAACCTAGGTATTGGAGCCACTTCAAACATACACACACGCAGACACACAGATAAACACGCACGCACACACGCACGCACACACGCACACACACAGACACACACACACACACACACACACACAGACACACTCACACAGACACACATATACACGCTGGTGTTCGTCTGTCGTCGTTGACAATGACCACGGCTTCATGAAGTTGCTTTGAGTCAGTGTGTCCGGAGGTGACTGATCAATCCGATCCGGGCACAGAAGTAACGTCCACAGGTTGGACATCTGTGGTCGGTTACTGTGGTTGAAGGGTTTGCAGCCCTAGCTTTCCGTGCAGCTCGTGTTTCTTGTGCAGATTGGATACGAGACACTTCTGAAGTGGTACATCCGGTTTTGATTCTTCTACGCCAGACTGTACGGTCGAGGGCAAGGTTTTCCCAATTCTCCCAGTCTATGTTGAGGGATTTTAGCGATGCCTTCAAGCTCTCTTTAAACCGTTTTCTCTGGCCCCCAACTGTACTCTAGCCAGACGCTAGTTCCCCGTAGAGGAATTGCTTTGGAATTCTGGTGTCAGACATCCGGTACACATGGCCAGCCCAGCGAACTTGACTCTTTTGAAGTAAAGTGTAGATAGAGGGGAGATTGGCTCTCTCCAGTACTTCTGTATCAGGGATCTTCTCTTGCCATATATACATATACACATATACACACACACGCACACACGCACACACACACACACACACACACACACTCACTCTCTCTCTCCTCTCTCTCTCTCTCTCTCCACACACACACACACCACACACACACACACACACACACACACACACACACAGAGGTTTTCCAGTCAATATGAGAATAATCTATCTGCATTGTGTATTATTTACCTGTACATTACACATCATTGTACTTAGATTCGCATATCTGCACTAGATTCCATTTCAATGTGTCAGTTTAGCTGGCAAATCAAAGGACACATCAATTGAAAACGGTCTTGAATAACGCTATTCTGAAAATTGATTGTCATTCAGTGCGTTTTACACATCCATATAATCATCATCATGTGCACTACTGCATGGTGTTGGCGATCATGACCCTCCATACGAATCTGTCTTTTATTATTGCAAGCATTTGTCCCAACATTTCTACCTTCATATATTCCACAGATCTATCCACTGTTTTCTTCCTGGGTCTGCCTGATGCTCTCTTTTTCCCTGGCTTTCCTGTTGCAACTAGGTGCTCAAATTTCTCTAGTCTCATAAAATGTCTTATAAATGTTGCCTGTTTTATTTCCTAATCTTCTTTATTAATGTTCTTTTTGTGCTTGCCTCTTTCAACACTAACTTACTTGTTTTCTTTTCTCTCAGTGGAACTGTTAACATTCTTCTTAGTAACCAAATTTCAAATACCTCGAAATTGGCGGATTAGTAATCCATAAAGCAAAACAATCATCACATGTGACAAAGGAGCCTGCAAGTAATAGACCAGTGTGGCTTTCTTGGCAAATATAAAGTCTGGAGCCTACAGCTCATGCTGATTGCAAAGGTCCTCTGGCCTCTAATGATATACGACATCAATATTACCATAATGAAATCGATTAGGACAAATATCAACAAATACACAGGAGAACAATTTGGTGTTCCACCACGTCTTACTGATGTTACGTACTATTTTGCCGGGCAAAACTGAAGCTACACTCAGAATGGCTCACTGAGGAGTACAAGGTGGCAAAGATCAGGCTTCTATGCATGCCTTAGGACTCTGGAGATAAGATTATGAGATCAATACAACCCTGAGCTGAAGATTGGCAGAAAATATAGAGTTCGTGAGGCAGTGGATGCAGCAAAATAAAATCCTCAAGGTCAGAGAAATAATACGGAACACACAAAGCGATAAGCAGGGATTTACGCGTTGATCAACAACAACAAAAAATGGATTGGTAATCAAAGGCCAGTGGAAATGTAGTAAAAGTGATATGACAATACAAGAGACGTAGATTGAAGAAGATACCAACTGAATCCAGAAGGCACACCAGCAAGTCCAACAGTGGCCATTATAGTGGACAATGCTGGAAAGTGCTCTCCGAAGATAGCCAAGAAGAGGAATGATATGAATACGAAAAGAAAAGGAAAACAAAGCAAAAGTAACAAATAGCACTGAAACATGCAGAACAGGTTTGGCATTAAAATATTAACATATAGTGGAATATGACGGCATCTTTTTACTTAAAACACGGTCAGAACATAGTCATGTTGCAACCTCATTTGAAAACTGGAAAGTTTTTTTTCTGACCAAATACAGCAGAAAAAAGAAGATTGGATGCTAAATGTAGAAACGACTGCACAAGACATCTCGCACAATGCGTATACTACTGTTCTGCAATAATTTCAACAATGCCGTACATGTGTATCATGCAGGTCATCCATATCCAGTATGTCTAGGAGTTCAAGCACTCATCAAAGGGAGAAATGGCATGTGAAGTCAAGATCTTTTCCTTGGTCTGCCTCCCTTTTCAATCCAGATTTTGTTTTGTGCCATAGGCTTGTCAAGTGAGTTGGTGGGATTGCATATCGTGATCAGTGACATGGTTTGAACAAATTACGTGCCATGATCATCTCAATTTTCTGTCCCAAATTTTGTGGCCATTAACTTGGTGTAAGAAATGGGACAAAAGAAAGAAATGGAGAGATCAGAGAAGAAATCTGTCCACAATGAAAATTAAGGGAAAAGTGCACATTTTCTTTTCAGTTGTGAACCATTTTGTAATATCTGAAAAATGTATACACATCTAAAATCAGTGTATACAACCTTGCCTATTTAAACTGCGTCTGTTCATGTTAACAACAACACTAATGCTGTGCGTGTTGCTTCATTGCCCTTGTTTAACCCTTTAACTCCCACACCCTGTCTACCAGCATCCTGCTTTGTCAACCAGACTAGCAAAGCAAAAATTTAACCCTTTGACTCCCTCACCCTATCCACCAGCTTCTGCTGATAAGGTGAGGGAGTCAAACGGTTAAGTTTTTGTAGGTGGTGGACAGGCGGTGGGAGTCAAAGTGTTAAAGTATTGAAATTGTAAAAAAACATTGCAGTTACATAAATCCATTGTATCTTGCATTATTATTATTCAGAAAGGCAATTTCATATGCTTTCCACATACAGCTTCATGAGTACCGATGGCCTACAACTTAATTAAATCATCTTACTATGACCCCTGTCTCTCAAACCGCAATATGCCCTCTCTCTATCCCAGTTTTCTTTGTCTCTGTACATTTCTCTGTCTGTCTCTGTCTGTCTCTGTCTCTCTCTGTCTCTCACTCTTTCACATGCACCCCCTCCCCCTCCCCCTCACACACAAGTACATACATGCATACACAAACATGCGGAAATCTGCACATATTAAGTCTTATTTTCTTACCTACGTCTCCCTCTCTTTTTGTGTCTGTCTTTATGTCTCTGTCTCCATCTCTCTCTGTCACTCTGTCTGTCTCTGTTTCTGTCTGTCTGTCTGTCTGTCTGTCTGTCTGTCTCTCTCTCTCTCTTGCTCTTACAACAACAATTGGCATCACTCTTGTCTATTCCTATTGCTGTATTTTACCCCATCATTGCTGCCAACGTAAAATTTATGGAGGTCACAGAGCCTTCTGCAATGCATACAAACGTAAACTTAATGGAGGTAGTTTGACACAATTGTTTCAGCCTAATGTAAATGGGAGAGAGCACTGACTGATGTTGTCGATCTCAGAGAGGGTTCATAAAAGTGATTGGCTTCGTTTACATGACTTTTTGACCAAAGCAGCCCTCACCAGATTTGTTTTATTTATCTGAGAATGGAAACTGGTTTTCAGCAAAATAGCGACGACAGGACTGCCTTGCATTTTAATATGGTCATCCCCTTTGGTTCCCTGAACACTGCAGAATATACTGTATGAATTATTTTTTATGTAATCATTTTGCAAAAGTAAATACAGAATTAGACACAGACAAAGAGCCAAGAGAATCCATAATCTAGATTTCAGGATCGATCTTCACATTATGTTGATGGATCCTATTGGTTCCCAGCACACTACAGAATAAATTGCTAAATTTCTTTCGTTCTTTCTCTTTCTTTATTTCTTTCTTTCCTTCTTCCACAGGATAAATATTGATCCTACGAGTGCTTGACACAAAGGGTCTGTGACAGCAGGAAATACAGGTAGCCAGCCAACACCTTCAAACTGTTGAAACACACAACCAGGGCATTGTAAAATCATCCAGCACTTCCAGGGAGTAGTATCACAAGCGGTAAGGGGGGGACTAGGGTGATGGACTGGGGGTGGGGGTTGATGAGTGGCTGCAGTGGACAACGTGACCTGTCAAGCCACTTTGTGCACTAGTACTTTTATAGTACACCGCGGCTGTTTGTAGCTCCTCAGCTGTCAGTGATCTGTCAGTAGGTGATAATCTAACGTCTGAATACTTTACGATGTAATCAGGTGGGCCATATCTTGTTTTTTTTCTTTGTTTGTTTGTTTCTATTGTGAGCAGTTATAAGTTGTTGTTTTTATTTGGAATTTTCACAAAATATTACAAATATGTAATAATTTCAAGAAACTGCTACATAAATCATCTGAAAATACATTTTGTCATGCCTAATGCAACATTCTGTGTACTTCCATGCATAAATTCCCTCAAATATGGAAGCAACAGTTGTTTTAGTGCTCACGGTAGGGATGCAACGTTTTTCCCCAGCACATGGAAAACACTGGATGTCAAAAAACGTCGTCACTCAAGGGCTTCATTTTAGTTCCAATAAGACATGTAGACTGGCAATGGCAGTTGAAAAAAACAACCTTTTTTGCTAATAAATTCTGCCATCGGAAAATAAAGTGTCATTCTTATTTTCATTGTCCCTCTCTTTCTCTCCAGCTATCTTTCTGGCTCATTGGCTCGCTTGACGAGACGCACAATGAAACGTTGTAGCGTTATGAGACAGAGACCAGTCATTGTCTTTGTGAACAAGTGTGGACACCTGGAACTCACACAGCAGTGCATATGGTTGGCAATACTGACGCAGACAATCCGGCAAAGTGATAATTACCTACAATTCTGTTTATTCTCACTTTCAGCATTGTGCTGCAGCAGGTTTGTCAACTGAACAACTTCATCTTTCTTTCTTTAAGTATTACATTATTTATTATAAGAGTTGCCTGTGGAATTGATATAACATTCCTTGTGTTGAGCACATCGCAATGGTGTTATGGTCAGTTCAGGAGTTACAAGGAATGTTTAAAGTATGGATGGGTTATTCAATCCTCTCTCCGGTCTCTTGCCTACTCATGCTCGTAGGTGGAATGACTATTACATGTAGAACAGGTTAGCATGCCCAACTTCATTTTTGTTAGTATTCATTTTCTTCATGGAAGTGATTCAATGTGGGAAACCAGTGTTCCAGAGCCATTTTCACAGCTACTTTGCCAGTACTGGAAGGAGGGATCAGTCCATGAAGACATGAGAGATGCAAACATCGTCATTCTGTACAGAAGGAAGGGAGGCATAAGTGATCATAATGATCGTAGGGGCATACCACTGCTCAGCACAGTCCACAAGGCTTTTTGCCTGATTGGATTTGAAGAGGCTGCAAACTCAACAAGAATGCGTCTACTTTGATCCCAGAGTGGTCTCAGGATAGAGAGATCCACAATCAATATGATCTGCTCAATCAGGCTGCTGCAGTACTGCAGTAATTATATGTTGCCTTCATCGACCTTATCACAGCCTTTGATTTGATTAACTGAAGAAGCCTTTTTGGCCTTCTGGGAAAGATCTTGTACCCATGGACACAGTCACAGTATATCGTCTCTTTCCATGACAATATGCAGGGAACAGTGCAGTGTGATGGATCATCCTTAAAACCATTCACCATTCAGAAGAAGCCATGGGGACCATCCATAATGAGTGAACATTGACCTTGAACTACAGGCCTACAGTCTCCTCAGGGTCTTTGCCTGTATTTAGTGCTATAATTATTTCTGCAATAAACAAAAGATAAACACAAACAAAGATGAAAAGACAGAAAGAAGTAAAGAGAGATAAAAAGAAAGAAAGAAGGAAAGAAGGAATGAAAGAAATAAAAAAAGAGAAAGAACGAAAGAAATTTAGCAATTTATTCTGTAGTGTGCTGGGAACCAATAGGATCCATCAACATAATGTGAAGATCGATCCTGAAATCTAGATTATGGATTCTCTTGGCTCTTTGTCTGTGTCTAATTCTGTATTTACTTTTGCAAAATGATTACATAAAAAATAATTCATACAGTATATTCTGCAGTGTTCAGGGAACCAAAGGGGATGACCATATTAAAATGCAAATCAATACTAAAGCGCAGGCCCTTGGTTTCATACGTGTCTTCACTTGTGTCCATTTTTCTACTTTTGTGAATAAATGAACTGATAGATAAATGATTCAGTAGATAGAATATACGTATTTAGCAATTTGTGGGAAGCCATGAGGA
>JAPXFY010000013.1:41218402-41220902 GCA_030674185.1 Monoplex corrugatus
ACAGACAGATAGAGAGATAGACAAACAGTGGGACAGACAGAGCTAGAGCCAGACAGAGAGACAGAGAGAGAGAGAGAGAGAGAGAGAGAGAGAGAGAGAGAGATGTAGTATATATGCATATATATATATATATATATATATATATATATATATATATGCGTGCATGTGTATGTGTGTGTGCGCACGTGCGCGTGTGTGTGTGTGTGTGTGTTTGTGTGTGTGTGGGCGTGTGTGTTGTTGTTGTTGTTGTTTTTGTTGTTGTTGTTGTTGCTTGTGTTGTTGTTGTTGTTGTTGTTGTTGTTTATTGCCTACTTTCGTCTGTTTGTTCCTTTCATTAGAAAATCAAGATTATCAGCAAATATCCATACATTACCTTTCATATAGAGTTACAATCAACTGGTTGCTTAAAATCGAATGATGGTACGCTTATCAAGGAGTAAGACAAATATTAGATAGATGGGGAGAGTACAATAAAGTTGATTATACCAAGATTTCGATTGGGTAAGACATGAACAATTGATCAACAAACTAGAAAGACTCAATATTAATGGAAAAGATCTACGAATAATCAGAAATATATATTGAGAACAAACAGCTGCAATGAGAATGAAAAGCGATATAAGCTCTTTCCAAAACGTCAAAAGAAGAGTCAAATATGGTTGTGTTTTGTCACCAGATCTGTTTTCACTTTACAGCGAAAACATTATGAGAAACCTAGAGGAATACCCTGGGTTAAAGGTTGGAGGGAAAATGATAAACAACATTCGATACGCAGATGATACCGTGCTAGTTGCAGAAAATGAAAGGGACCTACAAAACCTTGTGAATATACTAGAAATAGAAAGCAAAGGTAAGGGGTTGGAACTAAACAGCAGGAAGACTGAAGTCATGGTGATCAGTAAAAAACATGAAATCCCCTCATGCAAAATAACAGCAAATGACACAACCTTGAGACAGATTGATAAATTCAAATACCTGGGAACGATCATTTCATCAGACGGCAGATGAACATCAGAAATAGCGGGCAGAATTGGCCAAGCCAAAACAGCATTCAAGAAGATGACAAGCACTCTTACCAATAAATACCTATCAGTTAATATCAGGAAGAGAGTTCTTGAATATTATATAGAACCGATAATGTTATGCGGTTATGAGGCGTGGATAGTCAACAAGCAAAGCCAGACCTAGATTGAGGCAGCCGAGAAGTGGTTTCTAAGAAGAATGTTGAGAGTTCCTTGGACAGCAAAGAAAACAAACGAGACAGTTTTGATGGAGGCAGGCACAAGAAGATCATTCATGAAGAAGATTAGGAAAAGACAGGCATGATTTATAGGCCATTTTATGAGGAAAAGGAATTGGAGCACCTGGTCACAACAGGAAAGCTGGAGGGAAAGAGAACACCAGGTAGACCCAGGGAAAAAAATATTGGACGGACTTGCAGAGTGGTTGAAGACGTAGAGAGTGGAAGCATTTCTTGCGGCAATAAGTGATAGAAACAGATGGAAGGCCATGATCGCCAACGCCATGTGGCATGGCACTTGATGACGACGATGAAAGAGTTGCAGACATGATATGCATATTTTCCTCTTTCAATTGAATTACAAACATCGCTGTTAGGGGACTCGTGAGATCCATCTGTGGAGAAGGTTGTCGATCTCTGTGTCGTGAGTTGCAGCAACAAGCAGGTGAGGCATACTGATATTCGTTCAGTATTTGATAGTTGTCAACTGGCCCTTACTCTGTCAGCCTCGACCACGGCCTTCTGTCAAGTTGCCCTGAAAAATGTGTCTTGATCATTGCATGCATATAGTTCTTATGTGCTCACCTCTTTCCATCTCTTCCCACTCTATATTCTAGGCCACATTAATGGCCACAGAATTTGGGACAGTTTTTGTACAAGTGATGATGTTGATGACTATGAGGATAATTATCATGATGCTATGAAATTCAATCTAAGATCGACAATGCGTGACAGGATCGAACGCTTACTATCATAATATATCCTGGTGTTAACCAGGCCCGAGAGATACAGACGCCTGTGGTGCTGGTCAGGAATTCAGACTAGCACCCTAGATAACGCATCCGTCAAGTGGATGAGAGTCGAGTGTGTGGTCTCAGTCTTCCCAATGAGCCCTTAGCATGCTCAAATCCAGGTAGGAGCTGGTTTAGGCTAAACCATCCCACATTCACGTTGATAGAATTGTTTGGGATCCGAAACTATAACCTTCGAGTTGGTAGTCCGTTGGGCTTATAACTACAACACGTGGCTGGTTTCGTACCCTAAACATGGATGGTCTTAGTGTGTGATAGCGAGTGACATGATGAAGCCGTGCTACAATTGCCAGTAGCGTAGCGCTATAGCATTTCTTGCAGGCCCTGCAATGTTGATCTTAGTTCACATGATACCTCTGTGTCGATCAGTCAAATGACTCTTTCTTTTTCACCATTCTTGCCTTCCCCTTCCCTTCTTTTAACATCCACACATGTAGTTTTTAATACA
>JAPXFY010000013.1:41225902-41235902 GCA_030674185.1 Monoplex corrugatus
AAGGTCTTGAAATGGAAGTGATAAGGCAGGAGAAGAGGTGGGGGAAGGAACAGGTCTTCTGAAACATTAAGCTTTTTTCTCTTTTTTTGTGGAGATCATACGCCCCCCCCCCCCCTCTCTCTCTTACTGGATGAAATGGCTATCGAGTGGCGTCAGGAGCTTGGGAGGTGATTGTCAGAGAGTGGCGAGGTATTGATGTTCTGTGTCCCATCCACACTTCTTGTTAACTCTTGTTAACTTCTTGTTAACTTGTTAACAGTGCATGGAGGTTAGAACACCTGTTATTTTGCTCTTGTAGAATGGGAGCGAATTTGTTTTTTTTTTATTGTAACTTAAATAGTGCATGCATTGCACTATTTCTTGTCTTCTCTCACTCTCTCGCTCTTTTCTTTCTTTCTTTCTTTCTTTCTTTCTTTCTTTCTTTCTTTCTTCTCTCTGTGTCTCTGTCTGTCTGTCTATCTGTCTGTCTGTCTGTCTGTCTGTCTGTCTCTGTCTCTGTCTCTGTCTCTCTCTCTCTCTCTCTCTCTCTCTCTCTCTCTCTCTCTCTTCTGTCCATATCGTCTTCCCCATGTTTCCTTTTACCTTTCTTTCTCCTTCTCTAATAGGCTGCTCTGGGTATCAGATTCTGGGTCCCGCCTTGCTCCTGTGATGGCTGTGTTGGTCCTTTTCTGTCTTCGTTCCAACTATCGTTGACATTCCTGGTTCATACTTAGGAAACATGTAGCTGACACCACCAGAATGATTGGAGCATGGATCCTTTGACTCTCTCACCCTGTCCATCAGCATCTTGCGTTGTCAACCATGCTATCAAAGCAAATTCATTGACTCCCTCACACTAACCACCAGCTTCCTGCAGAAAGCTGGTAGATAGGGTGCGGGAGTCAAAGGATTCAATTAAGTAGCTAACAGGTCAGTTGTACTTTTTATGTTGCGGGCTGAGATTGAACTCGAGATATCAGAACTTGGGTCCATGGCTGTATTACAAATGACAGTCAAAAGTGCTACATGAACGATAAATTGACGGACGGAGGAGAAAACACTCGTTTGGTTTCGAAAGCAATCTGATAGTGGACTTTATTTGGCTAATTGGTTGTCTGATTAATTGGATGCAAAACGCATGGTTTTACACACACACACACACACACACACCCACGCGCGCGCGCACACACAAAACACACACATACACACATACACACACACACACACACACACAGACATGCACACACGGGCGCTCGCACACACACACACACACACACACACACACACACACACACACACACACACACACACACGCACGCACGCACGCACGCACGCACGCACGTACGCACGCACACACACACACAAATACATTAAGCTTGTTACAGCCGGACAATTAGCACACGGATTAAACACACTCACGCGCACACACTCACACGCACACGTACACATACACACACACACATGCACACACGCGCGCGTACACACACACACACACACACACACACACACACACACACACACACACACACACACACACAACACACACACATGCACATATACACACTCTCTCTCTCTCACTCTCACAGACACACACACATACATACACACACATACACACATACACACGCGTAACGTATGGGATACACACGGGTAACATACGGGATAGAGGAGAGGGAACCAATGTGAGGGAACTTGGGTTGGGAACCAATGGCAGGGAACTGGGGGGGGGGGGAGAGAACCAATGGGAGGGAACTTGGGGGAAAACCGAAAGGTGTGTTCTTTGGGAGGGGGGGGGGGACCTATGAGAGGGTACTTTGGGGAGGGGAGAACCAATGGAAGTGAACTTTGGGTGGGGACAACCAAATGGATGGTACTTAGGGGGCAGAGAAGTTGGGGTGGAGAGATCCAAAGGGGGCGTACTTGGGAGGGGGGGGAACCAATGGGAGGTGATTTGGGGATGGAGAACCAATGGGAGGTACATGGTTGGGGGAGAACCACTAAGAAGGAACTTCGGAGGGAGAACCAATTGGTGTGTTCTTGGGAGAGAGAGGGGGGGGAGGGGAGAGAAAAATAGGATGGAACTTGAGTGGGGTGGGGGCACAACCAACGGGAAGGTACTTGAGGGGAGGGGGGAGAACCAATGGGATGGTACTAGGCTACAGGGGTGGGAGTGAAGCAACGGGAAGGAACTTCCGTTGGTATAACCCATGTGACTATTTTTTTTTTTTTGAGGAAGACAACTCATGGGAGGGAACTTGGGGAGGGAGAACCAGTCGGAGGGTAATTGTTGGGGGAGAACCAACGTGATGGAACTTGGGGGGGGGGGGGGGCTGGGGCAAAGGGATGGTACTTAGGGGTCAGAGAACCAAAGGGAGGGTACTTGGGAGGGGAAAACCAATGGGAAGGGACTGGAGGATCAATAGGATGGTACTTTTCGGTAGGGTGAACCAATGCAAGGGACCTTGAGGAGGGAGAACTAGTGGGAGGGTGCTAGTGGGTGGGAGAGAACCAATCAGAGGGAACTTGGGGAGGGAGTACCAATTGGAGGAAGCATCGGTGGAGGTAACCAAAGGGATGGTACCTAGTGGTGGGGGGGGGGTAACCAAAGGAAAGGTACTTTTGGGGGAAGAATTAATGTGATGGGACTTAAGGACCAATAGAAGAGTACTTAGGGGGGGGGGGGAACCAATGGGTGGTTACTTGGAAAGAAGAACTAAAGGGAGGGAAATTTGGGAGGGAGAACCAATAAGAAGGAACGTGGGGAGGGAGAACGAATTAGAGGGAACTTCAGCAAAAACCAAAGAGATTGTATTTGGGGGGGAGGGGTAACCAATGGGAGGTTCCTTGGGGGTGTGAAAACCATAGGGAGGGAACTTGGTGAGGGAGAACGAATGGGAGGGTACTTGGAAGGGAGGGGAGAACCAATGGGAAGAAACTAGGGGAGGGAGAACGAATGGGAGGGTACTTGGAAGGGAGGGGAGAACCAATGGGAAGAAACTAGGGGAGGGATAACGAATGGGAGGGTACTTGGAAGGGAGGGGAGAACCAATTGGAAGAAACTAGGGGAGGGAGAACGAATGGGAGGGTACTTGGAAGGGAGGGGAGAACCAATGGGAAGAAACTAGGGGAGGGAGAACGAATGGGAGGGTACTTGGAAGGGAGGGGAGAACCAATGGGAAGAAACTAGGGGAGGGAGAACGAATGGGAGGGTACTTGGAAGGGAGGGGAGAACCAATGGGAAGAAACTAGGGGAGGGAGAACGAATGGGAGGGTACTTGGAAGGGAGGGCAGAACCAATGGGAAGAAACTAGGGGAGGGAGAACGAATGGGAGGGTACTTGGAAGGGAGGGGAGAACCAATGGGAAGAAACTAGGGGAGGGAGAACGAATGGGAGGGTACTTGGAAGGGAGGGGAGAACCAATGGGAAGAAACTAGGGGAGGGAGAATGAATGGGAGGGAACTTGCAGAGGGAGAACCAAAGAGACGGTACTTTTTTTTTTTTTTTTTTTTTGGGGGGGGGGGAGAACCAATGGGAGGGAATTTAGGGAGGGAGAACCAAAAGGGAGGGTACTGGGGGGGCAATGGGAGGGTACACTGGGTGGTGGGGGTGGCGGAGAACCAATGGCAGCAAACTTAAGGAGGAAGAATCATTGGGAGGAAACATGGAGGGGGAGAACTTGGGGAGGGAGAACCAATGGGAGGTTTCTTGGGGGGGGGGGAGGTACCAATGGGAGGGGAAAGAATATAAGGCAGAGGTATGATTTTTGTTCAGTTTAGTGATTTAAGACTGTTGGAACATGCTCAAATAGGCCGATAATAGTGATCTATAATTTTTAAGATCTCCAAATTTGGAGGCCAATTCCTCGAAACTTTTGATGGAAGACCAATTTGGATAATAAATAATTTGGACCCGGCATGCTCAAAATAAACCTTATGAGATGTGTCACAAGGGTAGGTACTGAGAGTCACTTTTTCATCCAAAGTGGCCGCCAGGTCCGCGACTGTCAAAAAGGCCGGAAAATGACTGATTGCAATTCTGCTCATTCTGGTGGCAAATGAAACAATAGAATGCAGTGGTATGACTTAAGCTCAATTTAGTGGTTTTAGGTTGAAGGAACATTCTCAAACGGGCCGATAATAGTGATCTGTAATTTTCAAGATCGCTAACTTAGGAGACCATTTTTTTCGGACACTTTTGATGGCAGACCAATTTGGATGGTACATTTGGTCTCAGCATGCTCAGAATAACCTGATGAGATGTGTCACAAGGGTAGGTTCGGAGAACACATTTTCGTCCAAAATGGCCACCAGGTCCGCGGCTGTCAAAGAGGGCTGGAGAAACGACCGATGAAAGAATAGAAAGTAGAGGTATGATTTAAGCTCAATTTAGTGGTTTTAGACTGAAGGAACGTTCTCAAACGGGCCGATAATAGTGATCAGTAATTTTCAAGATCTCGAATTTTCGAGGCCAGTTTCTCAGACACTTTTTAATGCAGAACCAATTTGGATGGTAAAATTGAACTCGGCATGCTCGAAATAACATGATGAGTGTGTCACATGAATAGATTCGGAGAATCACTTTTTCGTCCAAAATGGCCGCCAGGTCCAAAGCTGTCAAACAGGCTGGAAAACTGACCCATTGCCATTCTGCTTTTCTGGTTGGAAACGAAAGAATAGAATGCAGAAGTATGATTCATGCTCAATTTAGTGGTTTTAGAACGTCGGAACATTTTCAAAGAGGTCGATAAAAGTGATCTGTAATTTACAAGATCGCTAACTTTGGAGGCCATTTTCTCGGAAACTTTTGACGGAAGACCAATTTGGATGATAAACTTGGACTCGGCGTGCTCGAAATAACCTGATGAGATGTGTCACAAGGGTAGGTTCGGAGAATTGTTTTTTCGTCCAAAATGGCTGCCAGATCTGCAGCTCTTAAAAAGGCTGGAAAAACGACCGATTACGATTTTGTTTTTTCTGGTGGCAAATGAATGAATTGAATGCAGAGGTATGATTTATGCACAATTTAGTGGTTTTAGACCGTCGGAACATTCTCAAACAGGCCAATAATAGTGATCTGTAATTTTCAAGATCGCTCAATTTGGAGGTCATTTTCTCGGAAACTTTTGATGGAAGACGAATTTGGATGGTAGATTTGGTCTTGGCATGCTCGAAATAACCTGATGAGATATGTCACAGGGGTATGTATCTAAGACTTATCGAAAACATACATGTAAATAGGCCAGCAAGAGAAAATGACAGGAAGAAATAACAGAAAGCAATGGAGCAAGGAAGAAACAGAGAGTGAAAGAAAAGAGGACATTTCTAGCTCATAATTTCGAAAAGGTGGTGATGCTGTTTATACTGAAGGAGCCCCCAGCAACCCCAGGGCGGAAAACATTCAGGTTGTCAGTTTAGTGTTTAGTAAGTACCCCCCCCCCTCACTCGACTTCCATCCCTAAAATGAAGATCATACCAGTGTATGAGGTGCTGTAGCGTCTAAAGGAATCTGCTCGAAAATATTGAGATGTCTGTGTGGAGCGAATGTGGACTTGACCGAGTGTGATAAATGTCTCTTGAACAAAGTCCCACTCCAACTAGGCCCAAAATGGGTGCAGCTAACAAACATTAGTGATGGATATAGATAACGACACCAACGATCAGACACACCTGTCTCTGACACCCCTTTGCTGTTGGAAGTGCGTGTGTACTGATTATCATACCAGCTTTTAGCTGTCAAGTAGTTGGCCTCAAAAACAAACTGGACTCTCTCTCGTCTCTTTGTCGTCTGTCTGTCTCTTCTCTTCTGTCTTTGTCTCTGTCTCTCTGTCTCTGTTTCTGTCTCTCTCTCTGTGCCTCTCTCTTTTTCTCTCTCTCTGTCTTCTCTCTCTCTCTGTCTCTCTTCTCTGTCTCTCTCTCTGTCTCTCTCTCTGTCTCTCTCTCTCTCGTCTCTCTCTCTCTCTGTATGAGACTATGTCTCTCTCTCTCTTCTTCTCTCTCTTCTCTCTCTCTCTCACACACACACAAACCACACACACACACAAACATACAACACAACACACATACACACACACACCACAACACACAACACACACAAACACACACAAACACACACACACACACATACACACACAACACACACACACACACACACACACACACACACACACACACACACACACACACACACACACACACACACACACACACACACACACACACACACACACACACAACACAACACACAAATGAGGTGGCGACGAACTGAAACATCTGTATCGAGAAAATTAATGTTCGTATGTTTTCATGTGATTTTATGTTTCCAGAAGCCAGCTTCTGGCATAATTTGGTCCTAAGCTTCACTTGTTGATAATGTCTTGAGAGTGCGTGGAGCTTTTCGTTTCTAAGTAATGCCTGTGTGTGACACGTGTAACGTGCTCTCGAACGACGTTGCTTGCTAGGGGGAGAAAACGGTGTAACGATTCCAAATTTGTTCGTAAGAGTTGTTTCCCTTCTATGAATTACAGACACTGTGGGTTTAATGCGCTCTGTGTTCAGCGGTAGTTTTTTCTATATTTGAATTTATTCAAAACGGATTTATCTAACTCAAAAATATTCCATATGAGCTCCACCTGGTTTGCCGTCTTTTATATGGTTAACTCTTTGAGCCAGCAACACAAAACCTTATGCTCTAACACACACACACACACCACACACACACACACACACACACACCACACAACACACCAAACACACACATCACACACACACACGCACACACACACACACACACACACACACACACACACACACACACACACACACACACACACACACACACAACCATGACGGCGCGCGGCGCGTACATAACACAAAACAAAACAAAACAAAATACCAGCCACGACAACCCCCCCCCCCCCAAAGATAAGTTATGTAACAAGACTACAGCACATCGAACTCATCCGGACCTTTAATATGATTGTTGTTGCGTATTGTTTCAATTCGTACATGTGTGGTTGTTTGTTTGTTGTAGCTTTTTTGTTTATTAGGAAGCATTCTTACTGCTCATATTAACATAACTGTTACTGTGGTGGTGTCGGTATAGGATAAGGTAACCTCCCCCCTTGCCCCAATCCTCTGGGATGGTTATCTCCGTCGACCATGTCACATGATGTCGTTGCTAATAAACATGAAATCAATCGATCAATCGATCGATCGATCAATAAATCAATAAACCAACCAATCAGTCATTCAGTCAACCATCCAAACAATCAACCAGTCAATCAATCAGTCAATCCATCCTTCCTTCCATCCATCATAAATCCATCCATCCATCCATCCATCCATCCATCAATCCATCCATCCATCCATTCATCCATCCATCCACCCAACCCAACCATCGACCGTCCGATCGATCGATCGACCAACAACAACCGACCAACAAACAAACAACAAACCAACAAACAACAAACAACAACAACAAACAAACAACCAACAACAACAAACAAACAACAAACAAACAACACAACAAACAAACACAAACAACAACAAAAAACACAAACAAACAACAAACAAACAACAACAACAAACAACAAAAACAACAAACAAACAACAACCAAACAAAACCAAACAAACCAACAAACAAACAACAAAACCAAACAAAACAAACAAAACAAACACAACAACAATCATTAGCGTTATTTTTTGTTTGTTTGTTTGTTTTCTTTTCTTTTCCGTTTTCATCACTTTGTTCATTTGTCTTTTACTAGTTTTAGCGTGATGGCTACAGTTTCGTGGTGTCATGGGTATTTGAGTATGGCCCAACATTGCTCTCTTCAGTATCATACCCTGGTTCCTGTCTAGAACTACACCGCCCTTTGCCAAAAGACCTGCCCTGGAGTCACAGGCGGGGAGAAAGGGGTAGGGGGGGGACTTTTTGCTGGAGATCCCCACCCTATCAATGATGCATAGTTTCGTCTGGCCGCTACACCCTACACAGGCATGTTAAATTTGTCGAATACTTTCTTTTTAAAATTCATTTTAACATTGATAATTGTACAATGCATAACGCATGCTTCATTCCAAACAAACATAGTAATGATTTCATATGTTTAGTGTCAAGCTTTCTTAAGGTATTTATACCAGCATACTCTGACTTCATATATAGATATACATTTGTATGTATACAAACACATGAACACGCATGAACACATATATCGCATTGGCTCAAGTCATTGTAGAGATGTACTATAGCCAGTATAATATCAGTAGACATGTTTGTTGCCTCGGAAGCGTGAACTGTTCCAGATATTTTATGTTTCTGTCAGAATGTGACCGTAATTACAGACACGTAAAAATCGGTTAGACCTGACATGTGCGCCACTGAGGTTCCCACTGAGATATCCAAAGGAACCCACAGTTCGCACCCAGTAACGTACCACTTTTCCAACTGCAGGACGCTATACAGACAAAAGTCTTTCTTCCCCAGGACCATAACCGACTGGAACAGCCTTCCTGCTGAGGTTGCCCTCAGCCCAACCCTGGAAGGCTTCAAATCCCAAAGTTGATCCCACACCCCTCCCCGCTGTCCCCAACCCCCCAACACCCCCCGCCCAGCAAACTCTACCTCAGGAAACTTAAAACTTCATGCAAACCCCCCTTATAGTCTACAGAATCTTCACAATGATGAAGGCAGTAGCCAAGAGAAAGAAGAAGAAGAAGACATAACTCTATCGTTATGCCGTGACATGCTATCCGTCATACCACGTTAATTAAGAAGTCGTACATCTTTGCTACGCGTTTATTGTTACTTTTTTATTGCAGGGTGTAAATCCAGGAGACAGCCGGCCCGCTGTTGTATGATCTGGCATATCCATATTGTATAATGAAGGGAGAGACAAAGGCTAAGGAAGTAAACCCTGACAGAAAATCACCCCCACTGCCTTGTGGGTAGTTCGTGGGAACGACAAAGTAGGGGAGTCCGTACAAAAATGGATGGAAGGCAACGGGAAACCGCCATCATATCACCCCCAGAAAATCGTTGCCAGCCAAAAACAATGATACCTAAACGACGTATATAGGCACTCCAATGGAGCACCTTCGTCCGGTAGATGTCATGCTGCGCAGCTGATCGTCATCAGGCTGCTGCGACCAAAGTCAAAAATACAAAAATTGCAACTTGGGATGTTAGGACATCGAACTAAACATTAATGTTTTAGGACTAGGGGAGGTGAGATGGAAGGGAGTAGGCATGATAACACCCGGAAAGCATAAAATTAGTCGTGCTGATGGGGACACATATGAAAAAGGAATGGGCGTCGTAATGGACAATAACAAGTCAAAGTCTGTCAAAGGATAATGAGCTATATAAGAGGGGAGTTTTATAAGATGATTGGAGGGCAAGCTATTTGATAACATATGTTATAATAGAAAATAGAAAGCAGACATAAACGGCAGGAGCTAAATTGTAAGAAGATTGAAGTCATGGTAATCAGTGAAAAACAAGTAATCCCTTCATGCAAAATAACAGCAAATGGCACACAACTGAAACAAGCTTGTAAGTTTAAATATCTGGGAACAGTCATCTCACCAGACGGCAGATGCACGTCAGAATTAGCCAGCAGAATCGGTCAATCCAAAACAGCATTCAAGAAAACAAAACGAAAATCGCTCTTACCTACTAAATGCCTATCGAATAACACCAGGAAGAGAGTTCTTTTTGTGTTATATAGAGCCGATACTGATGTACATATATGAAGCGATGACAGTCAACGCACACAGTCAGAACAAGATGAGGCACCTAAAATGTGGTTTATATGAAGAATGTTAGGAGTTCCAAAGAGCATAGAAAACAATACGAGGCAGTCTTGAAAAAAGCAACACATATAAATAATAGTAGTGAAAAAGATCAGAAAAAGACAAGCAATATTTATATGACACATTATGAGACAAGAGAAATTAGAGCACCTAGTAACAACAGGAAAGTGGAGGGAAAAAGAGCACCAGGTAGACCCAGGAAAATATT
>JAPXFY010000013.1:41240902-41258402 GCA_030674185.1 Monoplex corrugatus
GACACTTAGCTTCCATTATACTCTTGTTCAGCTAGGGTGGTAATTGATAATTTGGAAAAGATGGCCTAAAAGCAATGCACCATCTTTGTTGTAAAATCTGGCATACTCATCAGTGGCCAACAGATCGGACACTTCGAGAATTTGCGATGCTTTATAAGAGTGGCAATGTCAAAGATTGCAACAGCTACAGAACCATTGCCCTTATCAGCCACACCAATAAGATTTTGCTCATACTTATTCTCAACATATTGAAGCCCAAGATAGAAGAAGAATTATGTGACTGCCAGGCAGGCTATATATCCAACAGTGGCACAACTGTCATGTTATTTATGTAACAAGTACTTAGAAAGAAAGTAAAAAGCACTGAAAAAGCAGCTTTTGTCACCTTCATAGACTATAGTAAAGCATTTGATAGCGTTATTCATCACCACCTATTCAACGCGATGGTCAAAATGGGGTTTCCTAAACATATCTAAACATATCATTTCACTAATTTTCCTCATTATACAAAAGACCAAAAGCTATAATTAGACAGAACAGTCAGGAATGCGAATTCTTCAACATCCACACGGGAGTTAGACAAGGTTATATCCTCTCACCATATCTCTTTAGCATTTACACGGTGCAGATCATGATAGATACTGATATAGAATGCATGGGCATAAAGATAGAGGAAAAGAAACTTACAAGCCTACGTTATGCCGATGAAACTGTGCTATTAGCAGACAACATTACAAGTGTGGAAATAATTCTATACAGGGTGGACGCAGCGGGCAAAAAGGCTGGCCTAAACTTGAATGCCAAGAAAGCAACAGTGCTACACATCAAAGGCAAAGACACTGAAAATAATCATGACATCTTAATTAGTAAAGTTCATTTAGAAAATGTTAAAAATTTTAAATATCTTGGTTCTGTAAAAACTGACGATGGAACCTGCTCTAACAACGTCAAAATAAGAATTGGAGTAACACAACAACAAAAAATGGTCCAACTCAACAATATCTGGAAAGACAGAGGCATACCAAATGGCCTGAAAATTGAACTTTTAAAATGTTTGATCTGGCTAATCATGGTGGAAGAAAGGAGAAAGGCAAAGGGAAAGGAGGAAAGATACAAGAAGATATACAAAGAAATCAGGAATAGGTGCAATGAAGCTACGGAAGCTTGGCTGAAAACAAAATGCAAAGAACTAAAGACCAACACAAAACAGATCCTCACGGTATGTACAGAAGACTTGAAGAAATTGTCCACAGGAAAAAGACATGTACATCAATTGGTTGCTTAAACTCGAAAGATGGTACGCTTATCATGGAAAAAGACAAAATATTAGACAGATGGGGAGAGTATATTAAAGTCCTTTTCGAATATGACAGAAATGAAGAATACATTATAAGTAAGAATGTTGAAGAACCACCCATAATGAAAGATGAAGTTAGAGCAGCATTGAAAAAGATAAACCAAGAAAATGACCAGGACCAGACAATATTACTGCAGAGATGATTGAAGTCCTGGAGGAGTTTGGTATTGATAAAATGAGACTACTCCTAAATGGGAGTTATAACACTGGAAAAATCCCTAAAGATATGTCAAAATCAATTGCTGTTCCAAAGAAAACAGGGGCTATAGAATGCGAACTCCATCGCACAATCGGCTTGATGAGTCATGTAACAAAAATCCTATTAAGAATAATCATGATGAGGACAAAGAATAGAGCCGAAACAGAAATAGCAGAAGAACAGTGTCGATGTGTGGAAGGGAAAGGAAGTATTAATGCCATATACATCCTTAGAAATATCATGGATAGGTCAATCGAGTTGAATCAGGACTTATGTTTATGCTTTGTTGATTATACCAAGGTTTTCGATTGGGTAAGGCATGAAGAATTGATCAACCAACTAGGAAGACTCGATATCGATCAAAAAGATCTACGAATGATCGGAAATATGTATCGGGAACAAACAGCTGCAATGAGAATAGAGAACGATATAAGCTCTATCCAAAATATCAAAAGAGGAGCCAGACAAGGTTGTGTTTTGTCACGAGATCTGTTTTCACTTTACAGCGAAAAAATCATGAGAAACCTTGAAGAATGCCCTGAATTAAAGGTTGGGGGAAAATGATAAACAACATTCATTACGCAGATGACATGCTAATTGCAGAAAATGAAAGGGACTACAAAACCTTGTGAATATAACAGAAATAGAAAGGAAAAATAAAGTGTTGGAGCTAAATAGCGAGAAGACTGAAGTCATGGTAAACAGTGTACAAACGTGAAATCCCCTCATGCAAAATAACAGCAAACGGCACAACCTTGAGACAGGTTCATAAGTTTAAATATCTGGGAATGATGATCTCACCAGACGGTAGATGCACATCAGAAATAGTCAGCAGAATCGGCTGAACCAAAACAGCATTCAAGAAGATGAAAAGCATTCTTACCAACAAATGCCTATCAATTAACATCAGGAAAAGAGTTCTTGAATGTTATATAGAACCGATAATGTTATACGATTGTGAGGCGTGGACAGTCAACAAGCAAAGCCAGAACAAGATTGAGGCAGCAGAGACGTGGTTTCTAAGAAGAATGTTGAGAATTCCATGGACAGCAAAGAAAACAAACGAGCCAAGCTTGATGGAGGCAGATACAAGAAGATCATCCTTAAGGAAGATTACGAAAAGACAGGAAACATGTATAGGCCATTTTATGTGAAAGGGGAATTAGAGCACCTGGTCACAACAGGAAAGCTGGAGAAAAGGGAGCAATAGGTAGATCCAGGAAAAATATTGGACGGACTTGCAGGGTGACTGAGAACAGAAAGGGTGGAAGATGTGCTTGCGGCAACAAGGGACAGATACATATGGAAGGCCATGATCGCCAACGCCATGCGGCAGGGCACTTGATGATGATGATGATGAATCATGATTTATGGCTCCGAAGCCTGACCTCTCAAAAAAGCCGATCGGAAAAGAATTGAGGCAGCACATACATGTTTTTTGTTTGTTTGTTTGTTTTTTCGGAGAATACTACGCGTCAAATGGGCGGATAGAATAACTAATGAAAATGTCCTGGAAAACAAACAAACAAACAAACTTGATACCACTAGAAAACTACTAACAGATATCAATAAGAGAAGACTAAACTATATTGACCATGTGTCACGTAGCAAGAACACGGACCTCATAGCAAACATTTTTCAAGGAAAAACAAGCAAAAAGGAAGAAAGGCAGACCCCAGTATCATACATCAAGAACATAATCAACATCAATGGCCTAAATATTCAAGAAGTTGTCCACAAAAATCAACACAGAGCAGTTTGGAGGGGGCTGGTGGTGTCAAAGATTGCAGCGGTCAACATTGAACCTGGTAACGTCGACAGGTGAGACACGTGAGAATCATTTGAATAATTTCATTGTTCATTGTGACAAAGTTTCTTTCTTTAAAAAATGCATATCATCTAATGTTCAAACTGTTGAAAAGTGAGTGACGTACTCTTAAAGCATTCTGAGCTGCTCTCTCTCTCTCTCTCTCTCTCTCTCTCTCTCTCTTGTGTTCTCTCTCTCTCTTCCTCCACCCCCCTCTCTCTCTGTTTTTCTGTTTCTGTCTCTCTCTGTCACTTGTCTGGCTGGCTGGCCATCTCTCTATCTATTTCTGGCTCTCTGGCTCTCTCTGTCTTTGTCTCTGTCTGTCTGTATGTCTGTCTCTTTCACTCCCCCCTCTTATTCTCTGTCTCCAACTGTCTGTCTGTCTGTGTCTCTATGTATATCCATATGTTGTCTGTCCGTCTGTCTCTGTCTCTCTGTTTCTGCTCTGTCTCTGTCTCTGTCTCTCTCTTCTTCACCCTCTTCTCTTTTTCTGTCAGTATGTCTGTCAGTCAGATTTCCTGTCTATTGCAGTCTCTCTCTGTGTTCTCTCTCTCTGTCGTCTTTTTTTCCTTTCTTTTTTTTCCTCCTGTGTGTCTGTTTGTCTGTCTGTCTGTCTTCTCTCTCTCTAACCCTGTCTCTGTCTGTCTCTGTCTGTCAGTCTGTTTGTCTGTCTCTCTCTCTCTTACTGTCTTTCTCTCTTGTTCTCTCTCTTCTTTTCTCTCTCTTACTGTCTCTGTCTCTTACTGTCTCTCTTCTTTCTCTCTCTCTTCTCTCTCTTTCTCTTTCTCTCTCTCTCTCTCTGCTCTTCTTTCTCTCTCTCTCTCTCTCTCTCTCTCTCTGTCTCTTCGTCTCTCTGTCTCTTTGTCTGCCTTTGTCTCTGTCTGTCTGTCTGTTTTTCTGTCTTTCTGTCTCTCTGTCTCTCTGTCTCTGTCTGGCTGACCGTCTTTCATTCCGTCTGTCTGTCTATCTGTCTGTCTCTGTCTGTCTCTAGCTCTGTCTCTCTCTGTCTCTCTCTCTGTGTCTCTGTCTCTGTCTCTCTCTCTCTCTCTCTCTGTCTTTTTTTCCCTGAGTCTCTGTATCTTTGTGTTGTTGTCTCTCTCTGTGTCTCTGTCTCTGTCTTTCTGTCTGTCTTTCTATCTTTCTTTCTCTTTCTCTTCTGTCCTCCTCCCTCTCCCGTCCTCTCCCTCTTTCTTTGCGTATGCACGTAGCCAACGAGTTTGTCACATGACCTAACTTTTCGTCACACATGAAGTGGTAACATGTGCCTGAGAATAATTCATGAGGGCTTATAAGCAAGTTCAATACGCCTCTAGCACTTCTGCATCATTCTCACTTTCTGCTTTCAAGAGAACAGGTATGATAAGCATATTTTAGATATTTATTTATTATTTCATTTAGATATTTTCAATAGTTTTGGGATATGACGATTATCAGTTGGCCTTGTTTGTTTGTTTTTGCTTTATTTATTTTTTATTTTTTATTTTTTTAAACTATTATTGTTCTTGTTATTTATTTTTCGATTAAGTTCTTTGCTTGTTTAGCTCAAAGTTGAGTAGGTATGCCGGATAGAGAGTTTAAATACGAAAGGCAGCAAGAATGTTTGCTGTAAATGTTAGCCTTTAATTGTACGAAAAAACAAACAAACAAACAAATTGATGTCATTATCATTTCTTCTGTCTCTGTGTCTCCTTTTATTGTACGAAAACAAACAAACAAACAAAACATACAAACAAACAAACAAACAAAAAACATACGTCATTATCATTTCTCTCTCTTCTTCTTGTCTGTGTCTGTGTCTGTGTCTGTGTCTCTCTCCGCCTCTGCCTCTGTCTGTCTCTGTCTCTGTTTGTCTGTCTCTCTGTCTTTATCTCTGTCTCTGTCTCTACTCTGTCTCTCTTCTTCTCTCTCTCTCTCTCTCTCTCTCTCTCTCTCTCTCCTCTCGCTATCTCTCCATACCCGTTTCTTTCCCACACATTCTGTCTACCCCCTCGCTCTATTCCTCTCTCTCTCTCCCTTTCTCTCTTCCTTATACCCCCTTTTTTCTCACACATTCTCTCTCCCTCTCTCTCTTCTCTCTCTCTCTCTCTCTTTCGCTGTATTAATCTCTTTCTCTCTCTCTCTCCCGCTCTCTCTCGCTGCATTAATCTCTCTCTCTTTTTTTTTCTAATTCTCTCTCTTTCTCTCTCTCTCCGTCCGTCCGTCCGTCTGTCTGTCTGTCTATCTGTCTGTTTGCCTCTGTCTCTGTCTGTCTGTCTCTCTTGTCTCTGTCTGTCTGTCTGTCTGTCTCTCTCTCTTTCTCTCTTTCTCTCTGATTTTCTGACAGTCTCTGTCTGTCTCTCTCCAACTCCCTTTCTCCCCATCTCTCTTTACCCTCTTTCTTCTTCTTTTTTTTTCATTCGTCTTTTTTCTCCTCGTTCTTTCTTCTTCTTCTTCTGTCTTCTTTTTCCTCCTTCTTCTTCTTTCTTCTTATACTCTCTTCATTTTCTTAATTCATCATCGTTTTCTCTCTTATTCGGCTTCCTTCTTCTTATTTCTTCTCTTTCCTTATTCTTTCTTCTTCTTCTACCATCTTCTTCCTCCTGTTCTTCTTCTACTTCTACCTTCCTCCTCCTCCTTCTTCTTCCTTCTCTTTCCTTCCTTCCTTTTTCTTTCTTTCTTTATTTCTTTCTTTCATCCTCCTCCTCCTCGTCTTCTTCTTCTTCTTCTTCGTCGTCGTCGTCGTCGTCGCCGTCGTCGTTGTCGTCGTCATCTTCTTCTTCCTCTTTCTCTTCTTATTCTTTTTTATAGGAAGTGTACCTTCATTTGGCCTGAGAGAATTGATACATGGTGTCAGTGATTTTGCTGTACATGTCCAACATCATGAAGCGCATTTTAAACATGTCTGAAATGTATCTTATGTGTAAAAGTTCTGCAAAGAACGAAACACACTTTAATTCGTGCTGTCATGCGCTGGATTATATTTGCAACCTAAGGTCATTCCTGACAAATTCCACAGATAGCTTTCTGTCTTAAGACTTGCCATGCTTCGAAGCGCTTTGCAAAATTATTGTATCTTGTATTGAAAGACGAGAGACTGTATGTAGCTGAAATGCTTGATTCGGGTGAAAAGGTCTACACTGTTACATGATAGTTCTTCTCAGTTTGAATGCTTTCGGATTTATTGTAACAAAACTTTCTATAAATATGTATATCAACTAACATTCAGACTGTTGAAAAGCCAGTGACGTACATTTAAAACATTCTGAATCACGTCCTCTCTCTCTCTCTCTCTCTCTCTCTCTCTCTCTCTCTCTCTCTCTCTCTCTCTCTCTCTCTCTCTCTCTCTCTCTCTCTCTCTTTTATCTCTGTCTCTTGTCTCTCTGCTCTCTCTCTCTCTGTTTTGCTTGTCCTGTCTTGTCTCTCTCTTCCCCCTCTCTCTCTCTGTATTGACTTGTCCCTCTGTCTGTCTGTCTCTGCTGTCTCCTTCTCTGTCATGTCTCTGTGATATGTTGTCCCTGTCTGTCTGTCTCTGTCTGTCGTCTGTCTCTCTATGTGTGTGCTCTTCGTCTTCCTCTCTCTGTCTTCTCTCTCTCTCTCTTCTCTCCTCCTCCTCTCTCTCTCTCTTTATATATATATATATATATATATATATATATATATATATATATATACATGCATGAAGCAGCATGTGAACAGAAAAGACAACAAGCCGACTAAATTTCAGTATAAATTTATATATAATATTATATATATATATATATATATATATATATAATATATATATATATATATATATATATCTCCGGGAAGTGGGAATTAAAGTCTCCACCTATTAGGCGTTTACCACGCTACTGATCTTGGCCACTCTTTGTTGTGGTCATTTGGACCTGTTGGCAGGTAGACTGATTAAACGTTGATGATTAACAAATTACATAATTGCACTGTGACAACACATGTGCGCCAGTCTTCATTTGGTTTTGAAACTGGGGGAAGTGAATAAGTGGTATTGTAAATCTTTAAGAGTGTATATATATATATATATATATATATATATATATATATATATATATATATATATATATATATATATTATCGCAGTGGATATCTTCTCCTCGTGATTCCCACATTCATACTGGAGGATATAATAATTTGGGAATTTGGGAAGTCTGATTGGGATAACATTTAGCGACAGCAGAATCAAAACTTCACACTTACTTCATGCGCGGAAATGTTCCAGGTATGCTGAATTGGTAGAAACAAATCCACCATTCCATTGTAAAATCTTTCTGTTAACAGTTATTTACTTACTTATTTACTTTTTCCTTCCGCTTGTACCGGTGGGCGTCGCGGGGAGATACAGTCGTCTGTCAGCAGCAAGGCGGGTGGCCTGGAGAAGGGACATCTTGTGAGCTCTGAGGGTGTCTGCCACGGAGTCGCTCCACCGTCGTCTTGGTCTTCCTCTGGCTCTCCAGCCAGAGTATCTGGTGTTGTATGCCCGAAGAGCTGGATGGTTTAGGGGCATACGTGTGAGGTGTCCGAACCACTTGATCCTCATATGTTCGATGTGTTGTAGGATTGGTGTTGCTCCTACCATGTCTCGTATCACCTCATTTCTGATCTTGTCCCGCCTTGTCTTGTTTACTGCTTTCCTCAAGCATTTCATTTCACAGGTGACCAGTTTTCTCTCGAGGACTTTAGTTAGGGACCATGTCAGGCACTGGTATGTCAGCGTTGGTAGAAAAATGGCGTTGATGAGTTTCGCCTTAGTGCTGGTGGGAATGCTGGGGTGTTTCAGGAGAGGGGCAAGTTGGTAGCTGACTGCGTTGGCTTTCTGGTATCTGGTCTCGAATTATCTGTCTAGTTTGCCATTTTCAATGAAGATGCTGCCCAGGTATTTAAATTCACTGGCTTGCTTAAACTTGCTGATCTTCATGCCGTATGTCTCACAGCTTTCATTGAGCTGGTCTGTATGCTCCTGTAGCTGTATCTTGTCATTGTTCACCATTGCCTGGTCGTCCGCAAACATGAGTTCATTGAGTGCCTCAGGGTCTGGGTTTGCCTCCTTCGTAATCTGATCCATATAGATCACGAAGAGAAGAGGGGAGAGATTACAGCCCTGCCTTACTCCCGATGTCACTGGGAACCAGTCAGATGTTCCACTGGCGGTGCGGACTGCACTCCTGCTGTTGGCGTAGATGGCCTGAATGTTGTCTAGCAGTTATTTATGTTTGATAATACTAAATGCTTTGGTTTTCAGTGTACAGGAGAAATGGGCAAGGAAAAAAAAACTACGTAATTACTTAGACTACGAAATAAAGATAACAAAATTGTAGCAAAACTATATGAAAAAAAATACATAGTCCGACTTATAAAGACGGAATTAGATGTAGAATGCATAATAAATAACCGATAAGTAAAATAATAGCATACACGTCTTCAAATGTACAGAGTAGGCTATATAGTCTGACCGAATTTTGATAGTCTGACTAAATCCTAGTTTTTAGATACTTTCAACAAAAACGTCCTGTGACATGAACCTTAATAATTGTTTATGTAATACTGTTATTTAGTACACAGCCACCATGGTTCGTAGTTGTCGAAAAGGTGGAACTGTGCTGATGATCTTGATGTTCTAGGAGTCTCCCAAAACAGATCTCGAATGTGTCTTCCAAGATTTCCTGCAAGGACGCTGCATTCTCTGGCGGTAGGGTGAATGTCGTCTTTTAGAAACAGCTGAGTAGAGTGAAGGTTGTCGTGTAAGACAGTAGATGTATTTTTCATGTCAACTAGTTCCGCATATAAAACAAGTGTTGAACAGATTTCGCTGAACCTCCATTCGTTCTTATCGTACAGGGGCAACCTTACTAATGACTACTTTCGATTTTGGATATTTTTGTGCTAGCCTATACGTTTGATGCAGGAAGCAATAGTTTTAGTTTCTCAACGAGATCTGTGTTATTCAATTCACGCATACCACAGTGAAAAACAATACTGTCAGGGAATTGTCAAGCTTGGAAAGTGTCATGTCTAATGAGGTTTTTATGACATGAGGGTCGTTCACAGGACACGAATCTCCTTCGAAACCGTAAGATCGTCCTAGTCTTCTTGAGTTGACACCTCTCATCACAGAGTCGTGGAGAGTGAGAACATATGGAAGATCGTGGTTCTTTATATATTGTTCTGGAATCTTTTCAGAGTGTGATGTTATGTAATCCAAAACAAGTGTGGCTGCCCTCGTTCAAGCAAAGAGGAACTATAAAAAATAAAGGAAAGGTCAAGACGCGTATTTAATACAACCAGACAAGACAGGCGCAAATTTTCTTCCGACTGGCCTTTGTCAAGCGTAGACGTATGATCAAAAATGAACAAACACCAAATACAAAAATTTGGAGAAAAAGACTGAAACTTCCCTGTGCTTCGTCCAGTGTTTGGGATGTGAGATGACGTCTTTAGCTTGTAAGATGTCATTATTTTTTGTTTGTTTTTGTAATGTTTTTGTTTGTTTTATTGTTTTTTTGTTTGTTTGTTTGTTTGTTTTTCAGTCACTTTTTTGCTTGCTGATTACTTTTGCTGCTAGGTTTTGTTGCGTTACGGTTTTGTGCCTGTTTATCGTCCTGCCTGCTTGTGTGGTTTTGTTTCAGAACGTATGCGTATGTGGAATACATATCACGTAAATCTGTCTCTGTTTGACAGTCACGGTTTGGCATGATGGTGACGTTCTCTTTCATCCGGGCTGTGGGCAGTGTAAATACAGTCCTTTCTAAGGAATTGACTTGGTCCCGGTCTTTTCTTCAATTCTGCCGTACTCACTCATTCCACAGTGTGGGTCTCTAGAGGTGCGGTGCAGGTTGTCCCACTCTGCGTGTCAGTGGGAACAGTGGTCAGTGCACTATATCAGATTCGGCCTCTGCCGATTGTGAGGCCTTTTCCTTCTCCAATCCCACGTTGCTGACCAACAGCCTCTCTCCATCAGCCATATCCGCTGATGCGGCTTCTTGCATCTATTGTTGAGCAAGGCGGCCTCTTCTAGTTCTAGTCATTGTGGACTTTTTTTTAAACGTTTTCTCTGACAGCCGAAAAATGTTGTTAGTTAAGAGTCTCCGCCATCTTGAATCCTTGTCCTCTCTCACACTGTCTGTGTCTGTCTGTCTGTATCTGTCTGTGCGTCTGTCTCTGCCTCTGTCTGTCTCTTTTTCTGTCTGTCTGTCTGTCTCTCTCTGTCTCTCTGTATTGTCTGTCTGTCTGTGTCTGTCTGTCTCTCTTTCTCTCTCTTTCTCTCTCCTCTCCCTCTCTCTTTCTCTCTCTCTCTCCACTCTCTCTCTCTCTCTCTCTCTCTCTCTCTCTCTCTCTCTCTTACCAGTTATTTAGTGACACAGTTCGTCACACATAAAGTGGCAGAATGTTCTTGAGAATTATTCATGAGGGGTTATTGACAAGTTCATGGCGTCCTTTAAGACCTCTGCATCATTCTCACGTACTGCTCTCAAGATAACAGGTGTGTTAACAGGTTTTGAGACGATAATTTTTCATTTGATTAAAACATTAGCTCCTGTTGTGATTAGGCTAGGTTCTCATTTTTTTTTCTTGCTTCATAAAAGCTCCTATAAAAGTTGATTGTCCTTTCCTAATCTTCTTCATTAATGGTTGTGTGTGTGTGTGTGGGGTGTGTGTGTGTGTGTGTGTGTGTGTGTGTGTGTGTGTGTGTGTGTGTGTGTGTGTGTGTGTATGTGTGTGTGTGGTGGTGTGTGTGTGTGTTTGTTTGCTTCTTTTAAAACTGCCTCGTTTGTTTTCTTTGATGTGCATGGAACTCTTAACAATATTCTTAGAAACAACATTTAAGCTGCCTCTGCCTTGTTCCAAATTTGCTCTTTAATTGTTCAGGCTTTGCATTCGTACAACAGTATTGGTTTTACATAACACTGGAAAACACTTTTCCTGTTGTCAGTTGACATAAGCGTTTACTGGCAAGAACGCTTTTTAATTTTCTTGAATGTTGTTTTAACTTGGCCAATTCTGCTGATATTTCTTATGCGCATCTGATGTCTGTGAGATGGCTATTCCGAAATAGTGAAACGTATCAACTTATCCATCTATGCTGTGCCGCTTGCTGTTATTTTACATGATGGGGTCTCTTGGTTTTATAGATTACCATGACGTCAGTTTTCTTACTATTTAGCTTTTTATTATGTTAACGCGATGTCGTCGGTCCTTTTCATTTCCTGTGATAACAGTTTTCATCATAATGTACAATGTTCATATTTTTCCTTCAACCTTTATCCTAGGGCATACTTCTATGTTTACCATGATGGTTTCATTGTAAAGTGAAAACATATCTGGTCACAGAACACATCGACGTCTAACCCGTCTCATAATTTGAAAAGAGCTTATATAGTTTTCTATTCCGAATGCTGTCTTTGTTCTCAATGCATATTCCTAATTATTCTCAGATCGTTTTCACCAATATTGATATTTTCCGATTGATTGATCAATTCTTCGTGTCTTACCATATCACAAGCCTTGGTATAATCAACAAAACAAACATAAATTCTTATTATTTTTAAATGATCGTTTTATGAATGAGAGTTCTTAGGATATATGCAGTATTAACAGTTTCTTTCTGTCAACAAATCCACATTGTTCTTCTGCTATTTCTAGTTTGATTCTGTTCCTTGTCCTCGTCATGATTGTTCTTAATAGAATCTTTGTCACATGACCCATCAAGCTGATTGTGCTATAAAGTTCACATTCTGTAGCCCTGCGCTCTTTGGAAGTGCATGGAAATTGACTGGCATATCTTTAGTGTCTTTCTTGGTGTCATAAAATTCATTTAGGAGGACTATTACTTTTTCAGTACCAAATTCATCTAAATCCTCATTTATTTCTGTAGTAATACTGTCTAGTCCTGAGGCTTTTCTCTGTTTCTTCTTTTTCATCGCAGCTGTAATTAATCTTTCATCATTGGTTGTCCTTCATACTTCTTTCTAATGATATGTTCCTCCCTTCTGCCATCCTCAAAAAGGTATTCATTGTACTCTACCCTCACCTATCTGGTATTTGCCCTTTTCTCATAATAACAGTATCATTTTTTTATTTTAAATAACAATTTGATGTGCATTTTTTTTCTATGAGCAATTTTTTTGTTATTTCAACATTTCTGATTATAAACCAGGGTCTGTTTTTGTCGGTCTTTATTTCTTCATACTTTGTTTCTAGCTAAGCTTTCTTAGTTTCATTGCACTTATTCCTGTTTCTTTATCTATCATTTTTGCTATTCTTCCTCTTTTCCATTTAGCTTCCTATCTTCATCCATCAAACTTAAATTTTCTTTTATCATTCATTAGAATTTTTCTTTGCCCTCTTTGCAAATCTAGGGATTTCTTCACGAGCTTCATTACTGTCTATTTTTTTTAATTGTCCATTGTTCCTCGTTGTATTTATCATATTCCAGAGCACTGAATTCGTTTTGAATAGATACGCTAAATTGTGCACTAATTGATTTATCTGTCTTTAAGAGTCTTAGGTATATTTTGATGTTATCTTTGGTTTGTTTACAACATTACGTGATTGATTAAACAAATAAATGAATGAAATAGATTAAATGAATGTATAAATAAGTACATAAATAAATGAATAAATGAATAAGGTAAATGGTAAATAAATAATTGAAATGAACAAATTAAATAAGAAAACATTTGAATTGATAGATGGAGAGATAGACAGACAGACACACAGACAGACAGATAAACAGACAGACAGATAGATAGACAGATAGATAGATAGATAGACAGACACACAGACAGACACACAGACAGACAAACAGACAGATATATAGATAATAGCTAGACAGACAAATAGATAGATAGATAAATACATAGATAGACATATAGATATATAGATAGATAGATATAGAGATAGCTAGCTAGCTAGATAGATAGATAGATAAATACATAGATAGATAGACAAAGATAGATAGATAGATAGATAGATAGATAGATAGATAAATAGATAATAGATAGATAGAAAGACAGACAGAGAGATAAATAGAGAAATAGATATAGATATAGACAGAGACAAATGAATAAAAAAATGACAGAAACGATGGACAGATACACGAATGAATGAATAATGAATGAATGAATGAATGAATGATGAATGGTTATCTGTTATGCTGCAGTGTTCAGTGAGCCATGGAGACTGACCACAATGAAGTGGAGCTTGATCCGGTACTACATGCCCTTGGTCCTCTGGGTCTCTTTGCCTGTGTACAGTGCTTTCTCTACTTCTGTTCGTACCTCACTGACGCTGGTCAGCTCTTCGTCTATGTCTTCATAGGTAGGATGCAATACTTTCCCGGAAGAATTATATGGAAAACAGCATAATAGTATGCATCATCGTCATTATCATCGTCGTCATCGTCGTCATCAACATTATCATCATTATCATCATCATCACCATCATCATCATCATCGTCATCATCATCATCGTCGTCGTCGTCATCATCATCATCATCATCTCCCGCGATCAATGTGATCATTAGGTAGGCACATCATGGGACACAGCAGTTGACAGGATCCTCATCATCTCTGTTTTGTGAAATGCAGCCGGCCACAAGCAGTTCAGCTACACTGAGATGGAACCAGTTTTTGATGTTCGCCGCCCAGATCTTCTCCTGTCGAATTCAGGGTACCCGGTCATGGAGAGAGTATTACGATGGGGTGACGTGATCAAATATAGCAAGCTTAAAGTTATTTCACAGCTGTCAGACTTTGTTCACTCAGTCCACCGAGGTCTTGATGTTTTTCTGTTCATACTGTGTGGCATGGCATGGCGTGACGTGACGTGACGTACGTGACGCCACGTGACATGGTCTGATGTGATGCAACGTGACGTGGCATGATATATGCTATGTTGTATGACGTGTGACCTGATGTGACGTGATGTGAAGTGGTTTGATGTGATGTGACGTTATGTGATGTTATGTGATGTGGTGTGATGTGATGTGATATGATATGATATGATATGATATGATATGATATGATATGATATGATATGATATGATATGATATGATTGATATGATATGATATGATATGATATGACGTGATATGAGATACGATGTGATGATGTGATGTGATGTGACGTGACGTGACGTGACATGAATGATATGATATGATATGATATGATATGATATGATATGATATGATATATGATATGATATGATATGATATGATATGATATGATATGATATGATATGATATGATATGATATGATATGAATGATATGATATGATATGAGAATGATATGGTATGACATGATATGAGATATGATATGACATGGTATGACATGATATGACATGATATGACATATGATATGACATGATACGATATGACATGGCATGACATGACACGACACGACACGACCTAATATGACAACATGACATGATCTGATCTGATCTGATATGATGATGGAGTCGCCGGTTGATCAGATGGATGGGTGGGCCCTTTGATATATCGTCGCCTGGAAAATCTCCATACGAGACACAACGAATTGTCTTGAAAGCACATGTGCCTCCTTAAATGCTGCATGGCAAGAATTTCTGCGATGTTGAGTTCTGCTTCCTTCGGCCCTTCTTCTGCTCAACAGCAGCAATTCTGCGCTTTTCAAATGTGATTGTGTGCAGAGTGAACTGTGTCATCTATCTATCTATCTATCTATCTATCTATCTATCTATCTATCTATCTATCTATCTACTTTTATCTATCTCTCTATCTATCTATCTATCTATCTGTCTGTCTTTCAGCCATCGAAAGTTGGACGTAGGGCTTTCCCAGCTGCTTGCATTCACTTCCGTCCAGCGCTTTTACTTTCCAGTTCTTGTCAGATTTATCTAGGTCATCTCTCCATCTAGATTTGTGTCTTCCTCTGTTATGAGTGCCGTCTCTTGTATCCTGAAGGTGGTTGTTTTGTTGTCAAACGATTTCCCAGTCTTTGGGTGAAATGTCCTGCCCAGTTCCATTTCAGTTTGTTGATGGTTTCCAGGATGAGCTGGTGACACAGTTGTGGACAAATGGGTCATTCTCCTGAAGACTGGTCAGTTGGTTCCTGCTTTTTTTTTAAGAGGCCAATATAACATGTTTTCTTGAAAACAAATCTTACGATATTGTTATATTTCGTTTGTAAAATGTTCCAGTAATTGGAGAAAATGAAAAACAAAAAGTGTGTGTTTCGTATTTTTTATTCTAGGGTACTTTTTGTAGGAAAAGTGAGCGATTTTTGTTGCTAGATTTGTGACATGAGTTCAGACTGGTAGATCGATCACAGTATGTTCCAGTAATTGGAGAAAATGAAAAAAAGAGTGTGTGTGTTTCGTATGTTTTATTCTACAACACTTTTTGTCGGAAAAGTGAACGATTTTTGTTGCTAGATTTGTGACATGAGTTCAGACTGGTAGATCGATCACAGTTATTTCCTACATACATGACCGAAATCAATACAACCTGTTTCGACAATGAAGAAAGAATGTAAATGTGTCTCTGACATCAATTTTTACTGCATTGTATCCATGGATGATCGCTATATGTTTGGAGATTGATCAGTGTCCCGAACGTTTCATACGGTGTCTTCACTGTAGCGATAACCTACGTAAGTCATGCCTTAAAAATAGAAGGCATTGGGAATGTCTGATGTGATTCATTAAAAACACAAACATTTTTCATAATGATTCACGCCAATAAGTGATATAAGAGAGAAGAGGAGACTGAGAAATAATCAAATGATTACGAATGGTGGGCATGGTGTCTTCAAAATCATGAAACGCTCGAAAAAACAGAGGATCTATTTCGTCAATTTCCCTGAACTTTGACCGACCTTGGCGTATGAATCTCACTTCCCCTCCCTCGCCTGCGGGATTTTGCACTGCTTCATAAAGGATATGTCATTATTCAGTATATTTTGAAAAATGTCACGTCATTGACCATTTTAACAAGATGCCTTTACGGTTTCTCATGTGTCACATGAGATACTGCAAGTGATGCAATATTTCATTATATTTCACCAAGTTCCAAATAATGTGTCAATTTATGCATTACAGTTCTGCATACTACAGATGTCAAGCTTTCATTTTCAGTTAACATTTAAAAAGAATATAGATAATTTTTATTTTTTACTTGTCATGTCACAATATTGACCAGTCTTCAGGAGAATGACCCAAATACAAACACAACTGTGTCATCAGCTCACCTTTTTGTGGGCTGTGTTTTAGTAGCTGGTAGTGTTGCCCTTTAACTCACTCGGTACGGAGAGTTTTTCCCCTTGCGTTTCCCCAGGTACAGCCCATTTAGAAGGGTTAGGAAAAAATCTCAAAAAATACAAAACATAAAGGATCAAAATGAAACTTTCAGATCTGAATATTACATGCTGCGTTAGTACATGCCAAAATATCGAAGTTCTTCCTTGAATATTTCTTCGTCATGTGCCATGTTGAAAATACCCCAAATTTTGTGGTCTGGATCACTGTACAGTCAGTCATTCTGATCAGCTCCATGAACACAGTCAAAGGTGAGAAATCTTTGTATGCACAAAAAAACATGAATAAAGTAGATTTTGCTCAGGGTAAAAAAAAGATTATTAGTGATATTATATGAATAAATGTTACAAATTGTTAAACAGGGGAATTATGGGGGCGTGGCACTCAAATGAGACATGCAGGCCACAAGAGCCAGAGAAGGACGTAAAGTGGGAGAAAAACTAAAATCTTCGTGCCAGTCATGCTTTCATAAAGTGAATGAAACTTCCATCAGACATGCGACTCGCTGTACTTGGCCTGCTGACTGCTCGCCTCTCATGACGTGTACGCCCACCTCCCTTTCCCACTTCACTGTCAGACTGGGTTACTGTCAGTACCTTCTTGCTGGCAGCTTCCATCATTTGATACACTTTCACCATTATTTTCAGCATACTCCTCGATGTCCAATCCTTCAGTCTGAAGCACTTCAATCACTTTAGCAGCAGTAAAACGCGGCCGTCGCGATCTAATTTGTTTGAAAACTCGTACTCGCCTGCGACGCCATTTTCGACACGAATGCAGATTAGCAAGTCATTCGGGGTGCCGAAGACAATCGCTTCCCGACGAGTGTAGTGTTACGGAATCTCACGAAGTAA
>JAPXFY010000013.1:41263402-41269134 GCA_030674185.1 Monoplex corrugatus
TATGTACAATGTCGCATTAAGAATTTATACTAGGAATTGGAATGGCATGAACAATTCTGTTGTTGGAATCGCCTTTTCAGTTTAAAGATTTGGAATTCATGTGTTGTCGTGTTGGAATCGGATTTTCAATACCACTTCATTAAAGTTGTGTATAAATTTCTACTTTCTCAGTTTTGAAAGTATAATACAAAACGCAAAGGAGGGAAGAGCCGTTAGTTAATGGGTATCGCTCAGATCACCTTGAAATTTTTATCTGCAAAACACATAAGACGAAAGATTTTTGGGCATTGAACAGTTCTTTATTAAATATACTGAATGTATAAAAAAGATCAAACTCAAATTAAAAATAATATAATTGTAACAATAATATAAAGTACCGATGTACATAAAACTCAGATTGAAACTATTACTAAATAATAATAATAATAATAATTACAATATTTATATAGCGCAAAATCTCGATAAAAATCAAATCTAAGCGCTGAACATACACTTACGCACGCGCGCATACACACGCACACACACACTTACACATGGCTATAAATGGGGAAAAAGAATAAAAGCAATGGAAAATTATAGAGAGCATATTATATACAAATATATATTACAATGTGATTCCCCTCCGAGTGGAGACAGGCTACAGGGGGGGATGAGTGAGGTCAGGATTTTATGCAGAGGAGAAAAGGTGAGTTTTGAGAGCGGACTTGAAGGAGACAAAAGTAGGTTGCTGACGGACAGAGAGAGGAAGTTTGTTCCAGGAAAGTGGACCAGAAACAGAGAAGGCTCGTGGACCATAGGTATTGAGCTTGGTGCTTGGAAAGCGAAAAGTCAGAGGATCGGAGGCAGAGCAGAGGGTACGTGAGGGAACATAGATCTCAAATATTCAACTTACAATTATCATACCAGTTATTCTTTCGTGTCCTTATGACGAAAGTTGACCAAAAACAAGTGCACATACGTCTATAAATACATGTAAGACCACAGAAATGGAGATTCTTTAAGACACAGAAATACGGTATCTAGAACACATTTATTTAAGTCTGACCAACAGAATGAAAGACGGGAAGAATGTAAGATCTTTTTGATTGAAACTTGAAAAGAAAGGAAAAACATTATGAAGTGTTGAGCTAGATGAGCAAAAGAGAGAAAAAAGAAGCATGAACATATTTTTGTGACCAAGAATAGTGAAATTTTGTCAGAAAACGTATTTCTAATGGGATAGAAAAAGTTGGGCAGAATGAAATAACTCAATAAATGAGAGAAATTTAAGATATAATTGGAAAGAGAAAGTTGGATGACTATGAAATTATAGACATGGTGAAAGATATTCTAAATCTGATCAACTTTAATATGTGTAATAGCATATGTAGTTTTGATGGAATAGTTTATTTTTCAGTTCTATGATCTGGAATTACATATGTAGTGTCTTTGGAATTGGATCCTGCTGTAGCGGTTAGTGCAACAGATTACCGACTGAAATATTGCAGGTCTGAATCTCCATCAATCCCCTCAAAATCAATGCGGGATTTTTCCACCCCAACCGGTTCCTTTCCAGATTTGAGCGTGGAATGGGCACATTTGAAACAAAGAGAAGTAGAGTTTCACTCACTTCATGGATACATGTCATTGATGGTATTGCTCAAATTTCCATGACAACACCTCGATTGTCTGTAATTTATGGACCTGGTTTATGCTAGGATCATCATCATCATCATCATCATCATCATCATCATCATCATCATCATCATCATCATCATCATCATCATCATCATCATCATCATCATCATCATCATCCATATGGCGTTGGCATTCATTGCCTTCCAAACGAATCTATCCTTTGTTGCAGCAAGTACATCTTCCACCTTCTCTGTCTTCAGCCACCCTGCAAGTCCGTCCAAATGTTTCTCTCTGGGTCTACCTGGTGTTCTCTTTCCCTCCAGCTTTCATGTTGTGATGATGTGTTCCAATTCCCGTTTCCTCATAAAATGTCCTATGAATGTTGCTTGTCTTTTCCTAATCTTCTTTATCAATGATCTTCCTATGCATGCCTCCATCAAGACTGTCTCGTTATTTTCTTTGCTGTCCGTGGAATTCTCAACATTCTTCTTAGAAACCACAGTTTGGCTGCCTCAATCCTGGTCTGGTGTCTGTCTTGTTTGGTTACAGGGAAAGGAAAGGTAAATAATTTGACAACGTCAATTCACTACCACCACAGAGTTATGGAATAACATCTTCACCATTATACCTTTCACTTTTATCTTCCAGGGTATTGGTAGCATTGCTGTCACAGCAGGGATCGAACTGTTTCCCTCCACTCATCGTCCTCTGACCAGTGGGTTCTGGAGCACGCTCATCTGGGCCATTTGTATCGCTGTTAGTCCCCTCGTCGCCTTTCTGGTTAGGTTCCACTCCTGGAGAATCTTACAGATGGTTTCAAGTGGATATAGCTGCTTTGTCCTCACCTTTGTGTAAAATTGCTGATTCTCTATTTGTTCTTGTTGTTATTCTTGTTGTTTCTCTGTCTGTCTGTCTGTCTGTCTGTCTGTCTGTCTGTCTGTCTGTCTGTCTGTCTGTCTGTCTCTCTCTCTCTCTCTCTCTCTCTCAATCTGTCTATATCTGTGTCTTTGTTTCTGTCCCTGTCTCTGTCTCTCCCTCTGTCTGTCTCTGTCTGTCTCTTTCTCTCTCTCTCTGTCTCTCTCTGTCTCTGCCTCTCTCTCACCCTCTTTCTCTCTCTCTCTTCTCTTCTCTCTCTCTCTTCTCTTCTCTCTCTCTTCGTCTCTCTCTCAGTCTCTCAGCCTCTGTGTGTGTGTGTGTGTGTGTGTGTGTGTGTGTGTGTGTGTGTGTGTGTGAGTGTGTCTGTCTGTCTGTCTGTCTATCTCTGTCTCTGTCTCTGTCTGTCTGTCTGTTTCTCTCTCTCTCTCTCTCTCTCTCTCTCTCTCTCTCTCCCTCCCTCTCTCTCTCTCTCTCTCTCTCTCTCTCTCACTCTCCCCTCTCTGTTTCTTTTTTTTTTCTTTTAATACTTCCAGTTTCTTCTGTCCTTCATTTGTATTTTCATCATTTATAAACTATTGCTATTTTCGTTTAATTTTATTCTTATGATCAAAAATAGCATTTAATGACTGTTATGACAACAATAACAGCAACTGCCACTACTACTACTGCTACTACTACTATTACTACTACTAATACAATTGTTGCTGCTGCTGCTGTCGCTGCTACTGCCACCACTGCTGCTGCTACTGCTGCTACTACTACTACTACTACTACTGCTGCTGCTGCTGCTGCTGCTGTTGTTTCTGTTGCTAATGCTGCTGTTGCTGCTACTTCTACTATCACCACTACCACTACTGTTGCTGCTGCTACAACTTCTACTACTACTACTACTACAAATATTGCTGCTGCTACAACTGCTACTACTAGTATTACTATTAATATTACTACTACTACTACTACTACAACTACTGCTATCACTGCTGCTACTGCTGCTACCACCACTACTGCTGTAACTGTTAACAAGGAACATCTGTGAATGCTAGCCAGGATCCAGACGTTGAGATAAAGTCTCTTCTACCTTACAATATGTCTACCTGAGTTTGAGTCTGACTCAAAAAAGTAAAAAAATAAGGTTATGAATAAATAAATGAAAAAAATGAAATCAATCAATCAATCAATCAATACATACATACATACATACATACACACATACATACATACATACATACATGCACAGATATATGCATACATACACACATATACATACATACATACATACATACATATATACATACATAATATATACACACACATACATACATACACATACAAACATAAATAAACAGATCAATAAAAAGATATAAATAAACAAGCAAACAAACAAATAAATAAATAAATAAACAAATAAGTAATAAATAAATAAATAAATAAATAAACAAAAAGATAAATAATAAATAAATGAATGAATGAATGAATAAATACATGAATAAATAAATTAATTAATTAATAAATTCGTGTGTTTGATCTCCGCTTCAGTCAACTGAAAGTAGTGCCTGGCCACATACAAGTTTAGGGAAGATAAAGCAGAGAGAGAAAAGTAATCAAAGTCTGGCTGTATGGAGGTTTGCATCTCCCAGCTAGGGGTAGGAGATGGGCACTGTAGTGATTCATGCTGGCCCTGAGAAAAGTTACCCTCTCGTACGGTCTCAGGGTTATGATATATGTATATGTATATGTATGGATATGTATGTATATATGTATGTGTATATGTCTATATATATATATATATATATATATATATATATATATATATATATACACTTCAATTTTCTAAGACAATCAACAAGAGCATTGACTATTTTCTCCAATATTTCGGTCCTTGGCTTCCTCAGGGTAAAATAAAACAACAACAAAAAAACGTGTGTGTATGTGTGTGTGTGCACGTATGTATATGTATGTAGTATGTATGTATGTATGCATATATATATATATATATCGTCGTCGGCCTCTTAACATCTCAGGAGATAATAGTCTGCACCAGGAGGCGTTGTGGTCATGACGTGCACTTATATAGAGTCACTATCCTGGCATCTCTCATGTCTCTCGGAATGAAGCCTTCCTTCCAGCATATTAGCACAAAAGTTCATGCAACTCGTTGAGAAGAGCAGGCTTCCCGCACTTGATGACCTCTGGAGGTATTCCGTCTTCACCAGGGGCTTTTCCCATTGCCAAACCGTCAATCGCCTTGCTTAGTTCTTCAAGGCTTAGCTCAGCATCCAACTCCTCCATGACAGGCAGGTCCTCAATGGCATTCAAGGCAGCATCGATGACAGAGTTCTGCGTGGAGTACAGCTCCAGGTAGTGCTCTACCCATCTCTCCATCAGCTTTGTTGAGTCTGTGATGCTTTCTCCTGCTTTGGACTTAAGGGGAGCTGACTTGGAGGCTGCTGAACCAGTCGCTTGTTTGATGCCAGCGTACATGCTGCCAGTGTTGCCTGAATGTGCAGACTGTTGAATACTTGCGCTCAACTGTAGCCAATAGCCGTTGGCGCATCACCGAGCAGTTTGTTGGGCCTTGCTGCGGGCAGCTCTGTAAGCGTCACGAGTAGTTTGGGTATTGTTGTTTTTATACGCAAGTAAAGCCTTGCGTTTCGCTTCCACCACTGGTTCCATTTCCTGCCAGTTTGCCTCAAACCAGTCGGGATTCTTTCGTTCATTTTTCCCAAATATACTCAGGGCAGACTGATAGATTGTGTCCCTCACGTGATTCCACTTTTCCTCAGCGTTTTGGATCTCTGAGCCACTCTTGAGCGCTACATTCAGGGTTTCTACAAACTCCCTGGCCTTGGTCGGATCAGACGTGCGACAGGCATTAATCCTTGGGTGACCTTTCTTCTTTGAGTGGTGCAGTCTTCTGGGTAGAAGCTTGATCTTGCTGCGTACCAGGGTGTGGTCTGTGTCGCAATCAGCGCTGTGGAAACTCCTCGTGTTGAGGACATTGTTAAGGTCCGACCTCCTTGTTAAGACGAGGTCGAGCTGATGCCAGTGGTGGGATCTGGGGTGGCGCCATGACACCTTGTGCTTCTCCTTATTGTGCCTATGCCCCAACATTAAGCTCCTCACCCGACATCAAGGACCAGTTCTATGAGGCCCTGGATGCTGTTGTCAGAGGAGTTCCCAGCAAGGAAATACATATATATACATATATGTATATATGCGTGCGTGTGTGTGTCTCTGTG
>JAPXFY010000013.1:41271734-41286734 GCA_030674185.1 Monoplex corrugatus
TTATTTATTTATTTGTTGTTGTTTTTTCATTTATTTATGTATTTATTGTTTATCTATCTATTAATTTATCTACTAACTTATTTATTTACTTATTCATTTATCTATTTATTTATTTTTTTGTATCTATTCATTTTTTTATTTATTCATTTATTTATCATCTATCTCTCTATCTATCTATCTATCTGTCTGTCTGTCTGTCAATCTATCTATCTATCTATCTATATATCTATCTATCTATCTATCTATCCATCTATCTATCTATCTGTTTGTTTCTTTATTCATTCATTTATTTATTTATCAATATGTTTGTGAATGTATACACACACACATATATATATATATATATACATATATATATACATATATTTATATATATGTATATGTATATATGTATGTATATATATCTATATATATATAATATTGTATATATATGTTGCACAGTTATAGATATGTTTGTGTGTGTGTGTGTGTGCGTATGTGACTGTGCTTGTATGTACGTGTTTGTGTGTGTGTGTTTGTGTGTATGTTTGTGTGTGCGTGCATGTGTGCGTGCTTGCGTGCATGCGTGCGTACGTGCGGTGTGTGTGTGTGTGTGTGTGTGTGTGTGTGTGTGTGTGTGTGTGTGTGTGTGTTACATGGGGGTTGAACTCACGATAGCTGTCCTATCAAAATAACGCTATACACAGCTAAATTGATGAATCGTATTATTTACATGTACGTCCATGAGTCAGAATCTGACCTTGATCACCTACGTGGCTGTTGAATATTTTACCACGAAACCACTGATGTTAAAGGAATGTTATGATGATGGTAAAAATGACGACAGCGATAACTAAATTATATGTCAGATGGAAAGAAAAAAAGATATCTTACCTGTGAAAACGTAGTTGGACAATTGGTGAGAATTACACAGATAGCCACTGATGTAGATAAAGGCTTGAACCCAGTTAAAGAGACCTAAGGGACCCAAGGCCTGCAGCACAGGATCAATCGCCACCTCATTTTGACTGGTCACCATGGCTTAAAACACAGAATCATTTGCAAAGACAGTGAACCAACAGCATGCAGCATCAAAATCAACTTACAGTTCACTGTGCTTTGTCCTCATGGCTTCCCACAAATTGCTAAATACGTATATTCTATCTACTGAATCATTTATCTATCAGTTCATTTATTCACAAAAGTAGAAAAATGGACACAGTTGAAGACATGTATGAAACCAAGGGCCTGCGCTTTAGTATTGATTTGCATTTTAATATGGTCATCCCCTTTGGTTCCCTGAACACTGCAGAATATGCTGTATAATTAATTTTTTATGTTTTCATTTTGCAAAAGTAAATACAGAATTAGACACAGACAAAGAGCCAAGAGAATCCATAATCTAGATTTCAGGATCGATCTTCACATTATGTTGATGGATCCCATTGGTTCCCAGCACACCACAGAATAAATTGCTAAATTTCTTTCGTTCTTTCTCTTTCTTTATTTCTTTCATTCCTTCTTTCCTTCTTTCTTTCTTTTTGTCTCTCTTTACTTCTTTCTTTCTTTTCATCTTTGTTTGTTTTTATCTTTTGTTTATTGCAGAAATAATTAAAGCACTAAATACAGGCAAAGGCTCTGAGGAGACTGTAGGCCTGTGGTTCAAGGTCAATGTTCACTCATTGTGGATGGTCCCCATGGCTTCTTCTGAATTGTGAATGGTTTTAAGGATGATCCGTCACACTGCACTGTTCCCTGCATATTGTCATGGAAAGAGACGATATACTGTAACTGTGTCCATGGGTACAAGATCTTTTCCAGAAGGCCAAAAAGGCCTCTTCAGTTAATCAAATCAAGGGCTGTGATAAGGTCGATGAAGGCAACATATAATTACTGCAGTACTGCAGCAGCCTGACTGAGCAGATCATATTGATTGTGGATCTCTCTATCCTGAGACCACTCTGAGATCAAGGTAGACGCATTCTTTTTGAGTTTGCAGCCTCTTCAAATCCAATCAGGCAAAAGCCTTGTGGACTGTGCTGAGCAGTGGTATGCCCCTACGATCATTATGATCACTTTTGCCTCCCTTCCTTCTGTACAGAATGACGATGTGTGCATTTCTCATGTCTTCATGGACTGATCCCTCCTTCCAGCACTGGCAAAGTAGCTGTGAAAATGGCTCTGGAACACTGGTTTCCCACACTGAATCACTTCCATGAAGAAAATGAATACTAACAAAAATGAAGTTGGGCATGCTAACCTGTTCTACATGTAATAGTCATTCCACCTACGAGCATTAGTAGGCAAGAGACTGGAGAGAGGATTGAATAACCCATCCATACTTTAAACATTCCCTTGTAACTCCTGAACTGACCATAACACCATTGCGATATGCTCAACACAAGGAATGTTATATCAATTCCACACGCAACTCTTATAATAAATAATGTAATACTTAAAGAAAGAAAGATGAAGCTGTTCAGTTGACAAACCTGCTGCGGCACAGTGCTGAAAGTGAGAATAAAGCAGAATTGTAGGTAATTATCAATTTGCCGGCTTGTCTGTGTCAGTATTGCCAACTATATGCACTGCTGTGTGAGTTCCAGGTGTCACAACTTGTTCACAAAGACAATGACTAGTCTCTGTCTCATAACATTACAACGTGTCATTGTGCGTCTCGTCAAGCGAGCGAGCGAGCGAGCCAGAAAGATAGCTGGAGAGAGAGAGAGAGGGGGGGGGGGACAATGAAAATAAAAATGACACTTTTTTTTTAGCAAAAAAGGGTTTTTTTTTCAACTGCCATTGCCAGTCTACATGTCTTACTGGAACTAAAATTAAGCCCTTGAGTGACGACGTTTTTTGACATCCAGTGTTTTCCATGTGCTGGGGAAAAACGTTGTATCCCTACCATGAGCACTAAAACAACTGTTGCTTCCATATTTGAGGGAATTTATGCATGGAAGTACATGTACACAGAGTGTTGCATTAGGCATGAAAATGTATTTTCAGATGATTTGTGTAGCAGTTTCTTGAAATTATTTCATATCTGTAATATTTTGTGAAAATTCCAAATAAAAAAAACAACATAACTGCTCACAATAGAAACAAACAAACAAACAAACAAAAAACAAAAAAAAACAAGATAGGGCCCACCTGATAAAATCGTAAAGTATTCAGACGTTAGATGATCACCTGCTGACAGATCACTGACAGCTGAGGAGCTACAAAGAGCCGCAGTGTACTATAAAAGTACTAGTGCACAAAGTGGCTTGACAGGTCACGTTGTCCACTGCAGCCACTCATCAACCCCCACCCCACTCCATCACCCTAGTCCTCCCCTTACCCTTGTGATACTACTCCCTGGAAGTGCTGGGTGATTTTACAATGCCCTGGTTGTGTGTTTCAACAGTTTGAAGGTGTTGGCTGGCCACCTTTATTTCCTGCCCCACAAACCCTTTGTGTAAAGCGCTCGTAGGATCAATATTTTTCCTAGTGGATTCTGTCTGGTGCACATTTTACACCAACAGCGAGTGATTACTGCTGTTTCCACCTCTTCTTGTCTCAGAATTGTCTTCTGAGGTATACTACAACCATGTATAAGTTCTCAGCTCAACTCACATGCTTTCAAAGGTTGAAAACGCATAGGATTGCAAGGCAGTCCTGTCGTCACTATTTTGCTGAAAACTAGTTTCCATTCTCAGATAAATAAAACAAATCTGGTGAGGGCTGCTTTGGTCAAAAAGTCATGTAAGGAAGCCAATCATTTACGAAACCTCTCTGAGATCGACAACATCAGTCAGTGCTCTCTCCCATTCACATTAGGCTGAAACAATTGTGTCAAACTACCTCCATTAAGTTTACGTTTGTATGCAATGCAGAAGGCTCTGTGCATGTAAGCTCCGTAAATTTTACGTCGTCAGCAATGATGGGGTAAATACAGCGATAGGAATATACAAGAGTGATGGCAATTGTTGTTGTTAGAGCGAGCGAACGAGAGAGAGAGATTGATTGATTTTGATTGATTTGGTTCAGTTTTTACGTCAGCTCCCACCTCAGGTGATATGGCCGACGGGGATAATCATCCCAGGGAAGTGGGGGAAAGGGGGACTTATCTAATCCTATACTGACACCACCAGAACAACAATGATGTTAAGATGGGACAGTGAGAAGGCCAGTTTTGATGTAGCACAACCCAGGAGTCGAACCCACAACCATTAGCATGTGAATCCGACGCTCAAACCAACTGAGCTACTGGGGTCTGCAGAGAGAGAGAGAGAGAGAGAGAGAGAGAGAGGAGAGAGAGAGAGAGAGAGAGAGAGAGTCAGACAGAAAGAAACAGAGCAGACAGAGATGGAGACAGAGACATAAAGACACAGACACAAAAAGAGAGGGAGACGTAGGTAAGAAAATAAGACTTAATATATGCAGATTTGTGCATGTTTGTGTATGCATGTATGTACGTGTGTGTGAGGGGGGTGCGTGTGAAAGAGAGGGGAGAGAGACAGACACACAGACAGACAGACAGAGACAGAGACAGAGACAGAGAGAGGCAGTCAGAGAAATGGACAGAGACAAAGAAAACTGGGACAGAGAGAGGGCATATTGCGGTTTGAGAGACAGGGGGGCATAGTAAGATGATTTGATTAAAGTTGTAGGCCCTTGGTACTCATGAAGCTGTATGTGGAAAGCATATTGAAATTGCCTTTCTGAATAATAACAATGCAAGATGCAATTAATTTATGTAACTGCAATGGGTTTTTTTTTTACAATTTCAATACTTTAACACTTTGACTCACACCGCCTGTCCACCACTTACAAAAACTTAACCCTTTGACTCCGTCACCTTATCAAACAGAGCTGGTGGATAGGGTGAGGGAGTCAAAGGGTTAAGTTTTTGCTTTGCTAGTCTGGTTGACAACGCAGGATGCTGGTAGACAGGGTGTGGGAGTTAAAGGGTTAAACAAGGTCAATGAAGCAACACACACAAGCATTAGTGTTGTTGTTAACATGAATAGACGCAGTTTAAATAGGCAAGGTTGTATACACTGATTTTAGATGTGTATACATTTTTCTGATATCACAAAATGGTTCACAACTGAAAAGAAAGTGTGCACTTTTTCCTTAATTTTTATTGTGGACAGATTTCTTCTCTGATCTCTCCATTTCTTTCTTTTGTCCCATTTCTTACACCAAGTTAATGGCCACAAAATTTGGGACAGAAAATTGAGATGATCATGGCACGTGATTTGTTTAAACCATGTCACTGATCACGATATGCAATCCCACCAACTCACTTGACAAGCCTATGACACAAAACAAAATCTGGATTGAAAAGGGAGGCAGACCAAAGGAAAAGAGATCTTGACTTCACATGCCATTTCTTCCTTTAATGAGTGCTTGAACTCCTTGGCATATTGGATATGGCTGATCTGCATGATACACATGTACGTGTTGAATCATTGCAGAACAGTAGTATATGCATAGTGCGACATACATTGTGCAGTCATTTCTACATTTAGCATCCAATCTTCTTTTTTCTGCTGTATTTGGTCAGAAAAACTTTCCAGTTTTCAAATGAGGTTGCAACATGACTATGTTTTGACCGTGTTTTAAGAAAAAGATGACGTCATATTGCTAAAACTAAAATTCCACCATATGTTCATATGTTAATGCCAAGCTTGTTGTGCATATGTTTCAGTGCTATTTGTTACTTTTGCTTTTTTTTTCTTTTCTTTTCGTATTCATATCATTCCTCTTCTTGGCTATCTTCGGAGAGCACTTTCCAGCATTGTCCACTATAATGGCCATCTGTTGGACTTGCTGGTGTGCCTTCTGGATTCAGTTGGTATCTTCTTCAATCTTCATCTCTTGTATTGTCATATCACTTTTACTACATTTCCACTGGCCTTTGATTACAATCCATTTTTTTGTTGATATACGCGTAAATCCCTGCTTATCGCTTTGTGTGTGCCGTATTATTTCTCTGAACTTGAGGCTTTTATTTTGCTGCATCCACTGCCTCACGAACTCTATATTTTCTGCCAATCTTTAGCTCAGGGTTGTAATGATCTCATAATCTTATCTCCAGAGTCCTAAGGCATGCATAGAAGCCTGACCTTTGCCACCTTGTACTCCTCCGTGAGCCATTCTGAGTGTGGCTTCAGCTTTGCCCGGCAAAATAGTACGTAATATCAGTAAGACGTGGTGGAACACCAAACTGTTCTCCTGTGTATTTGTTGATATTTGTCCTTATCGATTCCATTATGGTAATATTGATGTCGTATATCATTAGAGGCCAGAGGGCCTTTACAATCAGCATGAGCTGGAGGCTCCAGACTTTATATTTGCCAAGAAAGCCACACTGATCTATTACTTGCAGGCTCCTTTGTCACATGTGATGATTGTTTTGCTTTATGGATTACTAATCCGCCAATTGAGGTATTTGAAATTTGGTTACTAAGAAGAATGTTAAGAGTTCCACTGAGAGAAAAGAAAACAAGTAAGTTAGTGTTGAAAGAGCAAGCACAAAAAGAACATTAATAAAGAAGATTAAGAAATAAAACAGGCAACATTTCTAAGACATTTTATGAGATGAGAGAAATTTGAGCACCTAGTTACAACAGGAAAGCCAGGGAAAAAGAGAGCATCAGGCAGACCAAGGAAGAAAACAGTGGATGGATCTGTGGAATATATGAAGGTAAAAATGTTGGGACAAATGCTTGCAATAATAAAAGACAGATTCGTATGGAGGGTCATGATCGCCAACACCATGCAGCAGTGCACATGATGATGATGATGATGGTGATGTGTAAAACGCACTGAATGACAATCAATTTTCAGAATAGCGTTATTCAAGACCGTTTTCAATTGATGTGTCCTTTGATTTGCCAGCTAAACTGACACATTGAAATGGAATCTAGTGCAGATATGCGAATCTAAGTACAATGATTTGTAATGTACAGGTAAATAATACACAATGCAGATAGATTATTTTCATATCGACTGGAAAACCTGTGTGTGTGGTGTGTGTGTGTGTGTGTGTGTGTGTGTGTGTGTGTGTGTGTGTGTGTGTGTGTGTTGTGTGTGTGTGTGTGTGAGTGTGTGTGTGTGTGTGTGGAGAGAGAGAGAGAGAGTGTGTGTGTGTATGTGTGTGTATCTGTGTGTGTGTGTGTGTGTGTGCGTGTGTGCGTGCGTGTGTATCTGTGTGTCTGTGTGTGTGTGCGCGCGCGCATATGTGAATGCACGTGTGTGTATTTATGTGTGCAGAGGTGTTTGAAGTGGCTCCAATACCTAGGTTTGCAAGTTATGGAGCCTCTTCTTCTTCTTCTTGACGTATGCTGCAACACAATCAGCTGAGTCCGGGTGATGAATGCAGCCGTCTTTTCCAGCTCCTGTCTGCAGCCATGGAGTTTGGTTGTCAGCGGAGTGTCTGTCGGCCACACGTCCTGTCTTGCCACCTGGTGAAGGGGACATCTTTGGAGTATATGCTCCGTGGTTTGGTCTTCTTGACCGCAGGGACAGGTTGGAGGGGCGCCAGCTTCAGTTTGCGGTTCATGTGGCTGTTCTGCCTATTGTGACCAGTGCGCAGCCTCACCAGGACAACTTGCTGCTCTCTAGACAACAGGTGGTAGTCATCCCCGTGTTGTCTCGGCATGGAAAGCGCCCGAAGATGCTCCTCTTCTCACTGTAGCTGACGCTGTTGTTAGGTTGTTCTTCTCTGGCTCCCTCCTTAGCAAGGATATCAGCTCGCTCATTCCCGGAGACTCCGCAGTGGGCTGGAATCCACTGCAGAACTGCTCTTCTGGTTGTGGCAACCTGGTGCAGGAGGGGGAGCGTGCTGTTCTGGCATGCCTGCAGCACGGAGAGGGCGTCAGACAAGAAGACAACTTGTCTGCAGTCACAGTCTATAGCCTGAATCATGGAGGCCGCCTGCATGAGTGCTTCTGTCTCAGTACGGTAGTTAGTACAGTGTCTTCCAGTGGCGACACTTCCTGTTGTTGTTTGTCCTCCTGGGAAAAAGACAAGGATGCCTGCACCCCTGTTGGCTACAGCGTTGGTTGCTGACCCGTCGGTGTATACATGTATCCATGCTTCCTATGGGTACCTCTCAGCAGTCATGGCCATTGTTATGGAGCCAAGGTCAATATCATTTCGGACTAAACAAATGCCAAGTATCAGCACTTCTTGAAGAAGGGGTATGAAGAATACTTTCTCGACGACATTATTTTGTGTTTTTTTTACTGGTGTGGTAATATAGAATTGTCCCCGTACCACTCGAATCACACCAAATTTTATTTCACCTGATGCTTCTTTAAGGTCACTTGAACTCTTCTTTCTCTCTGTTTCTATCTCTCTGTCTCTCTCTCTCTCTTTCTGTCTCTCAGTCTCTGTCTATCTGTATGTTGTCTGTCTGTCTATCTCTTTCCTTCTCTCTCTCTCTCTTTCTCTCTGTCTGTCCCTGTCTCTCTGTCTGTCCCTCTCTGTCTTCTGTCCCTCTCTGTCTGTCCCTCTCTGTCTGTCTGTCTGTCTGTCTCTTTCTCTCTCTCTCTCTCTCTCTCTCTCTCTCTCTCTCTCTCTCTGTTTCTCTCTCTCTCTTGTAGAAATTAGAAGATTGGTCATTTTCATCATGATCTGTCTAAACTGAAATCATTGTCGTTGCAATCTCGAAAATGGCGATGTGTACGTGTAGTCTTCGTTTGACGTTGAGCAATGCTCAGTAAATGTAACATGATAAAGAAAACTATTTTTCCGAAACAATAACAACAATAAAGAAACAAAGAAACAAACAAACAAACAAACAAACAAAAACGGCGTAATGTTCTTCTATCTGTCTGTCTGCCTGTGTGTTTCTATTTATCTGTCTGTCTGCCTGTGTGTCTGTCTGTCTGTCTGTCTGTCTGTCGGTCTGTCAGTCGCTGTCTCTCTCTATCTCCATCCTTCTCCTCTCATTCACTCACTCTCTTTCTTTCTGTCTCTTTTTCTCTATCTCACTGTCTATTTTTAGTTTTTTTCTCTCTGCCTGTCTGTCTTTCTTTCTGTCTGTCTCTCTGATCCCCTCGCTCTCTCTTTCTCTCTCCCCCTCTCTTTGTCTCTCTTTCTATTTTCTCCTCTCTCTGTGTCTCTGTGTCTCTCTGTGTCTCTCTGCGTCTCTGTCTATCTCTCTCTGTCTCTGTCTGTCTGTCTGTCTGTCTGTCTGTCTCTCTCTCTCTCTCTCTCTCTCTCTCTCTCTCTCTCTCTCAGAGCACTGTGAGATAAATAAGAAAATTAATGTACACAAGTGGATGTACTTTTTATTGATATTGTGAGGAGCATACAAATAGCAGCATATGCGATAAACAAAAGGTTAACCATGTGCAAATATTATTTCAAGTACTGTCGCAGTGAGTGACATTTATGTATATGGCGTTAAAGTGATTGTAAAAGGTCAAACGTGTTCAAATTCTGCAGGGATCTATATCAATGAAACAGTATTTTATAACAGACTAGATCATATTGAATATAGGTTATATTAAACAGTCTGGATTAAAATTAAACTGAAATATTCCTAACCTGCCAAGATGACTCTTCATCGAAACCTGATTACAAAAAAGATAAAGTGAAATGATATATATTCATATATGTTCGAGACAGTATCTATTCACCCCACAGGCATATTACATCTATTTGATTTTAACACTGAACTTTTGAAACCAAAAAGAACATAAACAGATAAAAGTCCGCAGATAGCTGTATCCCACTAGATGCAACCAGAACATCAAAAATACTTGTTAGTCACATTTACACCTAGAGCAGCGAAACATTGTAAAAATGTGCTTTGCAACATAGGGTGCCAGTGATCATTTCCCTTAATGTTTCACATGGTCAAAAATGGTATAACAAACCCCAGAGCCGGTCATAGACATGTTAATACACGTTCTAAACTTACATGCCAGAAAAAATACATATTCCTATATATCTATACCTTTTCACCCATAAGTTATAAATCAACACTATTTGAGAAATGCTAGTGCAAATGCCTTGAAACATTTACACACAATTCACAAGCATTCCATCAAAACAATACTCCTGCAAACACCGTGCTCATCTAAAACAGAATCTAATTACAACAAATTCTAACCATTCATGGGGGAATTGGGTCTCAACAAAAGATAACAAATGCAAAAAATAAAACAAAAGTGCCCCATTTTGATAATCTTATTCATCCATATGTTCTTCGCTTAACTTCAAATTCTGTTCACTTGGATTTATATTTGCAGCTTATACAATCAGCGAAATGAAGAGCAACCTTGCACCAAACAATATGATCCCTTTACAGCACACTAACATTACAAATTTTAAAAAAGCGCACACCATGGCTGTTCCCGAGCAAGATTTTAGTTTGAGAGCAGGAGCGGCTGAGGGGAGGGGGATGGGAGGGGAGAGATAAACAATAAGCAGATGTGGACTGTCAAGTTGCAGCTAGCCAGTTGAGCGCTCTGCACAGAGCAGTGTGTAAGTGCAACGCGCTGAGCTGTCAAAAGGGAACCGCAGGTTCCATAATACCACCTCGTAGCAAGGTCATTTAACTTTTTATAGCGTTGCAGTACATGGGTAGGTAGCAAAAGCATTAAATTACAAACTCTGAATTTCACCAAGAGAAATGTGAACAATACAACCAAACGCAGGAATGGCTCATGTAGAATTAAATTAGATATAGCAGCTGTTTTGCTTGCAAAGATCAGATGACTGACAGAAGAAAACCACATATGTGAAATAAAAAATCCAATTTAAATGACAAACTGTTCATGCACCTGCACTTTTACAACATTCATAATTTCAGAGATGTTAGCTGCATGTGTGTGGACAACACCAAACTTGCCGAATAAGTATTTTAATCATCCGCAAGGATCGTTATCAGTTTGTTTAGTAAGTATCCCATCACTTTGATATACCACAGATTTCTCTCACAGTACTAAGACAGCAGCCTTCTTTCACACAATGCAGAGGCTGACCATACAGGCTTACGTAGCCTGAACACTAATTGTCTTTTAATACAGAACCAGCAGACATCCATTTGCCAGTTCTTATTACCACTTCTGTCACAGATACACACGCACAACTACTAAAATACGACAAACACACACACTAACAACAACAACAACAATAACGAATAACAGGAAAAAAAACAACAGTTTCAGTGTAAAAAATATAAATAAAACGACGAAACTGAGTCACACACACACACACACACACACACACACACACACACACACACACACACACACAAACACACACTCTCTCTCTCTCACACACCACACACACATACATACATACATACATACATACATACATACATACATACATATACATACATACATACATACATACATACACAAAAAACAAAAAAGCAAACAAACAAAAAACACAATAAGAACAAAAATGACAAAAGAAATTAAACAAAACAGCAATAAAAACAAAAGAGACAACAACAGGAAAACAACAACTTAAAAATATTTTCACTCACGTACTGTCTCCCGTTTCACATGAAATAATTCCAGTGTAGAAAGGTAGATGAAATACACCAAAACACACACACACACACACACACACACACACACACACACACACACACACACACACACACACACACACACACACACACACACACACACACAGTGCATGGCTGTACCCGAGCAAGATTTTAGTTTTAGGGCAGGAGCAGTGGAGGTGAAGGGGATGGGAGGGGAGAAATAAACGATAAGCAGATGTGGACTGTCAAGTGGCAGCTAGCCAGTTGAGCGCTCTGCACAGGCAGTGTGTGAGTGCAACGCGCTGAGCTGTCAAAAGGGAACCGCAGGTGTCCGTAATACCAGACTCGTAGCAAGGCCAGTTAACTTTTTATAGCGTTGCAGTACATGGGTAGGTAGCAAAAGCATTAAATTACAAAGTCTGGGTTTCACCAAGAGAAATGTGAACAATATAACCAAACGCAGGAATGGCTCATGTAGAAACTGATATCAGGCATGCAGAATTCAATTAGATATAACAGCTGTTTTGCTTGCAAAGATCAGATGACTGACAGAAGAAAACCACATATGTGAAATAAAAAATCCAATTTAAATGACAAACTGTTCATGCACCTGCACCTTTACAACATTCATATTTTCAGAGATGTTAGCTGCATGTGTGTGGACAACACCAAACTTACCGAATAAGTATTTTAATCGTCCGCAAGGATCGTTATCAGGTTGTTTAGTACGTATCCCATCACTTTGATATACCACAGACTTCTCTCACAGTACAAGGCAGCAGCCTTCTTTCACACAATGCAGAGGCTGACCATACAGGCTTACGTAGCCTCAACACTAACTGTCTTTTAACACAGAACCAGCAGACATCCATTTGCCAGTTCTTATTACCACTTCTGTCACAGATACACACGCACAACTACTAAAATACGGCAAATACACACACTAACAACAACAACAACAACAACAACAACGAATAACAGGAAAAAAAAACAGTTTCAGTATAACAAAAAATCTAAATAAAACGACGAAACTGAGTCACACACACACACACACACACACACACACACACACACACACACACACACACACACACACACACACACACACACACACACACACACGCACACACACACACAACACAACACAACACAACACAACACAACACAACACAACACAACACACACCACACACACACACACATGCATACACAAAAAAAGAAACAAAAAACACAATGAAAACAAAAGTGTCAAAAGAAATTAAACAAAACAGCAACAAAAACAAAAGAGACAACAACAGGAAAACAACAACTTGAAAATATTTTCACTCACGTACTGTCTCCCGTTTCACATGAAATAATTCCAGTATAGAAAGGTAGATGAAATACACCAAAACACACACACACACACCCACACCCACAGTGAAAAATGATGACACTCACTTACACTCTATAAGTGGAGCACAAACTATATAACCAAATGAATAATTTATAGCTGCACTCGGTCAAATGATAAATAAACAATAAGGATTCCAAAAATGAATTGACAAAGTGTGCACAATTTCGTTCTACACAACGCCAAAGTTGATGATAAAATGGCTTAATCACTGTACAGCGCAGTATTAATCCTCTGTTTCCCTTGCCACTAGACTAAGGAATGCGGAAACATATAGCTACGGGGCAAGGGCGGACGTCTGATATCTGACATCTGGTGATAGCCTGGCCACCAACTAAAAGGCGAAAAAGAGAGTAACTGAAACAGCCATGAGTGAGAAATGATGCCACTCACTTACACTCTAAGTGAAGCACAAACTCAACTATATAACCAAATGAATAATTTATAGCTGCACTCGGTCAAATGATAAATAAACAATACGGATTCCAAAAAATGAATTGACAAAGAGTGCACAATTTCGTTCCACACAACGCCAAAGTTGATGATAAAATGGCTTAATCACTGTACAGTGCAGTATTAATCCTGTTTCCCTTGCCACTAGACTAAGGAATTCGGAAACATATAACTACGGGGCAAGGGCGGATGTCTGATATCTGACATCGGGTGCCATGCTGGCCGACCAACTAAAAGGCGAAAAAGGCAGCTACTGAAACAGCTGTGACACACAAATATGTATATATGTATGTGTGTGTGTGTGTGTGTGTGTGTGTGTGTGTGTGTGTGTGTGTGTTGTGTGTGTGTGTGTGTGTGTGTGTGTGTGTGTGTGTGTGTGTGTGTAAGTGCACAAACAGAAAGCTGTTTGTATGCCATAGCATGTGCACAACAGTATATCTAACATTTAATGATCTAGATTAGACATCTTAGACCACTATGATGCAAGGGTTGGATGAAATAAAAGTGCATATGGTACTTGTCTATTACCGTTGGATATAAAGTTTGGTTGTATCTGATCTTATCTCTGCCTCAGTTTTCAATGCTATGTCCTTTCTGCTTGTGTGTGTGTGTGCGTGTGTGTGTGTGTGTGTGTGTGTGTGTGTGTGTGGCTCTTGTCCACAAGGTCGCGATCTTCTGTGGTGTTTAATACCAACCAGAACATTGCAAGGCTACTTGGTTTATTTGATAAAGCTGTTAATTCAAGATCAGCTGTTTCGAAGTCAATCCAAGCCAGAAAAAATTAATTTCTTCTGTTCACTACTGATCTTCATGCTCCAGTCTGTCTCGTCATATCAGAGTTATCATGTTCCCTTTTCTCCATTTCAAGATCTCACCAGTTTATAAGGTTTTCACAGGTTCAAGACTTTCGTCAGAATCATGTTGGCAGAGTGTTTGATGGAACGCATATAGAATGTTTACAGTGCTGCAACACCCCCTCCACTCCCCAAGAAAAAAGCAACAACAACAACAAAACTAAAACATCAAGAACAATCTAAGGAAACAAAAACCGCTTTTTTTTTAACCTGTGTTATACTTGATTATATTTCATTCATTTATAGTGCAATGTATGGTACTGTGCCAAATCATGGTAAGAAGAAAACAATTTGTGGCCGAATAGTTAGAGCGCATGATAATAAATCAGGCGGTTCACAGGTTTTTGGTATGGACCAGATAAGTGCCTTGGTAATACCGTGGACTGAAGACCTGATGTCTCGAGTTGAAACCCCTATGTCCACCTTCAAACCATGGTGTGTTTAGTGTCCATCTTTATGCTCCAATGATTTTGGTGATAGCTACTGATATTTTTACCAGTCTTGTTAGAGCTTCTTCTTCCCTGCCAAGGCATATCAGTTTAGTGCAGGCTGAAGAGTAATGCAAAATCACACTGGGATTTGAGAGGAGTGCGCATAGAATTGCCCAAATCACTTAAATCTCCCATGCATGAACAAGCTTCTACATGAGGAAGACATTTTCACATACTTCTGTCGTGCATCCTGCATTGCATTTCGCCATTTTTTAGTTTCAATTTTCTCAAGATGGCATCATGGTGCTGAATTGTTTACTTATTCACCAGCACTACAGATGTTATATGTAGGATATAATCGATATAATCATAGCCAATGAAA
>JAPXFY010000013.1:41294234-41296734 GCA_030674185.1 Monoplex corrugatus
AAGAAAGCTTGAATGAATGAACGAGAAGATGGAAAAAGAAGAGAAATAAAAGAAAGAACACAAAGGAAACAAGAGGAAAGGGCGAGAAGGGTTGATGGCAGACATTTGATTCAAAACGTAACTTTGACTTGATAAATTCAAATTCAAAAACACTGCATCTATTATCACTTAATAAATATTATTTCAGAGGCCTTGGCATCTATAGAATATGAATGATATGAATACCTGTTTTCCGCATGTTTGTTCCCATTCATGGCTTTCTATATACAGTTTTAGAATGAAGTCGTTCATAGCCAAATATGCATGAATTTATTCACATTGTTTACGGTATAACTTAGCTCATCATGAGCCTTGTTCTTCTATAAAATTTACGATGAAATAGTGTGAGCACATGCTGTTTATGTATTGAAGTGAATTCAGTACTTTTTGTTTTTCGTTGCAGTGTTATGTAATACCAAAGAATAAAGTGATGTAAATTTACACTGTTCATGTGTTCTGTAAGTTCAGAATATGTTGCGTTCTTCTATAAAATTCCAGGATGATATATTACAGATTGTTTATGTTTTAAGGCTACGCCCAGTAATTTTTGTTGTGACCTGTGATCTGTGAGATTCTAGAAAGTTTTGCTGACTTATATATAGCGAACAGATTGAGGTCCAGAGAGAGAGAGAGAGAGACGAGAAAAGCATCAGAGAAAGGATCAGTATGGTGATCACAGCTTATCAAGGTACTTTGCTGACGCATTTATATATACGTGAGAAACTTTTTACAGCTTGTATGACTAACTTTACTGCTGTTTTGTTGGTGGATAAATTATGATCATCTGTTATTCGTGTCATCGTGTCCTCTTGATTAAAAGATGTGAGCTGAAGGCAGAGAGATCAAAAAGAAGTTAGTCAAAAGGTCTACCACTCTGTGCGTACGTTGAGTTGAAAACATGTGACTTTTGGAGGCCAAGCCGGGAATTTCTTACTAGCAAACAACAAAACTAGTCAACTTTGCTACGGTGACGTGAGATTCTTCCCAGATCTACGTTTACCTTCTTCACATAGCTGACGTCATCGTGTGAAACAAGAACTATTGAGGGTTACGTTAAACTAGGACGAGGATTCAGCCTAGAGGGAAAAGAACTGATGCAGTTGCCTTGGATCTGGTCAAAAAGGGAAGCAGACAATGAAAAGCCAAGAAAAAAAGAAGAAAAGATAAGACAAGAAAAGAAAAAAAAATGAAGGAAAATGCTACAAGGGAAGAAAAGAAGAAAAAAAGTACCCATACTGAGAGAGAAGAAAGTGCTCTGGTATGGAAAGTACAATGTAATCTGTTGGAGACCCAAGAGGTCGATGTCCAACGCAGATATGAATAAGTTCAACGCCAACATGAAGAGGCTTAGGCTAAAGCTCGGTGTCGACACGAACTTGAGATGAGACGTCTGGAGCTAGAAGCAGAAAGAGTAAAGTCTCCTAAACTACCTACGTGGACGGACGGAAGAGTCGAAATCAAAAGATACTTAGAATGCTTTGAACGATTTGCTGAAGTAGCTTGATGGCAAAGAGAAAACTATGCGTCTAAATTGAGCGCTAGACGCAGAAAGAAGAGAGCCAAGCGTGAACAATATTGAGAGTGCAAAGTCTCCTATACTAGGTACCTACGTTTAAGAATGAGAGAAATGGCATCGAAAGTTACCTAGAACGCTTTGAACGCTTTTCCGAAGTAGCTTGATGGCAATGAAACAACTTAACTGTGCGTTCAAACAGCGTTCTAATTCGGTAACTCGCAGAGTGTTGTAGTGTACTCAAAACTGCCACGTGATGCAGATTTCTTTCGTTTCACGCAAGAGGAGCACTATCATCGTTTCCCAAACTGCAGAGATGAAGCTGAAGGGACCTCAAAGCAGTTCGTGGTCCAGGTATACATCCAACGATAGTTAAAATTAACTGGCAGAAAAGATGACGATCACTGGCTGGGCCAATCTTAATTTCAGACCTGTGAAGGCGGAAAACAGCATATTCTTGTTCGAAGGGAAACTTCTTGCATGATGGGAGGTATTGAACAGGCCTGAATAGCTTTGTTATCAAATCTTGAAGATCCTCTGGATTTACTGCCCATTAACACAGCGGGTATGAAGTGAGAAACGCCATTAAAAGCCTCAAGCCCAACAAGTCTCTTGGTATCAATAGTATCACATCAGAGATGTGGGAGTCAGGTAGAGATTGTGCTGCCAAGTGGATGTGCACTCTCTACAATCAAGTGTAGATCTCTGCTGAAGTGCCTGAAAACGGGAAAGAAAGGAGTCAGAGTTTGCATTCCCAAGAAAGACAACCCATATATAGAATGCGGGACATTGCAGACCAAGAGCACAAGGTTTTGCAAACAAGATTCCACCCCAGACGCTCATGCGCAGAACACATCTTCAAACTACGCTGCATTGTTGAAAGCAGCAAAGAGTTCCAAGTGCCCTAGGCCATCAGCTTCTCTGACTTCACAAAGACCTTTGGCAGCA
>JAPXFY010000013.1:41306734-41316734 GCA_030674185.1 Monoplex corrugatus
GAGAAGCAATGAGTTCTACCAAGTGGGAAAAGAAGCCTTTATCAGCGCCTGCAGTTTGTTTTTTAATCGAAAAATTATCCCATGGCCACTCTGGATCTTTTTTAAATCACATGGCATTTGTGACGATTGTGCAGATGAAATTTCAACCTGGTTCACAACATTCTCTTCAGAAAGCTGTAACTTACTCCGTTTGACTTCATCATCATTATTGGCATAACTTTCCACAAAGTACAAAATAGATCTGTTTGACTTAAATAGTAATAATGATGATAATGGTAATGATAGTAATAATAGTAAATATAATATTCATAATCATAATGATAACAATTACCCTCCTCCTCCTCCTCCTCCTCCTCCTCCTCTTCCTCCTCCTCCTCGTCATCCTCCTCATCATCATCATCATCATCAACATCATCATGATCATTTGATAATGATTATTATGGGGATGATCGTAATAACAAACATAATGATAACGATAATGACGATAGCAACGCAACAGTAGTAATATAATAATAGTAATAATAATATGATAATGATAATAATAATGATAATAACAATATGATAATAATAATAATAATAAAATGATAATAATAAAATAATAATAATAATAACAATGACAACAATAATAATAATAGTCATTTTGACGATGATGGTGATGATGATGGTCATGTTGATGGTGATGATAATGATCATAATTATGAAAGTATTAATGGTAGTAATGATCACAAAAAAATAATTATCATAATAAAAATAGAAACAATGATAACAAGCAGCGCCATGTTAGTTTGAATCTTACAATGGTTAATTCCTTTAACATATGTAACATTTATTATCATGGTTGTCGTCGTCATCATGGTCATCATCATCATCATCATCATAACCATGGGAGTCCCACAACCCTGGCCATTAACTTCTTTGTGAAAATTTATCCCGACCAATGATGTTATTTTAATTAATGTCACCCCCTGACATCATTTAGCTCGCCAGATGAGACGGTGTACCATTTGGAGCCAGCCGTGAGAGATTTAAGAGACAGGTGGGGATTGACGTGTCAGTCCATCTTACAAGGAAGATGCTGCTGCAAGAGAACAAAGGCACTACCCCTATCCAGAAGCCCTCGACATCCCGGTTATAATACTATCTGACACAACTTTAAGACTAATGTCACAACAGGTCTGTAGTCTAAAACAGGTGCCTGGCGTAATATGGCATAATACCCTGATGAATTTGCAGTAAATTATTTCATTAACTGAAGGCAATGATTCTTTAAACCAACCAGAAGTGCATCAAACGTGAGCTACACCAACAACGACAGTCTAATTGTCATCATTCCTGTCTGTTAACTGCTTGATTTGATATCATAACTTTTTTCTCTTGTTGTTTTTGTTCATGTTGTGGTCTTCTTGTTAGCTGTATCCTACTCCTCTTCCTCCTCAGTAGTAGTAGTAGTAGTAGTAGTGGTAATAGTAATAGCAGTTGTAGTGGTGGTAGTAGTTGTAATATTACTGTTGCTCTTCTTCTGCCATCTCTCTCACCCCTTCCTGTCATCGTTGGAACTGATCTTGTTCATGTGTATTGTTTACCTTGTTGGGATGTCTGTTTATTTAATGAATTTCATGCATAGTATAACGTGACCCTGTTTAGCTGTACTTTGATTCTTCTTCTTCTCTTCTTCTTCTCTCTTCTTCTTCTTCTTCTTCTTCTTCTTCTTCTTCTTCGCTCTTCTCTTCTTCTTCTTCTTCTTCTTCTTCTTCTTCTTCTTCTTCTTCTTCTTCTTCTCCTCTTTCTTCCTTCTTCTTCTTCTTCTTCTTCTCTTCTTCTTCTTCTTCTTCTTCTTCTTCTCTCTCTCTTCTCCCTTCTTTCTCTTCTCTTTCTTCTTTTTCCTCTTCTTTTCTCCCTCCTCCCTCTCTCTCTCTAGCTCCTCCCTTCTTTCTCTTTTTCTCTTTCTCTCTTTTCTCTCCCTCTCTCTTTCTTCTCTCTTGTTTGTCCCTCTCTCCTCCCTCTCCTGTCTCTCTTGAAATGTATTTTGACTGATAGTATAATGATGATATCTAACTTATCGAATGTATAAACGAAATTGTATGTAGTGTGATGTAGACCCTCTTTGAGCGAGGGTTGAATGTAAAGAACATTATATGTTGCTTATTTCATACCCTTTGTTGTTGTTGTTGTTGTTGTCCTCTCTCTCTCTCTCTCTCTCTCTCTCTCTCTCTCTCCTCTCTCCTCTCTCTCTCTCTCTCTCTCTCAATGTTCATATGTATGTCTTTTGACTGCAAGTGTTATGGTTCCCCTGTTGGAGTATCTGTATTATCTAAGGTATAATTTGTGTAGTGTGATGTAGACCCTCTTGGACAAGGACTGTACGTAAAAAAGCATATATTGTACTTAGTTCACACCCTTGTAAATAAAAAAAAAGTTCTTGTTTTTTGTTCTTGTTCTTGTACATCTCTTTCTTCCATGCCTCGTCTTCTTTATTCATTTATTTATGGTTTTCTTCTCCATTTTCTTGTTTGCCCTCTTCATATTTACTTCTTAGCTTATCCTTTTTTTTATTATGCATTTACAGCACGAAAGATTGATCAAGTCAGTTTATTAGGTAATTATGGGTTCACTGATCGAAATAATGAATTATGTTTTGAATGATTGATTGATTGATTGATTAAATTGATTGATTGATTGATTGATTGAATGATTGATTGATTGAATGAATGACAGGAAAGCATGTAGGTTATCGATGTGCTGCCCCAGGCAATGACAGTGACGTCATAATACCGGAACTGCACAATAATGCGACGAATACTACAGCGGTACATTATGGGCAGTGCTCCATTTCTGTCAGTACCAACGTCAGTGGTAACGTCACTGTCACGGACTATGACTGTGCTTACGGCATGAAGTATGACGATCCTACAGAATTCTCTTTTGTGTCTGAGGTAGTTCTCTCTGTCACTCTCTCTGTCTGTCTGTCTATCTGTCTCTGTCTGTCTCAGTCTCCATCTGTTTGTCTGTTTGTCTGTCTGTCTGTTTGTCTGTCTCACTCTCTCTCTCTCTCTCTCTCTCTCTCTCTCTCTCTCTGTGTCTAAGACATTAGCAATTTGGCCAGCATATTTACTAAGGTTTGCCTCTGAAATTCCAAATTCATTGACCACCAACGCCTTTATAAACATTTAGTATCTGTTCTTGAACACATAACGTTAACTGAAACAGATCTTCCCCAAAACTTGATAACAGAGAAAAATAATCATTTTAGAAAATTCAAGAAATAACGACACGCTACACAATAACAGGCTGATAACAATAGTATCTATGTTCTCTAAACCTTTCCAAAGAAATGTTCACAAACACATGATGAGATTCATGGAAGATCATTCATTATATCGCCCACCTCAGTAAAGATTCTGTCTATATCACTCACTCAACCGTCTGTTCCAACGTGATAAACTCGTGTTTATCAGCCATGAATGAAACAAATGTATTTTTAGGCTTTAAGAAAACGTTTGACCTAACGGCCATGAAGAATTGATCAACTAACTAGAAAGACTCAATATTGATGGAAAAGATCTACGAATAATCAGAAATATGTATTGGGAACAAACAGCTGCAATGAGAATAGAAAACGATATAAGCTCTTTCCAAAATATCAAAAGAGGAGTCAGACAAGGTTGTGTTTTGTCACCAGATCTGTTTTCACTTTACAGTGAAAACATCATGAGAAACCTAGAGGAACACCCTGGATTAAAGGTTGGAGGAAAAATTATAAACAACATTCGATACGCAGATGATACCATGCTAATTGCAAATAATGAAAGGGGCCCACAAAACCTTCTGAATGTACTAGAAATAGAAAGCAAAGGTAAGGGGTTGGAACTAAACAGCAAGAAGACTGAAGTCATGGTGATCAGTAAAAAACTTGAAACCCCAGCGTGCAAAATGTCAGCGAATGGCACAACCTTGACACAGGTTGATAAGGTTAAATACCTGGGAATGATCATTTCAACAGACGGCAGATGCACATCGGAAATCGCCAGCAGAATCGGCCAAGCCAAAAGAGCATTCAAGAAGATGAAAAGCATTCTTACTAACAAATGCCTATCAATTAACATCAGGAAGAGAGTTCTTGCATGCTATAAAGAACCGATAATGTTATATATACGGTCGTGAGGCGTGGACAGTCGACAAGCAAAGCCAGAACAAGTTTGAGGCAGCCGAGATGTGGTTTCTAAGAAGAATGTTGAGAGTTTCATGGACAGCAAAGAAAACAAAACAGTCTTGATGGAGGCAGACACACGAAGATCATTGATAAGGAAGATTAGGAAAAGACAGAGAAATCGAGACCAGATGCCAGAAAGCCAACGCAGTCAGCTACCAACTTGCCCCTCTCCTGAAACACCCCAGCATTCCCACCAGCACTAAGGCGAAACTCATCAACGCCATTTTTCTACCAACGCTGACATACCAGTTCCAGACATGGTCCCTAATTAAAGTCCTCGCGAGAAAACTGGTCACCTGTGAAATGAAATGCCTGAGGAAAGCAGTAAACAAAACAAGGCGGGACAAGATCAGAAATGAGGTGATACGAGACATGGTAGGAGCAACACCAATCCTACAACACATCGAACATATGAGGATCAAGTGGTTCGGATACCTCACACGTATGCCCCTAAACCATCCAGCTCTTCGGGAATACAACACCAGCTGGAGAGCCAGAGGAAGACCAAGACGACGATGGAGCGACTCCGTGGCAGACACCCTCAGAGCTCACGAGATGTCCCTTCTCCAGGCCACCCGCCTTGCTGCTGACAGACGACTGTATCTCCCCGCGACGCCCACCGATACAAGCGGAAGGAAAAAGTAAAAGTAAAAGTAAATAAGGAAAAGACGAGCAACATTTATTGGCCATTATATGAGGAAAGGGGAACTGGAGCACCTGGTGATAACAGGAAAGCTGGAGGGAAAGAGAGCACCAGGTAGACCCAGGGAGAAGATATTGGACGGGCTTGCATTCTCATTCTCATCACAGCACTGTGAAACGTTTGACACCAATTCAGTGACCCATTATAGTCTGCTGCCATTGTGACCTTAAATTAAGGAACCGTGTGGGTTAATGACACAGGAGCGATACTGAACAAATTATGAGGCAGCAATGCAAAATCAGCCTCTCCGTCCCCCCTCCCTCTTCCTCCTCCTCAACAACAACAAAAAAAGAAAAGAAAGTGTCTAGATGAAACAGTGATTAAGTGCTACCAGAACCAATAGCCCTATAATTGGAAACTACTCAGGCACCTGCACATAGCCACCTCAAAATGTTTTCAGCGTGCATACCACTCTACCACCATTGCAGACTACATGACCAGTATAGAGTATGTTGACAAAATCTGAACGTGCTTTCATACCTCCCATTTCACTTAATGCTTTTTAGGAAAAAAGTTTATCTTGCTCGAATTAGTCAGCAGTTCACAAAGCATGGTTATATGTAAGTGTACATAGTAAAGTGTGTGACTCGGTAGTTAAATCACTTGTCTAGGACGTCAGAATTCTGGGTTCAAATCAGATTGAAAAGAGACCTCTTCCGAATCCTTCTTTTCTGTTGTATACATTGTCTGATTTTGAACTTGTTTACATTTCGTTTTTCCTTTCTGTCTTGTTGATATTACATATTGATAGGTGTACTGATCCTACATGTATAGCACCTGGTACGGGTCTTCATATGGAATAAACGACCGAGCTTTGGGCAAATGGTCCTCCACAGACATTTTACAGAATGAGTCCTGCTCCTCGAGTTCTATTTATGCTACTCCCTTTTCTGTCGTATAGATGCTCTTTTACACTGTTCAAATATGACTGTGCCTTTCGTGCATTGCTGCTATTACGTATAGGTAGGTGTACTGGTTCTACATGTATACCACCGGGTATGGGTCTTCATATGGAATACATGACTGATCTTGGTGGCAAATGTTCTTCCACAGACATTTCATGGAAAGAGTCCTGCTATCTCCAGTTCTATTTGTGCTACTTCCTTTTCTGTCTGATGGCAGCTCTTTTACACTGTTCAAATGTGAGTGTGCCTTGCGTGCATTGCTGCTGTCAGTTGATGTCACAGATGGTGTGATGTTGGCTTTCAGAGTATCTTCACATCCCTTAAAGTGGACCTGTAGAAGTTTCGTTCAGGCAGCCATGTCAATCATATAGCGATCCAACAGCATGCTGTATGCCTGATCATCACAGGGAACTTTGAAGTGTGAAATGGGCATGCAAAACTCTCCCCGCTTCTGCTTACTTAACCTCCTGGTTATGTCTGATGGTTTTGATGCCACTGATTATCCCGTCTCCCTCTCTCATCTTGAGCATATATTCAGAATCGAATAGAGTATTCTTTCTTCATATCAGTTATACCTATCCGATCCATTTCAGTCATTCATAGACAAGTTCAAGTCCCTGCCATTTATATGGGGTCCCCCATATGTTATATACGGGGTACCCCAAGATTCTGTGTTTAGGGCAATCTTCTTTCCACGCTACACTTAAACCATTTGTCAATTAAACAGTCAGTACGACATCAACTATCATGTGCATGCTGATAGCTTCCACAGCTCTACAAATCACATCTCCGGAAAATCTTCCAAATTTTCTTTCCGAAATTTCTGGCTGCTGTATTGCAATTCGGTAGTGGATGACACAAAATAAGCTACAGTTGGTGAGGTTGAAACAACGCTCGTTGGCACCAAGCATGTGCTCTCCACCGTAACAGTTTGCTCTATCCAAGTGATCCAGAACAAGTGTGACTGCCTACGTTCAAGCAAACAGGAACCAGAAAGTACAGGGAAAAAAAGAATATGTCTGATTGTAGTAAATAAGCATTCTGATTCTTTTGTTCGTATTTTTCTGGTTCCTATCCAAGTAGGTTGACACTAGTGTATGTTCTGATTCAGTCAAGAATCTGGGCGTTGTTCTTGACCCTCAACCTTTTATGCCGAAGTTCATCACTAGAACCAGTCTGTTTCGTTACTGTTAAACGCAATGTGCCGATTTTATTTGCCATTATTTCTCAGCTTTAGCAGCAGCTAAACTCGCAACCTCTCTCATCGTGTCTCGTATTGATTACTATAACTCTCTGCTGTCTAGTTCGCCTGATTCCTCTGTCGCATGCCTCAAGCATACTCAGAATTGTGTGGCTCGTCTTGCCTTTCGTAAAAAGAGGCAAGATGGTGTCACTCCCTTTTCTACTGGCTGCCTGTTAATTTGATGAAAATCACACTCACACACTCACACACACACACACACACACACACACACACACACACACACACACAAACACACACACACACACAAACGCACGCATACAAACACACACACACACAAACACACACATACAAACACACATACAAACACACATACACACACATATACACACACATAAACTCACACATACACACACACACACACACACAAATCAATAATACATGTTGCAGGTACATTGATGGTCTTGCACCTACTTGTCTTTGCGTCCATTTCTATATGTACACACCACCTCTCTGTTCTGTCTGGAACATTACTGCTTACAAATTCCTTGATACAGATGTTCCACTGCCAGTCGCCGTTTATTTTCCTTTCTTTTTCTTTGTTTGATTCATACGACTGAAATGACCCTTCCCTGTTCCGTAAAGGAAGCTGGTGGATAGGGTGAGGGAATCAAAGGGTTAAGTTGTTGATTCGCTAGCATGGCTGGCTTTGCAGGATGCTGGTCGACCGGGTGCGGGAGTCAAAGTGTTAAAGTATTTTAGTTGTCACTGTGAATGAATGATTTAGTAAAAGATGAGAATGAATGCTTTGCTTTGATTTATACATCAATTTTTTACCGCCTGATATTACAGACTAGTAAATAATGATGGGTACATTTTGCTTTTTTGTAGTTTGACCTGGTGTGTGAAAGGAAGGCCTTGGCAGGACTGACCCAAACAGTCTTTCAACTGGGACTTGGAGTGGGAGCTATCATCTTTCCTTGGATCTCTGACCTGTATGGACGTAAACGGGTCATCCTCATCTCCTTGTTCCTGATGATGCTGGCCTCACTTTCTGCTGGACTGGCTCCTAATTATGCTGCGCTCGTTGTTTTCAAGCTCATCACTGGAGTCATAATGCCGGTACGTATATAATGCTTTCCAACTCAGATAAGGAACTAGAATGTAATTTTTCTTTCTTGGAGTCATCTTTTCTTTATAGAACAAATACTGCAACATTACACTATTGATACGGTAAATTCTTTAACTAGCCTGATGAGATTTCCGAAGTCAAAGATAAGAGCTGGACGAATGAAAAATTATGACATCTGACATTGAAATAGAAAAGCTATTCTTGATAAAACATGATGCTGACTGATTGGATAGGAAATTTCCGAGTGGATATAAAGATTTGGATTTGCAATGTGCATTTGTAATATGTGGTAGGGCGATAAGCACTCATAGACAACGTCATAATACTGCACTTGATTATATCAGAAAGCAAGTCGTTTAAGCAGGGCATAATTAATGGCAACAGCACCATCACCAAACCGCAGAGTTTGGAGTTTGGAATTTAGAGTTTGTTTAAGAGTGATTCACCCCACTAGAAAAACTCCATATGCGCTCCACCCAAATATGCCAGCAATTATCTGACAGACTTCCCAAGCCTGGGCAAAACTCTAAGCTAACAGTACCAGAATGATGGAAACAATAAAATGGGTGGCGAACATGCCACTTTTTAATGTTGCAGGCTGGGACTGAACTCAAGATATTAGATATTGAGTCCATGGTTCTTCCAACTTGCCCAAACCATAGGTGCTTTGTTTCCTTATGTATGACTGATTCCTATACTGAAAACTCCACTCGAGATTGAAAATAAACCGTAGTGTTAGCTGATAAATTGCACATGTATGTCACTGATATTTCCTGATGATAGAAGCAGTTGCTAATTTTTCACCCATGGCCATTACATTTCCATGTATGCCACCAAATTACTTTTTTTTCAGTCTCAACTAGACTATTGTAATAACGTTTTGGTTGGTCTTTCAATATATTTTCTCCATAGATTCCAGAAAATTGGAAATGATATGAACATATCTGTTCTTCTATCGAGTCACTGCTTTGTCTTCCTATAAAATAATGATGTGTAAGTCAAACTAAACACTTATTCTTTTCATTTTATCAAACAGTTACTAAAACAACGACAACAACAACAAGAACAACAAAGTTAAGGGTGTAACGAACGTGCCTATTAGAAGCAGGAGAGGACGGGAGTGATATGAAGGGATGGGTGGGTGAAGGACGAAATCACAACAACAAGAACAACAAAGTTAAGGGTGTAACGAACGTGCCTATTAGAAGCAGGAGAGGACGGGAGTGATATGAAGGGATGGGTGGGTGAAGGACGAAATCACAACAACAAGAACAACAAAGTTAAGGGTGTAACGAACGTGCCTATTAGAAGCAGGAGAGGACGGGAGTGATATGAAGGGATGGGTGGGTGAAGATACGTCTTAAAGTTAGACTTGAAAGTAGGAAGAGATGTTTTCAAGGATTATCGCACCCAGGGATGTTACCTTTGTGCTCACTTTTTTTTCCTTTTTCGTCCCATTTTTTGCGGCACCTTCATGGCCACAGAAGCTGGCACACCTTTTTTTTACAATGCGATGATAATGATGTCGATAAGGACGAAAATCATGATGCTATGGAGTTCCATCTAGGATTGAGACTGCGTGACGGGGCTCTACACTTACTCTCATCATATATCCTGGCATCAACCAGGCCTGAGAGATACCTGCGGTGCTGGTCAGAAGATTTGAGCAAGACCCTCATTGACGCATCCATGAAGTGGATGAGTTCGACTGTGGTCCCAGTCTTCCCAATGAGCCCAACATAACACGCCCAATTCTTTGTAGTAGCCAGTTAGAGCTGAAAAATCCCACAATGATTTTTGAAGGGACTGACGGGGATTCGAACCCACAACCTTCCAGTCTGTAGTCCGT
>JAPXFY010000013.1:41321734-41334234 GCA_030674185.1 Monoplex corrugatus
AGCTCATATTTCATCTTTTCTTCTTTGAGTCGCTATACACACGCACACGATAACACACACACACAAACACACACACACACACACACACACACACACACACACACACACACACACACACACACACACACACACGCACACACACACACATACACACCACGTTCGCACTCTCACACGCACACACGCACACACACACACACACACACACACACACCACACACACACTCACACACACACACGCACGCACATACACACACACATGTACACACACTTGCAGATGTGCTCTCAATCTCTCAGTTTGTCATTTTCTCAGTGTTGAAATTGTTTTGATTACGTGAATAATTTTGACTTGTCTGCTTAACGCACTTGAATTAATGGGAAAATGCATTATTGTTGTGTTAATTAATGATGTTTTCAGTTGTTAATCTTATAAAGTGTGCTACCTAATCTTTTATATGACATATGTGCATCCTTCAATTGGGGGCTTCTTTTTCTTCTTCTTCTTCTTCTTCTTCTTCTTCTTCTTCTTCTTCTCTTCTTCTTCTTCTTCTTCTTCTTCTTCTTCTTCTTTCTTCTTCTTCTTCTTCTTCTTCTTCTTCTTTCTTCTTCTTCTTCTTCTTCTTCTTCCTTCTTCTTCTTCTTCTTCTTCTTCTTCTTCTTCTTCTTCTTCTGATTCTTCTCCTTCTTCTCCTTCTCCTTCTTCCTCTTCCTCTTCTCCTTCTTCTTTTTCTTGTTGTTCTTCTTCTTCTTCTTCTTCTCTTTCCTCTTCTATTCTTTTTCTTCTCTCCCTTATTTTTTGCAGAAATGTTGGGGCGCTGCATTAAATAATTGTTCACCTCATTCTTTCAGCTCTGGTCTCTTGAAATGGTTTATCTGTCCGTTCCGTAGTGTTGTCTGGTTTTTTTTTCCTCTTTCTTTCCCTCCATCTTCCTCCCTCAGCTGCTCCCTAGATGAATTATTTATTAAGGTAATTGAATCTTGTTACACAGTCAGTCATCATCGTTGTTGGATCGTCGTCGTCATCGTTGCCATCACAGTAGTAGAGGTAGTAGAAGTAGAAATAGTAGTAGCAGCAGGAGCAGCAGCAGTAGCAGTGGTAGTGGTAGTAGAAGTAGTGGAAGTAATAGTAATAGCTTAGTCATAGTAGCAGCAGCAGCAACGCAGCAGTGAGGATTGAAATCAGCCCACGAAACCTGAAGGAAAATCAAAGTCAGGGGTTGAAATAAATATGCCCGTATATATTTCTTTCTTTCAACTTTAATCATTGTGCGCTTTATCGTTGGGAAACTGTCGTATCTAACCTTGTGATTTTCTTTCATATTTTGAGAATAAATTATATTGTCTTTCACTCAATAACTAATTCTATTATGTATCATAGCAATATATATTTGTATATAATATGTTCTCATTTTTCCCCATTTATAGCCATGTGTTGTGTGTGGTGTGTTGTGTGTGTGTGTGTGTTGTGTGTGTGTGTGTGTGTGTGTGTGCGCGCGCGTGTGTGTGCATGCATGTGTATGTGTATGTTCAGCGCTTAGATTTGATTTCTATCAAGAATTTGCGCTATACAAATACTGTAATTATTATTATTATTATTATTATTACTTTTTTTTTACTTTTTACATATGTTTTTCTTATCTGTTTATATTATGAGATTCAGGTCAGAAGCGTACATATCATTAAACAATCTAGTACACAGAGCATGAGAGAAAAATGAATGGAGAAGTTACTGTATTTGTTGTAGGCCTACTTAGATTTACTGTGTTGGTATCATTCAGAATAAATTACCAAAAATACATATGAAATCTGTCAATGATAGGTAGCATCGTAATTGCCTCTTTGAATTGTCAATGACAGGGGATATGCAAAAACGAACAATTGTCTTCCATAATCTGAACGTAAAAAAAATATTCAGTGTACACTCTCCAAGACACAGATTTGAATAAGAAATTAGAACAGTATGTAACTTTTGAATGGGGTTATAAAAGCTATTTTTATGCATCATAGTGGTCCAGTTCTAAAGGAACGTTTGTCTTTTTTTCCATAAATAAATATTGAATTTACAATAACAAACGTTAAACGAGACTAAAATTTGTGCACATGGAACTATCACTCTAGCTGATTTAATCACAGTTTGGCTGTCGCAGCCTTTTAATTCTCGATTCTGTCTGACCACAGTCTAACTCGTGTCTCCTCTACAGTGGCGATACATGGACGTACAGCCTGTTGTCGAACAGATTTGTAGCTACTTCTTCCCGATTATCAACACTGATATCAGCAGGCTTCAGATCACGTCTGCAGACGTCCTTGTAACTCTGAAGCAGCAATAACGATAGTGGAAATATTAAAAACAGTTGTACTAAAAGCTGTATGTCCATCAATTAGTTGTTTTCAGTTCATTCTATGACTACTCTTTCTACTACTACTACTACTATACTACTATTACTACTATTACTACTCCTATACTACTACTACCACTACTACTCCAACTACTAGAAATTCTAGAAATAGTAGTAGTAGTAATATTGTAGTAGTAATATTGTTGGTGGTAAGAGCAGCAGCACAGTTAGTTACAGTGCTCACAGTTGTGGTTGTGACAATGAAAGTACGCTCGTAGTGATAACGTTGGTGAATTGAACATTGACTTTGTGATTCAGCCAGCGACTGATGGTGATACGGTCCAGGATGACCCGGTCACCAAGAACACAAATGCATGTCCACACAGCCTGAAGACAAAGACCTGGCAGCCACTGTGAAATCTGGAGATCTGGCTTTTGCGACTTGGCCAAGCACAAGATCCTGCGACGGAATATACTAGTGAACTCGTTCATCTGGTGAGACTGTTGACTGTGTGATTTCAAATTATAGTCTCTTTGGTTATTCATAAATGTGTAGCGTTTGCTTCTGTCTGTCTGTCTGTCTGTCTCTGTCTTGTTCTGTCTCTGTCTGTCTGTCTGTCTGTCTTCTCTCTCTCTCTCTCTCTCTCTCTCTCTCTCTCTCTCTCTCTCTCTCTCTCTCCCTCCTCCTCCTCCTCCTCCTCTGTTCTCTCTCTCTACCTCCCCCTCTCTTTCTATTTTTTTCGACTCAAAAACGTCAAAAGTACATCATACGGCATCTTTTCTCTCTTTGTTTTTATTTATTGAGTTATTGATTGGTTGTTTGATTGTTTCTTTCTTTATTTATTTATTTATTATTTTTGTAAAAAAAAATCGGATAAGTTGTGAATCAGACTGCAAGCAGTAAAAACTTATCAGGTTTTTACCTGTCTTCAGAGTCAATCGTCGAGAGAACGAAGCATCTTATTTTGTCTTTTGTATACCTTTTGCAAAGGCAAGTTGGCCAAAAAATCATGTCTGTTGTATTCCGATAATCAGACACGTCTTCTTATTTTATCTTCATGTGTTTCTAATTTCTTTGTGCGTGAAGGTTGGTAGTCACTGTGCTTCCACTCGCTTTTGTTAATGTAAAGTCTTTATTCGTTGTTTGGATTGTTTTGGCTGAGCATGTAGTGGATATGTATTAACATTCAAGTTTTATTTTCTTCATGTCCTCTCAGAGTTTTGAATGGTGTTGTGTGTGTGTGTGTGTGTGTGTGTGTGGTGTGTGTGTGTGTGTGTCTTGTGTGTGTGTGTGTTGTGTGTGTGTGTGTCTTGTGTGTGTGTGTGTGCCGTGTGTGTGTGTGCACGTGTGTGTGTGTCTTTGTGTGTGTGTGTGTGTGTGTGTGTGTGTGTGTGTGTGTGTGTGTGTGTGTGCGTGTGTCTACAGGTTTGCGGACAGTCTAACGTACAATGCGCTATACCTGCTGTCAGACACTATGGCCTTCAATCTGTACCTCAGTTTCTTTCTGAATGCCGTTGTGGAGGGTGCCTCTTGTGTCCTGATGGTCTTAATGATGAACAGGTACAGTACAGTACAGTACAGTATAGTACAGTACAGTACAGTACAGAACAGTACAGTGCAATATGTTACAAGTCGTCACGACCCAATCCATCTATCTATCTGTCTGTCTGTCTATTATTTATCTACCTCTCTCTCTCTCGTCTCTCTACTCTCTCTTTATATATATATACATGTTATGTGTGTGTGTGTGTGTGTGTGTGTGTGTGCGTTTCGTGCGTGTGTGTACGTACAACTATGCTTACAAAATAAGTAATATGATAGCGTCATAAGCAATATCAATGGGTACAACTTCACTATAGAATCAGTAGCAAACACAACATGAGGAAATTTATAACTGTACTGCTATTGGCAACCGTGACAGTAGTAATAGAAGTTGTGGTAGTTGCAGCAACACCAGTTGTTGTGCGCACGAGTAGTGGTCACAAACATGCACATGTACACACACATACAAACAAACAAACAAACACACAACATACACACACACAAGACATACACACATACACACAACATCACACAAACAACACACGACGTACACACACACACACACACACACCACACACACACACACACACACGTATACACGCACACACCAACATGCGCACACACACAACACCCACACACAACACAAACACAACACACACAAACACAAACACACAACAACACACACACACACACATAACACAACACACACACAACACTACATAAACACACACACACACACACAACACACACAACACCACCACAACACGTACAACAAAAATAACACCAACACACACACACACACACACACGCACAACGCACACCAACACATACAACGCAACAGCACACACACACACACACACACACACACACACACACAACCCACACATCCCCACCTGTGACAATCTGTGAGATGATGTAGACGTAGTGAGAGGAACAGGCAGAGAATGCTGCAGAAAGTCTCTTGCTATGAGTCTGAACATAAGTAGTTGTGGAGTGACGGTACCTAGGGAAGACCTTATTAGATTCCGTTCCCATATCTTCCGAATTGACAGAGCAGAACTTCCTGAAGACAACACTGTTTTCTCCAAATGTGAAGAGAAAAAACAACAACAAAAAAACAAAAACAAAACAGAAAACAAAAACAAAACAAAACAAACAAAAAAAACCAAGCAAATCCCATCTCATTTTGCATTGGCTGATAGCCGAGTCTGCCTGGTTATCCGACTTAATCGAAAACAAAAATAGAGCAAGAGCAGAAAGAAAACACTTTTAATCTTTGGGTTTGTAATGTCTAAACTATACGGGATAAAACGTAGATCAGAATGACATAATGCTTTGATCACCGTGATATTGGATGGCTGTAAGATTGACATAGCTATCCTGAATGAGACTTGATTTGAAGAAGAAACCAGGCTCGAAGAAGATTGAAAAGACTGCACCTTTTACTGCACTGGAAAATTCAAAGATGATCGAAGAGTCTCCGGCCTCAGATTCGCCATACGCATTGTGCACTTAAGGACGCTGAAAACTAATTCATGGTTTCAACGTACGCTTGGTTTCCTTTATCTTTGGCTCACAAAAGACCGCTTCACTACAGTATACATTATTTTGCTGGTGTAGTCATAGCAAGTCATAGCAAGTTTACTGGCACTGTGGCTGATACCTTGGTTGTGATAAGCATAAACATGGGGACTGGTTTGATAAACATGATGGAACGATTAGAAAACTGATAAATTCCACGCAACTCTCAAAAAATCACAGCGATAACACCCAGAAGAAGAAGATGCAGAATACTGTCTATAAATAAGCACTGATCCAAGAAAAAATTGAGTCACACACACACACACACACACACACACACACACACACACACACACACACACACACTACAACACACACACACACACACACACACAACAATATATATATATATATATATATATATATATATATATATATATATATATATATATAAAATTAAATGAAACCCAACGAAATGAGACACGAGCTGCAGAATTCCAGGATGCAGATGATACCAACAAAATGAAGTTATTTATGATGATCTATCTGCCGTGAATATACCAAAGGCTACTGTCTCAACACCAAAATGTACCACTTACTACTTCATTCTGCTGACAGAAGGAAAAGAAGAAAAAAAAAACAAAAAAAACCCTGCACATGTACACAAAAAGTTTGACATCTTATCACCCTATGCTGAACGCTTTACTTAAAACTGAGCTGAAAGGGAGAGAACGATGCACGAGTACTCAGTTACGTCAATCACCCAACTGCCAGGCAAGGAATCTCAAAAGCGAACTAATTCCAGGCAAGGCACCAGGAGCTGATTGTACTCCAGAAAACATCTACAGAAATAGGAGACAGACGCTCACGGAGAAGCTGAAAACCATACACAAGTCTGTTTAGTAGGGAAAACACTGTTTCTCATGATATTAAAGAATGCTTAATCATAGAGGTTTACAAGAAGAAATGCGAAAATATTTTATGCGATAATCATCGTAGCTCTCGTACTTGGGAAAGGGCTAGAATCATATTTAGCAGTGTCATCATCACGTAGTTGAGCCCATCATTCCCACGTCTCAGTGTGGCTTTCGTGGTGGGAGACACAGATGTATGACAGTAATGATAAATGATGGTGTTATTACTAGTAGTAGGTAGTAGGCCTCCCTCTAGTCATGGCTGACCATGGACAAAGTAATCCGTTCTAATGTCTAGATGGGCTGTCTGCTTGGTCCAAGCAGCGTCGCCTGTGACTGTACAGACCAATGCGAGAGAAGCAGTCTCTGTCGCAGCGGTCGCATGTGTATGCCGATGCTGGCCTGTTGGCTGTCATCCCTTTTCTGCGAACTTCGCTTTTCTGCTGCAGCAGCTGACAGTTTGTCCTCACCAATACGCAGCTGTTTCTTGAGAGTGGTTCTCCAGCTGTTGCGGTCGTCTGCGAGGTCCTCCCAGGACTCAGTGTCGATCTCAAGCACCTTCATGTCACGTTTGCAAACGTCTTTGTATCTCAGCTGTGGGCGGCCATTGTTTCTCTGCCCTGTGGCAAGCTCACCATAAAGGATGTCTTTTGGGATGCGACCATCTTCCATGCGGCGAACGTGGCCCAACCAGCGCAGCCGACGCTGTCTCAGCATGGTATGCATGGTTGGCAGGCCAGCGCGGGTCAGGACTTCGGTGTTGGTCACCTTGTCTTGCCAGGAAATGCCGAGTATGCGCCGTAGGCTTCTCAGGTGGAAGGTATTGAGCCTTTTCTCCTGATGAGCATGCGTGGTCCACGCCTCGCTGCCATACAGCAAGGTGCTGAGGACACAGGCGTTGTATACAGCCATCTTTGTCTTCTTCGTCAGCTTGGGATTTGTCCACACCCTTTGTGAGAGGCGGGCTAGTGTTGTGGCTGCCTTCCCGATCCTCTTGTCGATCTCTGTGTCAAGGGAGAGGTTATCGGTGATGGTGGACCCAAGATGATTATGTGAATTGATGGATGGCTTCAAGCTCGTAGTCATCAATGGTGATGGCTGGTGGAGATGGCGTGTCTTGGCCCAGGACTTTTGTCTTCTTAAGACTGATGGTCAGACCAAAATCTTTGCAGGCCTGGGAGAAGCGGTCCATTAGTGATTGCAAGTCCCGCTGAGTATGGGTCACAACTGCGGCATCATCGACAAATAGCATGTCTCTGATGAGGGCTTCACGGACCTTTGTCCTTGCTCTGAGGCGGGCGAGGTTGAAGAGCCTGCCATCTGATCTGGTCCGCAGGTGGATCCCTTCTTGCGCTGTGCTGAACGCATGCCTCAGGAGGAGAGCAAAGAAGATTCCAAAGAGGGTTGGGCCAGGACGCAGCCTTGTTTCACACCGCTGCGTACGTCGAAGGGCTTGGAGAGGTTTCCGTTGAACTGCACCGTCCCTTTCATGTTGGAGTGGAAGGACTCAATTAAGCTGTGCAGTTTGGGGAGGCAGCCGATTTTTCGGAGAGCCCTGAAAAGGCCATCTCTGCTGACTAGGTCAAAGGCCTTGGCGAGGTCAATGAATGCCACATACAGGGGCATCCGCTGCTCTCTGCACTTCTCTTGGATTTGGCGAAGGGAAAAGACCATGTCTACCGTGGATCTCTCTGCTCGAAAACCACACTGTGATTCCGGGTAGACGCGTTCAGCCAGTTTCTGCAGGCGGATTAGGAGGACCCGAGCGTAGACTTTGCCAACAATGCTAAGGAGTGAGATACCTCTGTAGTTGTTGCAGTCGCTCCTTTCGCCCTTGTTTTTGTACAGGGTGACGATCTTGACGTCCCTCGTGTCCTGCGGTACAGCTCCCTCATTCCAACACTGACAGAGGACTGCGTGCAAAGGGTGCAGAAGAGAAGTCTTGCAGTGCTTGATGAGGTCTGGGGAAATTCCATCGTTGCCAGGTGCCTTGCCTGATGCCAGGCTATCAATAGCCTTGCTGAGTTCGTCCACAGTTGGCTCTGCGTCAAGTTCTTCCATTACCGCCATGCACTTGATGGCATCGAGGGCTGAGGGGGACACCATGTTCTGTGTGGAGTAGAGGTCGGAGTAGTGTTCCGCCCATCTTTCCATCTGTTGGCTAGGATCGCTGATTACTTCCCCTGTGGAGGATTTGAGGGGGGCGATCTTGCTCTGTGTTGGTCCCAGTGCTTTCTTGATGCCATCATACATTCCTCGGATATTGCCTCTTTCAGTAGCACTCTGTATCTCTTCGCTGAGCTCTGTCCAGTACTCGTTTGCACAGCGCCTGGCGTTAAGCTGAACCTTACTCCTGGCAGCCCTGAGGATTTGCAGGTTCTTCTCACTGGGTGACCGCTTATACTCGGTGAGTGCGGCGCGCTTGGCCTCAACAGTGGGAGTCATCTCTGATGATTTGGCCTCAAACCAGTCGTGGGACTTCACAGTTTTCTTCCGAAAGGTGGCCATAGCAATGCGGTGCATGGTGTCTCGTAGCGTTTCCCATCTCTCTTTGGCAGAATCTCTGGGCTATGATGCATCGTATTCTCTCTCAAAGGCCTCTGCGAACTGTTCTACAAGATCTGGCTGAGACATCTTGCTGACGTCAATGCGAGGGTTCCCTTGTTTCTTTGAGCAGTGGAACTTCTTTGGTTGCAGCCTGATCTTGCAACATACCAGACAGTGGTCTGTGTCGCAGTCTGCGCTGTGATAAGAGCAAGTGTGGAGAATGTTTCTGATAGCGGCACGTCTTACTAGGATCAAATCCAGTTGGTGCCAATGTTTTGAGCGCGGGTGCCTCCAGGAGACTTTGTGTTGAGGCTTCGTCTTGAAGAAGGAGTTGGCAATGCACAGTTCATGGCAGGCGCAAAACTCAAGCAGTCGCTGTCCATTCTCATTCATTTTCCCCACTCCAAAGGAACCGAGGCAGGAGGGCCATGAGGCATTGTCTGCACCCACTCTGGCGTTGAAGTCGCCCAGGAGAACAAGTTGTTCTGTCCTGGGGATGTTCCTTATGGTTGATGCAAGATTTTCGTAGAACTCATCCTTGGCGTCTGGAGAGGCGGACAGAATTGGGGCATAAACGCTGATGAGAGTGACATGCCTTCGGTGGTGTTGAGGCGGAGAGTCAAGTGTCGTTCTGAACCGCCGCTGCCTGGTTCAATCATGTTCAGCAGGCTGTTCCTTCCGGCAAAGCCTACTCCGTACTCTCTTGGGGCATCAGAACTCTTTCCTTGCCAGAAGAAGGTGTAGTCCCTTTCCTTTAGTGTTCCTGAGTCAGCCAGCCATGTTTCCTGCAGAGTGGCAATGTTCGCATTGAGCCTCTTTAGCTCGCTATTTATGATGGCGGTCTTTCTGGCGTCGCTGATGTCTTGCAGATCTTGGGAGAGCCCAGGCATCATTGTTCGGACATTCCAGCAGCCCAGTTTCACTACTGATCCTTTTCCTGATCCGTTTCCTGAATTTGAATTTTTCTTTTTGTTTGGTGCGGTAATTAACGACCTGCTTGTCAGATTTTCTCCTAATCTTCATGCACCCAATGAAGAAGGCAGGTTGTGGCGGGACAGCACCTGATTGGCTGGGGGCTGCCCAGCTTAGGCGGGTGGTAGCTGTCCAGTAAGACACGAAGGTCTCTCCCACCGTCAAAAGCAACCCCTGGCATTAGCTCTACGCCAGTTGAGCAATGACTTATCACCGGTATCTGTTGCTTCCCGTGTTGTGCCGACACTAGTGTTAGTAGCGAAGCTGGAGTGTCCTCTCCAGGTCGTAGGTGCAGAGTGTTTGTGGATGAATGGACGGATGTAAGCCTGGGCAGTGTAATATGGAAGACAGGCTGTTGCCCATGCAACTTGTCCCCCCTCTCCACCTCGCTGGCAGATCCAAAGGAACAGCGGGCTGTTACGTTTTGGTGCCAACGCGGCTGCAGGTGCTGCCGGAAAGTGACAAAGTTTGCCATCCAACCGCCTTAGGGGTCCCACACCGGATTTACTGTCAGGGTTTACTCCCTTAGCTAGATGGCCGCGGGTAGCTCTTCAGAGCTGGCGCCCTTTGATGGATCTAATTTATTTCCATCAGGGTTTCTAGCCACCCTCCTCACCATCCTCCTGAGAGAACTGGTGGGGGTGCTGGTTTTGTCGCCAGTAATGTGGAAGACAGGCTGTTGCCCATGCAACTTGTCCCCCGTCTCCACCTCGCTGGCAGATCCAAAGGAATAGCAATGCACCGCATTGCTATCGTAGCTCTCGTACTTGGGAAAGGGCTAGAATCATACTTAGCAGTGTCATCATCACGTAGTTGAGCCTATCATCCCCACGTCTCAGTGTGGCTTTCATGGTGGGAGACGCAGATGTATGACAGTAATGATAAATGATGGTGTTATTACTACGACAATGACAATGATAATGATGAGAGTGATGATAGCGACTAAGACAACGTCGACAATGTTGATGATATGATGCTGACGACGACAATCACGACGAATATGATGATGATGTGCGATGATGATGATGATGACAACGTCGACGATGACGACGACGACGACGACGATGATGATGAGATGACGACGACGACGACGACGACGACGACGACGACGGATGATGATGAGATGATGATGATTTATGATGATGATGATGATGTGATGATGATGTGAATGATGATGTGATGATGATGATGATGTTTACAGAGTAGGGAGGAAGGTGATGCTCGTTGTGTTTCATATCATAGCGGGTGTGGGATTGATCGCCAGTGGAGTTTGCGTCTACTTCCAAGGTATTGTCTAACTAACTTACTGAGTACACCCCAACCCCACCCCATGACCCATTATCATCACCACCCTCCTATCCATTTAGCAGAGAGAGAGGTGGATGGTGTGGGTGGATAGGGGGACACGCATACTTCATCATCATCATCATCATCATCATCATGTAGTTTGCCACAAGGCGTTGGTGATCATGGCCTTCCATCTGTTTCTATCTCTTGTTGCCACAAGCACATCTTCCACCCTGTCTGCTTCAGCCACTCTGCAAGTCCATCCAATATTTTTCCCTGGGTCTACCTGGTGCTCTCTTTCCCTCCAACTTTCATGTTGTGACCAGCTGCTCCAATTCCCATTCCTCATAAAAAGCCTATACATGTTGCCTGTCTTTTCCTAATATTCCTTATCAATGATCTTCTTGTGTCTGCCTCCATCAAGACTGGTTTGTTTTCTTTTCTGTCCATGGAGCTCCTCTTCTTAGAAACCACATCCTGGCTGCCTCAATGTTGTTCTGGCATTGCTTGTTGACTGTCCACGCCTCACAACCGTATAACGTTATCGGTTCTACATAACATTCAAGAACTCTTTTACTGGTGTTAATTGATAGGCATTTGTTGGTAAGAATGCTATTCATCTTATTGAATGCTGTTTTGGTCTGGCCGATTCTGCTGACTATTTCTGACGTGCATCTGCCGTCTGGTGAAATGATCGTCCCCAGATATTTAAACTTATCAACCTGTCTCAAGGTTGTGCTGTTTGCTGTTATTTTATATGAGGGGATTTCATCTTTAGTTTTACTGATTGCCATGACTTCAGTCTTCATACTGTTTAGCTCCAACACATTACCTTTGCTTTCTATTATATTCACAAGGTTTTGTAAGTCCTTTTCATTATCTGCAGTTAGCTCGGTGTCATCTGCGTATCGAATCTTGTTTATCATTTTTCCTCTAACTTTTAATCCACGGTATTCCTCCAGGTTTCTTATGATGTTTTCACTGTAAAACGAAAACAGATCTGGTGACAAAGCACAACATTGTCTGACTCCTCTTTTGATATTTTGGAAATAACTTATATCGTTTTCTATTTTCATTGCAGCTGTTTGTTCCCAGTACATATTTATGATTATTCGTAGATCTTTTCCACCAATATTGAGTCTTTCTAGATGATTCATCACTTCTTCATGTCTTACACGATCGAAAGCCTTGGTATAATCAACAAAGCATAAACATACATCCTTATTCATCTCAGTTAACATCTCTATGGTAGTTCCTAGGATGTATATGGCATTAATAGTTCCTTTCCCTTCGATAAATCCACATATCACGCATCAAGCTGATAGTGCTATGGAGTTAGCATTCTATAGCCCCTGTTTTCTTTCGAAGTGCAATGAAAAT
>JAPXFY010000013.1:41336734-41361734 GCA_030674185.1 Monoplex corrugatus
ATGAATGTCACACGTGTTCCTTTAGCTGAAGCAAAAGGGACATTATCAAACATAAATTTTGGAACAATGCACGTGTTAGATATTTCTGAAAGACCTACACAAAGGAGACAGCAACACATTTACAACGATGTCTTCATTAACGTTAGATAATTCAATTGTACTCTATCGACCTGATGCAAATTAGGAAACGTTCAATTTTTATTTTGTTACTTACACGAGCCTTTACACATAAGTGTAAGATTAACTGACTGTTGGCAAATTTGGGTCGAGCGCATTTAATATTAATGCCCAAATGCGGTGAAGCTCACTTGAATAAACTCCACTCTTTATTAATGTATGAAATATCATTGTGTATATTCTGTACACTATATGGAGTTCATTTGTCAACATTGTCTTTTCATATGTGCAAACATCTTTGTTGTTTTCATTTTTCGTTGCCACATTCTATGTTAGATGTCTGTTTGTTGTGAAAGAAAACATGAATAAGAAAAAGTATTAAAAAAAAACACCCCAGTCTTCATATTGTGAACAAATAAAGTCTTTAGAGGAAACTAAACATTTACTGAAGGAAACGAGAGTCGGTTCTGATGATAACCCTTTGCATGTCGGACTTTGTTGTTGTCGTTGTTGTAGTAGTTGTTGCTGTTTTTGTGTCTTTCTGTTACTTAGTTCGTTTGTCTGTTTGTTTGTTTTTGTTTTGTTTGATTTTCTGGTTGTTGTTGTTGTTGTTGTTTGTTTGTATTTTTTTTACCTATGAAAATAGATTTTACTACAAAATTTTGCAAGAGACAACACCTTTCTTACCGCGAGTTCTTTTATTAACGTGCGTTGATTCAACCAGTCTCTCTCTGTGCTAATGTGTGTCCATCCAATTGTTCATTCAGCCATCTATCCTTTCCATCCATCCATTCATATGTTGTTGTGTCTTGTCACCAGAAATCGGGCGCTGGGGATCTCTCTTGTTGCAAGCACAGTGGGTGGAATGGTGGCTCCATTTTCGGATGTTCTGGTAAGATTTGAACCGTCTTGTTGTGTTGTGTTGTGTTGTTGTTTTGTTGTTGTGTTGTGTTGTGTTGTGTTTGTTGTGTTGTGTTGTGTTGTTTCGACTAGGAAATAAGAAGTTCAAACCGTCAAGGTTTGAATCCCGATTTGTCATTAACCCTTGGGCTCCCGCATCCTATCCACCAATTGCAAAAAGACAGACAGTGACAGAGATAGAGACAGACAGAGAAAAAAGAAGAAGGAGAAGAAGAAGGAGGAGGAGAGAAGAAGAAGAAGAAGAAGAGAGAAGAAGAAGAAGAAGAAGAAGAAGAAGAAGAAGAAGAAGAAGAAGAAGATGATGATGATTATGATGATGATGATGATGATGATGATGATATTGATAATGATGAAGAGAAAGAGGAGGATGAAGAGGAAGAGGAGGAGGAAGAATGTTGTCTGGGCAACTACATTTTTTTTCGTCTTCGTTTAAGTAGTAGAGAGATTTGGTGGATTTATTAACTAAATTACGTGTTTTCAAACAATGAAGAGTCTGTCTTTAGTTAGTTACCTGACCACTGTGACCTGCATGTTTCAGGCTGACCACGCAGTGTGGGCGCCAGGTGCGCTGTTTGGCACATTGTGTATGTGTGCGGTGCTTGCACTCCACGTTCTGCCAGAAAGCAGGGGCAAGGAACTCCCGACAACCATCCGGGACCTCGAAGCTTGGTACCATGTCACTTCCACCGACAACGAAGACAACGAAGGCAATCCCGGCAGTAAAATGTCTGGAGTGATTAATTTGGCATACGTTCGTACACTCTCGGAATAATCGTTATGCTAATATACTACCAAAAGAACTGACCACAGAGTCCGCAAGGGTTTGTGTGGGCAAGTTGACTCTTTTGATAGAAATTAAGATTCATGATTTCATGTCTCGATTTCAGTTCCAATCTGCCCACCTCAATGATTTGATAACTCTGGTGGCGTTAGTGTTTTTGGAACCCGTTCCCTTCCCCTTTCCTTGACTTGCCAGCACACAGGGTTTATTCCCAGGCTTGGTGAGTCTGTCACATATTGACTGGCAGGTATTTTTGGATCGAGCACGTAAGAATACAATGATGATGGTAATGATGATGATCATTATGATAATGATGATGATGATTAGGTAACAATAGTAACAGTAACAGCAACAAGAACAACAACACAACAATGGTGACGATAATAATAGTAATAATAATAAAAGAGAAGAAAAAACAACAACAATGTTAATCACTCGAGAAGAAGAATGAAGAAGAGAAGAAGAAGAAGAAGAAGAAGAAGAAGAAGAAGAAGAAGAAGAAGAAAGAAGAAGAAGAAGAAGAAGAAAAAGAAGAAGAGAGGGGAGGGGAGAAGGAGAAAAGAAGAAGAAGAAGAAGAAGAAGAAAAAAAGAAGAAGGGGAGGAGGAGGAGAAGAATGATAAAGAAGAAAAAAGAAGAAGAAGAAGAAGAAGAAGAAGGAAGAAGAAGAAAAAGAAGAAGAAGAAAAAAAAAAAAGGAGGAGGAGGAGGAAAATGATAAGAGAAACAAAGAAGAAGAATGAGAAGAAGAGAAGAAAGAAGAAGAGAGAGAAGAAGAAGAGAAGAAGAAGAAGAAAAAAGAAGAAGAAGAACACACAACACAAGAGCGACAAAACATAGCAAAACAGATGAGGAAAAGAAGAAGAACGAAGAAGAAATACGAAGAAGAATGCGAAGAAGAAGATGGAAAAGATGAAAACGAGAAAAAGAATGCGAAGAGAATGCGGAAGAATGAAGAAGAATAGAATCGAATGTGCGAAGAAAAGAAAATTCGAAGAAGAAGAGAAGGAAGAAGAGAAGAAGAAGAAGAAGAGAGAAGAAGAGAAGAAGAAGAAGAAGAAGAAGAAGAAGAAGAGAAGAAGAAGAGAAGAAGAAAGAAGAGAAAGAAGAAGAAGAAGAGAAGAAGAAGAAGAAGAGAAGAAAGAAAAAAGAAGAAAGAAGAAGAAGAAGAAGAGAAGAGAAGAGAAGAAAGAAGAAGAAGAAGAAGAAGAGAAGAAGAAGAAGAAGAAGAAGAAAAGAAGAAGAAGAAGAATGGCTTCTTGTAGAACACATTTTCTCACAATGGCGCTTCAAAAACATGGGAAGGGCAGACACGTATGAAGCAAATACAAGTGAATTCCTTCGTTATGATGGAAACAGATTAAACTATACCAATACAAATGCTTGACAATGTCTGGAAGCAATAAGAAAGAACTTGATCATATGTCTTTTCATATTTCAATATTTCAATCATAAAAACAAAACAAATCAAATCAAACAAAATATTTATATATACATACATCTGTTCCATTCACAAACATAAACATACCCAAAACAAACGAACAGAAATAGCATAGAGAAAAGTACACACTCACAATCACCATCTAATTAAAATAAAACTTCGTACACAATAACGTATTTTCAGACGTAGACATACACATTCACGTTCATGTACATCCAGTCAAATACACACACACACACACACAGCACAAGCACGAGTGAGCACACACACACAAATACACACACACACACACACACACACACACACACACACACACACACACACACACACACACACACACACACACACACACACACACACACACAACCTGAAATCAGAAGAGGATCGGCGTTTTCTGCGTGGTGTATAGACGTTAAGAACGCCAGAAAGATTTTGAATGCCTGTTGTAGAGACAGATGAAACAAAAGACAGTTTATTCTACATCGAACATAAGACCAAGTCAAAAAGTTGAAAAGAGAAGAAATATGCTCATTTTAGGAAAATCTGGGAACTAGCCGAGCAGTGTTTTCTTGTAGTTGTTGTTTTTTTCCCTCTCTCTCAATATTTTCTGTAACCTGTAGTATAGAAATTTTGGAAGATCACCCAAAAGAACACTGCGATAGTCATCCCCCCCCCCCCCCCCCGTGTTGTAAGTGGTCTGGGATGATCGCATGCTATGTCTGGTGCGTGGGTGCGCCTTGACTTAATTTGTCAAGATTTGGCGCCATATAAATACCGTGACTATTAGCAGTGTGGTTGTTCTGTGGTAGTTGTTGTTATTGTTTTTGTTGTTGTTTTATTTTTGTTATTGTTGTTGTTGTTTTGTTCTTCTTCTTCTTCTTCTTTTAACTATCATCATCATCATCATCATCATCTTCTTCTTCTTCTTCTTTCTTCTTCTTCTTCATTATTTTTTTTTTTAATTATTATTATTATTATTATTATCATTATTATTATTATTATCATTACTATTATTATTATTATTATTATGTTTATTATTATTATTGTCATTATCACCATCATTATTATTATTGTTAAAAGAACAAACCAGTACTTTTATGGCTTCAGTGGAGAGGTAATGGTATACGGCATTGATATTTCTGAGTTACTAGACAGGCCAGCTTATAAACAGTTGGAAAGATGCTGAAAATATTGTACTCGCTGCAAAAAAGATACCAAAAGACATTAATATCTGTACATAGTTACCCTAAATGTTGTTGAAAATGGAATGAAAAACAATAATTGTACATTTATATGGAAAACCGTATTTTCCAAAATGCACACAATTAAGGAGAAGAAGCTTAAATGGTTTCATATTCGGATTGTACCATAATCATTGCAAGAAATGTCGTTTGGAAAAAGAAAGGAAATTTGTCATCGATAATCTGAGTAGTTTCTTTACAGAACATTAATATAGCATTCAATATCTTTCATTAAATTGTCATCAGCGAAATAAACTGTTGGCAAATTGTTTAGAGCAAAGATTGAACGAAAGTTATCCTCTCTCATGTAACACGAAACTCAATGAAAATATTATGAATTTATTTGGAATATACGTTGGATTCAGAACACATACAGTTCTTGACTTCATCATATTGTTTGCCAACAAGTTATGTGTGTTTATAAATGTAAGTTAGATAACATTTTACCAAGCATTTCTCATTTAAAAGTGGACCAGGAACACAAATACTAAATTGAAGAACATAAAACAGAAAGACAGAAAGATAGAAGTAGAAAGCGTATTTGACATAACAAAACAAAGCAGGTATAAATTGTCGACCAACAGGCCTTTGTCAAGCATATACAAAATAAATAAACAAACAAAAAAAATGAATAAATGAATAATGAATAAATACAAAATAACAATTGAATAAATGAATGAATAAATAAATAAATAGATAAATAAATGAATTAACAAATACGTAAGTAAGTAAATAAACATATAAGCAAAAAATAATAAGTAAGTAAGAGAGAAACTAACTAACTAACTTACTTACTAACTAACTAACTAACTAACCAACTAACTAACTAACTAACCAACTAACTATTTAAATAACTAACTAACAACTAACATCTAACTAACTAGCTAACTAACTAACTAAAAATGCATAACACTCAGGAAAACAAAACAAAGCAAACAAACAAACAAACAGACAGACAGCCAAACAAACAAACAAACAAACGAACGAACGAACAAACGATCTGTATAAAAGCCAGTCAGTCATTCACTAAAAGGATCCAGTCAACATTGAGTCAGCCATTGAATCAGTGAGCGAGAGACGTCTCAGCTTCCAACCTGTCATAGAGATATGTGACCCACGTTTCATTTTATACTTTCGTTAGTGTAGGGATAGGAATAGGTAGTATTTTGTTTTCCAAGAAGCATAGACAGAGTGAATAGAGTAGGACATATGGAAGGAAGTGTTCAGTATTCCAGTGATAAGTAAGTTAGTGAAGATTCGTTGTGCATCTCAGGGTTTTAGGACTATTAGGTCTCATGGCACGCACTAATGGTGAATAACGCTTTTGCTTAATTGAATAAAGGCTTTGTAGTTATCATTCTATGTGTGGACTACTTATGAGAATCATGTCTAGTGTGGTTAGTGCATTTCTTCTCATCACTCTCCTTCCTTGCTGTGTGCATGACTTCTAAGTAGAGAAACACTTCTTTATAAACATCCCCCAATCCATGTTCCTGCCATAGAGAGGATAGAACACAAATTGTTCTTGCTATATGACCATACTAACCGAACTAACAATTATAATAACATAATTCGAGTGATTGCGATTTTTCCCATGAGATCTACATGTTTTATTTCATTGTCATTCATTTGCTGATAAAGTAATTGTGTGCGATAAAAAAAATTGTATAATGAAACCTCAATTAAGGTCTGTTACACGATTGCAAGACTTCTTATACCCTCACCCGTATCAAGGAAATACGCCACTTTATGTTATTTTATGTACTTTCTCAGCTTGCTTCGGACATGTGTATTCAAGTGCTATAGTTTAATTACTTTAAATACGTCATGTGAGACGACCTTGATAAATCGCCAACGAACTTTTGCAACAAATATATCAGCACTGGACTCCTTATGCTACAAATACACTGTCATCTTCAAACTAGCTTGCTCCTGGGACTATGGTAATGTGTACTAGTACTTTGATGATATTCCAAGTGGCATTTTTCTTTGATGAATCCCATTCGCCTCCTAGCAGCGATCTTAACTTGTCTTCATGGTTTTCATGTGCAGTGTAGCAGAGCACTGCATGTCTTGCAATCTTGTGAAGATATCAAGGTTATGAAGGTTCATTTGTACGAACCACAATCCATATTCGCTTTTACCTATGGATTACTTTGATTGTTTACACCAGTAGTTCTTTTTCCAGGTTGTGTTTCTATTATGCATGATACTAAACTTCGTACACAATAACGTATTTTCAGACGTAGACATACGCATTCACGTTCATATACATCCAGTCAAATACATACACACACACAGCACAAGCGCGAGTGCGCGCGCGCACACACACACACACGCACACACACACACACACACACACACACACACACATACAAACACACACACACACACACACATACAAACACACACACTCACACACACACACATACACACACACACACACACACACACACACACACACACACACACACACACACACACACACACACACACACACACACACCTGTAATAAAAAGAGGATCGCCGTTTTCTGTTTGGTGTATAGACGTTAAGAATGCTAGAGAGATTCTGAATGCCTGTTGTAGAGACAGAAGAAAAAAAGACAGTTTATTCTACATCGAACATAAGGCCAAGTCAAAAAGTTGAAAGGGAAAAAATATGCTCGTTTTAGGAAGATCTGGGAACTAGCCGTGCAGTGTTTTTTGCTGTTATCTCTCTCTCTGTCTCTCTGTCTCTCTGTCTCTCTCTCTCTCTCTCTCTCTCTCTCTCTCTCTCTCTCTCTCTCTCTCTCTCTCTCTCTCCCCATATTTTCTGTAACCTGTAGTATAGAAATTTTGTAAGATCACCCAAAATGATACTGCGATAATCATCCCCCCCCTCCATCACCCCCGTGTTGTATGTTGTCTGGGATGATAGCGTGCTGTCTGGCGCCATATAAATACTGTGACTATTAGCAGTGTTGTTGTTGTGTGGTAGTTGTTGTTATTGTTGTTGTTGTTGCTCTTTTGTTGTGTTGTTGTTGTTGTTGTTTCTTCTTCTTCTTCTTCTTCTTCTTCTATTATAATAATAATCATTATTAGTATCATCATCATCACCATCATGATGTTCATTAGTAGTAGTAGTAGTAGTAGTATATATTATTATATTATTATTATATTATTTATTATTATTATTATTATTATTTATTATTATTATTATCATTATTATTATTATCACTATTATTATTATAATAATAATTATTATTATTAAATGAACAAACCAATACTTTCATGGCTTCAATGGAAAGGTAATGGTATACTGGCATGTTTGTAAAAAATATAAATGATGCTGAAAATACTGGACTCGCTGCAAAAAGACATTAATATATGTACATGGTAACCCTAAATGATGTTGAAAATGGAATGAAAAACAAGAATAGTACACTTATTTGGAAAACCGTATTTTCCAAAATGCACAAAATTAAGAGAAGAACTTAAATGGTTTCAAATTCGAATTGTACACATGATCATTGCAAGAAATGTCGTTTGGAAAAAGAAAGGAAATTTGTCATCGATAATCTGAGTAGTTACTGTACAGAACATAAAGATAGCATTATATCTTTCATGGAGTTGTCATCCGGTAAGGAAAATGGTGCAAAATTTTGAGAAAAAAAGATTGAATTATAGTTATCCTCTATCATGTAACGCGAAACTCAATGAAAATATGATGAATTTATTTGGAGTATAGATTGGATTCAGAACACATACAGTTCTTGACTTCAGATATTGTTTGCCAAATAATTAATGTGTGTTTATAAATGTAAGTTAGATAACATTTTACCAAGCATTTCTCACTTAAAAACGGATCAGGAACACAGATACTAAATTGAAGAACATAAAACAGAAAGACAGAAAGATAGAAGTAGAAAGCGTACAATTTACAGACCGAAAATAGTAGACAAAAGGTCTGGTAAAAGCAAAGGTACAAATTGTCGACCAACAGCCTTTGTCAAAATATGACAAAATAAATAAATAAATAATGATAAATAAATAAATAATAAATAAATAAATAAATAAAACAAGTAAATAAGTAAATAAATAAATAAATGAATAATACGTAAGTAAGTAAGAAAGTAAGTTAAATAAGTAGCTAACTTAACTAACTTGACTAACTATCTCATTAAAATGCACAACACTCAGGAAAAAAACTATGCAAAAAAAACAAACAAACATACAGACAGACAGACAGAGAGCCAAACAAACAAACAAACAAACACACAAGCAAGCAAACAAAACAAACAAACAAAACGTACGAACGAACGAATGGACGAACGGAGGAACAAATAACAAATAATCAACGTGTTGATTGTGGACACTAAACAACAATAAACAAACAAACAAAAAGTAGATAACTTCCCAAACATAGAGCAATGGCAGGAGAAAGAGCCACATGCACCTGTCTTATTTTGTTACATTACATACGCGTTTACCTTCTATTTATCTGTTTTTCTGTTTCTTATTTGCTTGAACACTGGAACTCACTTTGATCCAGATTTGAATAGTATAATGCAAAAATGAAGTGTGACTGTATCAAATTTAGATAGATTGGTGGTTGTAGTCTTCAATTATTGATTCTTCCAAGGCAAATAAATCACCTATGATTTTTCATTGTATGCTCAGCTGAATTTGTTGGTGGCAATAATGACGCAATGCTTCTATCTGTATTGAATGCCTCACTCTGACAGCTTGGATCTAGTATGTTGCTGACATTAGAAATGTAACAGCTGACTAGTTGTTCTATGTGTTGCCCCATCGTAGGTTTCATTTCGTATGTCTTTTTACTCAGATGTTGTTTTTATTTTAGATTAAAATGTATTCGATGTTATATTGTAAATGACATTGTCTACTGTAAATAAACAGGAAATAAAACGAAGTTTGAGAAGAAAAAAAAACGATGGAAGTGTTTCGTTTAAAGGAGAGTATCTGGTGGAGTGTGACCAGATTTAGGTAAACGTGTTAAACATGGAATGTTCGTGTAATTGATAGACATGGTAGATGGAAGAGAAGGACACTTCTGGAGATTTGGTGGAATGATGTTGAAGTCTGTTCTTTTCACCCAAAATTTAAGGTCAGCTATGCAATTCTGTGTGCTAAAAGCAAAAATAAACGAAAATAAACACACGCATTCACACACTCTCCTCCTCACCACCACATCCGTTCCACCACGCCCCAAAAATGGAAATGCATCCTGTCTCCCAGAATGAAATGATCGCATTATCACTCTGCACAACCATACCACAAAAATTCATCCCTCAACAACATGACACGTGGTCTTCATCTGCCCACCGATAAACTGTTATTATCTCCATCACCCTAACTTCCCCAGTCCATCCTTAACTTCATTCTTTGATCGAAGCCAAGGAAACGAATGAAAACACTATCCAGTCTCACAGAATGAATTGATCACAGTAGCACCCTACACGAATACATCACACAAACCCATCCCAGACAACAAGACACATAGTCTCCATCCACCCATCAACACGACTCATCGTCTCAATCATCTCCCCTAGTCGACCTTCCAACCGAAACGGGAAAAAACAAACAAAAAAAAACACACAAAACAAACAACAAAAACAAACAAACAAACAACCAAACTTACAGTCACAACCCCCACAACAAAGTATATTGTGCCCACCACATTTCTGTTCGCTGTCCCCCCTTCCTCCTTAATATGCCTTTTCCATTTCTTTGTTAAACTTTGATTTTCAGTTTATTAACAAAAACAAAGCCCAAACACATTATATTCTACGGCACAAGAGTGTGCGCGTCGATACTTTTTTTGAGATAAGCACAAAAGAGATATGATAGAGGACACTTGCTGTTGTGGTGAAAGGGAGACTGGAATGAGATGAAGTGGTGGACAGTATGACGAGTTGTAACGTAGAAAAGATTGGGGTGGGCACATATTGCAGACAGGGCAAGGTTGCCATTTTCTTGTTCTACCTAGACGAGTGTGTTTCTGCGCCGATTGAAATCTAGTTTGGAGCTCACGAAATCAGGAAATTTACGCACACTGAATATTAGCTCTTAAGCATAAGTTGAGTACGTGTGTACTGGAGAGCGGGGCTGTTGCACTGATCTTTGATATTGTTGAATCGGCAAACTAAAAAAATTGTGCTGTGAAGGTCATTCGGAATTCAGAAATGTTGGGTTTTTGGTATGGAGCAGATGGCGACAATAGCACACTGTATCATGATGTGGAGAATGCAGGTCACTTAACATGAACACCAACTGACAGATGTTGTGTCAGGTGCCGTAGGGAAGAACGTTGTGGGCAATTAATATCTGAAACCGTTAAGAACCACAGTACAGTCATTGTGACCAGTAGTGTGGTATTGAAACACCACGCGAAGAAATATAAGTTCTTACTAAAACACTTCATGCACACGTTTCGTTCGAAAACGAAGTAGGAAGATAGAATAAATGGAAATGAAAGCGAGCAAATGCGCTCAGATTAGTGAGGCAAGTCACCGGAAGTGACGTCATATTTGTGCGATGACGCCATCTTGAACAAACTCAAACTCAAAAAGACTCAAAACTCCTCCAGCACATGGTGTCTTGGTATCAGTGCATGCGCAAGATCATCTAAGCATTGTGATGTCATCTTGAGAAAACTGAAACTGAACACGGTGCAATAAAATGCAGAGAAGATAATGTGAATCTGTTATCTGCTCTTGAGTTGTTGCTGTTTTTCATAGTCAGTTGGACTTTGTAGTTTCTTCAAGATGGATTAATGACAGCAAAATAATTCTGTATGTACTCTGCCAAAATCCGTCAGCAATTATGTGGCAGACTCCTTCAGCTTGTTCACGTTCATATTACTTATAGCCTTGCCGACTACTAGAGCCATATCAGGGCTAACACCACGTCAAAAACGACAACTTCAGCATGTATAAAGCCCTGTGCAGTGCCAAGGTTTTGAATTATGGAGGGGTGTAGAGTGTGTATGGGATCTATGAAAATAGAAAAAGTCACAACTTATATGATTAGAGTAGGAAAGATTGTAGCGAGCAGGTTAGACAGACAGACAGAGAAGAAAGAGAGGCACACACACAGACACACACAGACACACACACACAGACACACACACACACACACACACACACACACAACACACACACACACACAGAGAGAGAGAGAGGAGAGAGAGAGAGAGAGAGAGAAAGACAGACAGACAGACTGCACAGACAGACAAGGATAGTGGATAAGAGAAAGATGGCAACAATGAAAAGCAGTCGAGGAAAAGCTTCAGTTTCTTCTCAGTTGTAAGCACTCAGTGATATCAGAAAAAAATGTACATCCATGTACAACCTGACCATTACACATTACCTTGCTTATTTAAACTGAGTTTAGTGATTTTAACACCAGGCACTGACGCTGTGTATATTGCTTTATTGCTCTCGTTTGAAGTATTGACATTGTGCAAACATTGCATTTTCATGCTATTGTTTATACGTCCTATTATCATTATAGTTTAGAAATGCATTGTTCATATGCTGTTCACATACTCCATCACGAGGGACCTTGGCCTACAGAATGAGTAAATCATCTTTGTCAGTCTCTCAAACCACCACCATCCCTGCTCTCCATTTCGATTCTCTCCCCATCTCCCTTTCTGATATTTTCTCTCTTTTTTTTCACACGCACCATACGCACTCGCGTGTGTGTGCGCGCACACACACACACACACACACACACACACACTTACACACACACACACACACACACACACACACACACCCTTACACACACACACCCTTACACACACACACACACACACACGCACGCACGCACGCACGCACACTCACACACATACACGCAAATTGCAAAATTTCTCTCTCTCTCTCTCTCTCTCTCTCTGTCTCTCTCCCTGTTTCTGTCTCTGTCTCTGTCTTTTGTTTTCTTTCTCTCTCTCTCTCTCTCTCTCTCTCTCTCTCTCTCTCTCTCTCTCTCTCTCTGTGCCCCCGATTCCATGAGCTCCAGACTAGATTTCAATCACCAAAGAATACACTTGCCTTAGGAGAACGAAGAAACGGCGCTTTCCCCCTGTCTGCAGCATGTACCCACCCCACTCTTTCCTATCCCACAATTCGTCACACTGTCCATCACTTCAATCTCATTCTGGTCTGCATATCACCACAAGATCAAGCGTCCTCTATTATAACTCTTTTGTATTATCTCAAAAATAACAAGGTGCAAATTTCTGCAGCGTAGGATGAAATGTGTTTGGACTTTTTTGTTTTTGTTTTTGTTTATAATTAATTTAAAATCAAAGAAACTTGATAAAGAATTGGAAAAGACATATGGAGGAGGAAGAGATGTTGTAAAGGAAAGTGGTGGACACATTTGATTTGTTATGGGGGTGGTGGTTGTAAGTTTTATTTGTTTGTTTGTTTGTTTGTTTATTTGTTTATTTGTTTGTTTGTCCCATTGGGGTTGAAATGTCGACTGGGGGAGATGATTGAGGTTGGGTGGATATGTCTTGCTCTTTGGGATGGGTTTGTGTGATGTAGTTGTGTAAGGGGCAAGTGTGGCCAGTTAAGTCTGTGAGACTGGATTGAGTTTTTGATTCGTTTCCTTGGTTTTGATCAAAGAATGGGGGATGGGCTGGGGGAGTTGGGATGACAGAGATGATAAAGTTTATCGGTGGGCAGATGAAGACCACGTGTCATGTTGTTAAGGAAAGAGTTTCTGTGATGTGGTTGCATAGGGTCATAATGCTATCAGTTCGCACTGGGAGACAGGGTGCATTTTCAGCCATTTTCTTTTTTTTTTTCTTTTCTTTTTTGTGGAGAGGGTGAGGAGGAAGTGAGAGATTGTGTGTTTATTTTTGTTTATTTCTATTTCAAGCACTCAGAATTCCATAGCTGACCTTAAGTGTTGGGTGAAAAGAAGAGACTTCAATTAAATGATTGTAAGATAGAAGAAATGCTTATCATTCCACCAAATCACCAGAAGTGTCCTTCTCTTCCATCTACCATATCCATCAATTGCAAAAACATTTCATGTTTAAGATGTTTACCTAAAGCCGGTCACACTCCACCAGATACTCTCCTTTAAACGAAACACTTCCATCATTTTAAACTGTTTTCCTCAAATTCTTTTTATTTCATGTTTATTTACAGTACACAGTGTCATTTACAATATAACATCGAACACATTTTAATCCAAAGTAAAAACAAAATCTGAAAAAAACATACGAAATGAAACCTACGATGGGTCAACACATAGAACAACTAATCAGCGGCTACATTTCCAATGTCAGCATTATACTAGGTCCAAGTTGTCAGAGTGAGGCATTCAATACAAATAGAAACCTCACATTATCATTACTACTGAAAATTCAACAGAACATGCAATGGAAAATCATTGCCAATTGATTTGCATTGGAAGAATCAATAATTGAAAAATGCAACAACCAATCTATCTAACATTTTATATAGTCACCTTTACGATTAATTTGCATTAGAGGAATCAATAATTGAAAAAAAAAACACCCAATCCATCTAACATTTCATATAATCACCCTTAATTTTTGCATTATACTATTCAAATCACAATCAAACTGATGCCAGTGTTCAAGCAAATACGAACCAGACAAAACAAAAACAAAGCAAAAAAATAAAAAGACGGAAAACGAGTATGTAATGTAACAAGACAAGACAGGCGCAAATGGTACTTCTCCTGCCAGTACTGTACGTTTGTGAAGTTATCTACTTTTTGTTTGTTTGTTAATTTGTTGTTTTTTTGTTGTTTGTTTGTTTTGTTTTGTTTTGCTATGTGTTGTGCATTTTATATTTATTTTTGTCTTTTGTATACGCTTGGCAAAGACCTGTTGGCCGACAATTTGCGCCTGTTTTCTTTTGATATATTGAATACGCAATCTACTACTATCCTTTTGTGTTTGTGGTTTATGTTCTTTAATTTTGTATCTGTAGTCCTGCTGATTTTTTTTTTAAATCAGAAACGCTTGGTCAAATGTTATCTAAGTTAAATTCATAAACACACATTAACACTTTGGCAAACAATATTATGAAGTCAGGAACTATATGTGTTCCGAGTCCAACGTATGCTCAATGTAAAACCATCGTATTTTCATTGAGTTCCGTGTTACATGGTAGAGACAACTTTAATTAACATTTTTTTTCAAAGTTTTGCCAACATTACATTGCACGGTTACATCTCCATGAAAGATATTCAATGCAATTTTTACGACATTTCTTGCAAGGATCACGTGTACAATCCGAATTTGAAACCATTTAAGATTCTTGTCCTTTAATTTGTGCATTTTGCAAAATACGGTTTTCCATACAACTGTTTAGTTAATGTTGTTCATTCCATTTTGAACAACATTTAGAGTTACCGTGTATAGATATTAGTGTCTTTTATTGTCTCTTTGCAGCAAGTACAGTATTTTCAGCATCATTTCCAACTTTTTACAAACTGGCCTCTTTACAACTCAGAAACATCAATGCAGTATACCACTACCTTTCCATTGAAGCCATAAAAGTACTTATTTATTCATTTTCACAATAGTAATAATAGAAATGATAATAGTAATAATAATTATAATATAAATATAACAATAATAATAAATCATGATACAATAAAATAATAATAACAATAATAATAATGATGATCATAATATAACAATAACAATAATAATGATAATAATAATAGCAATGATAATGATGATGATGATGATACTACTACTACTACTAAATACTAATACTAACTACTACTACTACTATAAATAATAATAATAATAATAATGATGATGATGATAATAACAATAATAACAATGATTGTAATGGTAATAACAATAATAACAAAAATAGAAAAAATACCAATAACGTTGATAATCATCACAGTATTTCTATGGTGCCAAATCTTGACAAATAAAATCAACGCGCACCCATACACTAGGCAAGCTCATACGATCATCCCAGACCACCCTACAACACAGGTAGTATATTAGCATAACGATTATTCTGAGAGTCTACGAACGTATGACAAATTAATCATTCCTGAAGTTTTACTGCTGGGATTGTCTTCGTTGTCTTTGTTGTCGGCGGAAGTGACGTGGTACCAAGCTTCGAGGTCCAGGATGGTCGTTGGAAGTTCCTTGCCCCTGCTTTCTGGCAGAACGTGGAGTGCAAGCACCACACACAAAGAGAACGTGCCGAACAGCGCGCCTGGTGCCCACACTGCGTGGTCAGCCTGAAACATGCAGGCTGCAGTCGTTAGGTAACCAGATACAGAGATACAGACAGACTCTTCATGGTTTGAAAATATGTCACTCATTTAATAAATCCGCCAAATCTCTCTACCACTTAAACGAAGACGAAAAAAATATTCAGTCGCCCAGACAACATCCTTCTTCTTCTCTCTCTTCCTTCTCTTCTTCCTTCTTCTTCTTCTTCTTCTTCTTCTTCTCTCTCATCATTCATCATCATCTTCTCATCATCTTTCATCATCATCATTCATCATTCTTCTTCTTCTTCTTCTTCTTCTTCTTCTTCTTCTTCTTCTTCTTCTTCTTCTTCTCTTTCTTCTTCTTCTTCTTCTTCTTCTTCTTCTTCTTCTTTTCTTCTTCTTCTTCTTCTTCTTCTTCTTCTTCTTCTTCTTCTTCTTCCTTCTTCTTCTTCTTTCTTCTTCTTTCTTCTTCTTCTTCCTGCTTCTTCTTCTCCTCCTCCTTCTCCTTCTTCTTCTTTCTCTGTCTATATCTCTTTCTCTGTCTGTCTGTCTTTTTGTAGTTGGTGGATAGGATGCTGGAGTCAAAGGGGTAATGACAAGTCGGGGTTCAAGCCTTAACAGTTTGAACTTCTTGTTTCTTATTCGGAACAACACAATACAGCACAGCATGCAACAACAAAAAAGACGATTCAAACCTTACCAGAACATCCGAATAGGGAGCTACCATTCCACCCACCGTGCTTGCAGCATTTGAGATCCCCAGCGCCCGACCTCTGGTGACAAGACACAACAACATATGAATGGATGGATGGAAGGATGGATAGCTGAATGAACATATGGATTGATACACATTTAGCAGAAAGAAAGACTGGTTGAATCAACGTACGTTAAAGAACTTGCTGTAAGAAAGCTGTTGTCCCTGGCAAACTTAGGTAGTAAAATCCATTTTCATAGGTAAACAAAAATGTACTCAGACAGCCAAAAAGGAAAACCTGGAGGCAATTCATTGCAGTGACGTGCTCTCCCCGAGGAGGACAGTCTTAATTTCGCACATAAAACCCCTGTGACAAAACAAAGAAACAAAAAATTCAACAAACAAGCACGAACTAACTAACAGAAAGACACAACAACAACAACAACAACAATAGCAACAACGACAACAACGACAACAACAACAACGACGACATCAACAATAACAAAATCCAGATATACAAAGGGCTCTCATCACAATCGACTCTCATGTTTCCTTCAGCGAATGCTTGGTTTCCTGTAATGACATTACTTATTCACAGTCTGAAGAGTTGAGATTTTTTTATACTTCTTTTTTCCTTAGGTTTTGTTTCACAACAAACGGACATCTAACATAGAATAAGGCAATGAAGAATGACAAGAACAAAAAAATTGTACACCTATGAAAAGACAACGTTGACACATGAACTCCACATAGTAGACAGAATATACACAATGATATTTCATACATTAATGAAGAATGGAGTTTATTCAAGTGAGCTTCACCGCATTTGGACAATAATAATATATGCACTCGACCCAGATTTGCCAACAATTAATTAATCTTACATTTATCTATAAAGAGTTTTGTAAGTAACGAAATGAAAATAGAAGGATTTGTGGGGTTAAAATTGTCCATCAGGTCCATAGAGTATAATTGAATTATCTTACGTTAATGACAGCATCTTTGTTGCATGTGTTGCTGTCTGCATTTTGTAGGTCTTTCAGAAATATCTAACACGTGCATTGTTCCAAAATTTGTGTTTGATACTGTCCCTCTGTCTTCAACTAAAGGAACAACTGTCGTTCACTTGTGACATTTATAAGTGATAAAACAATATGTGAATTAACATTACCTGGAACTACTTCAGTTTAACTTTATCGATGTCCTAAATTTGCCTTAACGTTTTGACCTACTTGATGCCTGTATGGAATATATCATTGTACTTTTTACAACAGTTTGGATCTCTTCGTCTTTAATACGTGCATCATACTATACCCTTGCTCATCTGTGTGCAAAGAGAAAAAATGCAAGATATCTTTAATGTAGACCACTGTATCAATATTAAAATTCTTAGGATATTCCCAAGGGACGGAAGAAGTACTGACAGAGCTCTCTAAAAGGGTCACTTAGGTTGTTCACCATCCCTCAGTTTCTTTTTAAAGCGTTTCTCTTCCTCAAATTTTCATTTTACGTTTTACTTAAAACCAGACATTTTCTTCTGTCGAGCGAAAGGTCTACATAGTCTGCTTTTTTGTTTGTTTGTTTGTTTGATTTTGCTTTGGTTTGATTTATTTGTTTGTTTGTCTTATTTCGTTTTGTTTTGTTTTTCTTTGCTGGTTTGTACATTTGCAAGAAAGACAACCCTACTTCCGTTCTCTTGGAGCTGTTACAATACACCCACAGTTACTAATCTTGTTTAACTTCTGTAAAATTTGTGACAACTTGAAGACCACACAACTTTCTAGACAGGTGAAAAGCCAAACACCCTACATTTTGATTATCGAAGGATTCTATTTCATTGAGAGGTATGTTTCTTTCCTTTTCTTTTCTTTCCCCTATTGAGAGTATATTTCTTTCCTTTTCTTTTCTTTCCCCTCCCCCACCCACCCCCTTGCTATTTATCAACGGCCAATGCCTTTGATCGAGAGATGGTAAAAGAAACAGCATGAAAATCTTGCTGACACTTTGGTAACACACACACACACACGCACAAACACACACGCGTGCAAGCACACACACTCATGCACAAACACACACACACACACACACACACACATACACGCACAACACACCACACACACTCACACACACACATAACCACACACACACACATACACACACACACACACTAACACACACACACACACTAACACACACACACGCACACTAACACACACACACACAAACATACAGATAGACACATACACACACTCTCTCTCTATCTCTCTTTCTTTCTTTTTCGTACACATCCTTTCCAGGAAATAAGAAATAAAGATAATCCCTTTCATTTTCATAGATGGAGATTTAAAAGCATCAAAAACAACATCAACACAATACATTTGACCTGATGTTAATGGGAAGATTTCAGGCGTGTAGAGAAACAAAGTGTTGAAGGCACCTCCTATCCCCATCTTGCCAACAAGGAACATCACCGTGCCAACCACTTGAAGAGTGGAGTTATCTGCATTGTGAAGCATGAACGAATTAACCACACCCGCATTCAAGTGTACACATGTTCTAGAAACAATTGCAAATCTATGCCGCGCGCGCACACACACACACACACACACACACACACACACACACACACACACACACACGCACGCACACACACACATACACACACACGCACGCACACACACACACGCACACACACACACTCACACACACACACACACACACACACACACACACACACACACACACACTCACTGAAAAACATAAAATGAAGCAAGAACAAAAATAAATATGACGTTCTGATAAGACATACACTGGAGAGTAAAACAAGATACAAGCACAAATGAGAGTCGGGAGAATGGGGAGAAGGAAAGAGACTAGTAGGAAAAAAAAGAGACTGAACAAAATAGAGGGACAGGAAGCGTAAAGAAAATGTAAAACTATTCATATGTTCAGGATCGGGGCAGAGAGAGAGAGAGAGAGGGAAGACAGAGAGAAAGATAGAAAGAGAGAGAGAGAGAGGAAATTATATTATTGTCCATTTCATAGATAACAAACATTTTTTTTTTTACTAATGAAAGACTTGCGAACAGGGCATTGAAATGTACGACAACAACAACAAGTACTGAAGATAGATATGTGTTGTAATAAACAAATGGTCCATTACCTATTTTCAATTAACCATGAGTGATATCCATTTCGGTCGATTAAATAGAATCATGTTGCCAGATTTAGCTTCAATGTTTTCAAAATCACAGCACAGCGACATTGATAAAATCGTCATCAAAAGAGTGACGGACGGTCACAATGCTGATGCAATGATAATTATTTTTCCAATTCATTTAATTATTTATTTTCATGAGCAGTGATGACATTTAATGACAGTAATTTCTACTATGAGTGGTATGCATACAAAGCTCTTAACGACGTTCAGTAAGCACCACTATTAATGCATCAGGGCTCCAAATTTGCATATATAATAGCTTGTTTAACTAAATGGAAGAGAATTTGGATATTTACTAGGAAAATGGACATGCAACATCCTACTACAAGGTATTAGACAGATGGGGAGAGTACATTAAAGACCTTTTTGAGGATGACAGAAACGAAGAACACATTATAAAAAAGAACTTTGAAGGACCACCCATAATGAAAGATGAAGTCAGAGCAGCACTGAAAAAGATGAAACCAGGAAAAGCCCCAGGACCAGACAACATTACTACAGAGATGATTGAAGCCTTGGAGGAATTTGGCATAGAAAAAATAACAGTCCTCCTAAATGAAATTTATGACACAGGAAAAATCCCCAAAGATATGTCAAAATCAATTTTCATTGCACTTCCAAAGAAGACAGGGGCTATAGAATGCGAACTCCATCGCACAATCAGTTTGATGAGTCATGTAACAAAAATCCTGTTAAGAATAATCATGATGAGGACAAGGAATAGAATCAAAAGAGAAAAAGCAGAAGAACAGTGTGGATTTGTGGAGGGGAAAGGAACTATTAATGCCATATACATCCTAAGAACTATCATAGAGAGGTCAGTTGAGATGAATAAGGATTTGTATTTATGCTTTGTTGACTATACAAAGGCTTTCGATCGGGTACGACATGAAGAATTGATCAACCAACTGGAGAGACTCAATGTCGATGGAAAAGATCTACGAATAATCAGGAATATGTACTGGGAACAAACAGCTGCAATGAGAATAGAAAACAAATTAAGCTCTTTTCAAAACATCAAAAGAGGAGTCAGACAGGGTTTTGTTTTGTCACCAGATCTGTTTTCACTATATAGCGAAAACATCATGAGAAACCTAGAAGAAGACCCTGGATTAAAGGTTGGAGGGAAAATGATAAACAACATTCGGTATGCAGATGACACCGTGCTAATTTCAGAAAATGAAAGGGACCTACAAAACCTTGTGAATATACTAGAAACAGAAAGCAAAGGTAAGGGGTTGGAACTAAACAGCAGGAAGACTGAAGTCATGGTGATCAGTAAAAAACATGAAATCACCTCCTGCAAAATAACAGCAAATGGCACAACCTTGACACAGGTTAATAAGTTCAAATACCTGGGAACGGTCATTTCATCAGACGGCAGATGCACATCGGAAATAGCTGGCAGAATCGGCCAAGCCAAAACAGCATTCAAGAAGATGACAAGCATTCTTACCAACAAATGCCTATCAATTAACATCAGAAAGAGAGTCCTTGAATGTTATATAGAACCAATACTGTTGTACGGATGCGAGGCGTGGACAGTCAGCAAGCAAAGCCAGAGCAGGATTGAGGCAGCCGAGATGTGGTTTCTCAGAAGAATGTTGAGAGTACCATGGACAGCAAAGAAAACAAACGAGACTGTCTTGATGGAGGCAGACACAAGTCGATCACTGATAAGGAAGATTAGGAAAAGACAAGCAACATTTATAGGCCATTTTATGAGGAAGGGGGATTTGGAGCACCTGGTCACAACGGGAAAGCTGGAGGGAAAGAGAGCACAGAGTAGACCCAGGGAGAAAATGCCGGACAGACTTGCAGGGTGGCTGAGGATGAAGAGGGTGGGGGAGATGCTGGGGGCAACGAGAGATAGAGCTGGTTGGAAGTCCATGGTCGCCAACGCCATGCGGCAGGGCACCTGATGATGATGATGATGAACATCCTACTGGGTAGCTGTGTTGTTGACTATTTCATATCCTCCCGACAAATAACTAGACTTATGATACAAATGCGAGTTGGACAACTAAGGTGTACTCTGGCAACTGCCCATTACATGAAGATTCTTATTAACCAATGTTATGCAAAACAAAAAAGGAAAAGGAAAAGAAAAACGCGAAAAAGAAAACAGCTACCAACGACACCAAAAACTGTGTAGGACCTGGAGTGCTTTGCTGCATTTTTCAGTGTATCCTTCAAGCTAGATATGCATTACCCGATCGTACGTAAAAATTGTTCTTTTTTTCTAAAGCCAAGAATACAAATGCAGTTGTTTCTAAAATCAGCAAAAACGTATACAGACATATCAAAATTGTGCTTGCATTAAAAGCTTACAAGCAATTACCGTTTGGAATCTTGTCAAATAGATATAAAAAATAATGACCACAGAAAACCATTATGCAGAATTCGGGTCAGTGCACATGATCATTAAATCGAAAGAGGTAGATTCATTAACATTTTAAGAAGTTAGAAAATATATAATTTGTTGTGTGATTAAGGATGAACTTCCTTCTCTGGATAACTGTATTAGATATGAAACTGCTTAAAAAGATTCACTAAAACTTTACCTTCAACAATGGATTTCTCGAAATCCAGATCACTTAACTGGGGAACAAAATTTCAAATACGTGTTGCAGGATATTTCCAAGATTCTACGCATTTTGGAAAACTGAAATATTCCGAGTCACTCATGTTTTCGTTCTTGCTGATGATGATAACGTGAAATGCGAATTGAATCATTGTTGAACAGCTGATACCATGACGACTTATTATAAGGAATCAGTGTCTTGTAACATTGTTCAGTCATTATCATTATTATTATTAATACTATTATTATTATTATTATTACTATTATTATTAGTATTAGTATTATTATTATTATCATCATTATTAATGACTTTGTTGTTGTTATCATTGTTATTTGTTGTTATTGTTGTTATGTGTATGTAAGTGTGCGTGACCCCCCATCCCACCCTCTGTCTGTCTGTCTCTCTCTCTCTCTCTCTCTCTCCTCTCTCTCTCTCATTCTCTCTCTGCTCAATGGAAAGGAGGCTGGTGATGATAATGGGTCATGGAGTGGGATTGGGGTGGACTCAGTAAGTTAGTTAGACATTACCTTGGAAGTAGAAGCAAACGCCACCGGCGATCAATCCCACACCCGCTATGATATGAAAAACTCCGAGCATCACCTTTCTCCCAACTCTGTAAACATCATTATCATCATTATCATCATCATCATCATCATCATCATCATCATCATCATCATCATCATCATCATCATCACTCATCATCATCATCATCATCATCGCCATCACATCATCATCATCGTCGTCGTCACTGTCGTCGTCGGCATCATTATCATCATCATCGTTGTTGTCCTGGTCGTCATCATCACCGTCACCATTATCATTGTCACTGTCGTAATAACATCACCACCATTTATCATTACTGTCATACCTCTGCGTCTTCCACCATGAAAGCCACTCTGACACGTGGGAATGATGGGCTAAGCTATGAGGTAATGACACTGCTAAGTATGATTCTAGCCCTTTCCCCATATTGCACAAGTACGAAATCTACGATGATTATCGCATAAAACATTTCGCATTTCTTCTTGCAAATCTGTAGAGATCAAGCATTCCTTAAAGTCTTGAGAAATAGTTTCTCCTATCACATAAATTCGTATATGGTTTTCAGCTTTACGTAAGCATCTATCTCCCATTTCTGTAGATATTTGTTAGAGTAGAATCAGGTCTTGGTGCCTGACTAAAACTGTTTGCTTTTGAGATTCCTTTCCTGGCAGTTGCGGGAATGAAGCAACTGAGTACTCATGCACTGTTGTCTCCCTTTCAGCTCATTTGTCAGTAAAACGTTCAGGATAACGTGACAAAACGTCAAGCGGTTTTTTTCTTCTTTTCTGTCAGCAGAATGAAGTAGTAAGAGGTACAGATCAGTGTTGAGACAGAAGCCGTTGGTATATTCATTGCAGATAGATCATCATGGAATGACATCATTTTGGTCGTATCAGCTGCAGTTTGGAATTCTGCAGTTTAAGTCTCATTTCGTTGGGTTGCATTTAATCACACACATACACACACACACACACACACACACACACACACACACACACACACACACACACACACACACACACACATACAAACAAACACACACACACATATATATATATATATATATATGTATATATATATATATATATACACCATCATCATCATCACCATCAAGAGCCTTGCTGCATGGCGTTGGCGATCATGGCCTTCCATCTGTCTCTATCTCTTGTTGCCTCAAGCATCTCTTCCACCCTCCTTGTCTTCAGCCCCTCTGCAAGTCCGTCTAGTATCTTCTCCCTGGGTCTACCCTGTGCGCTCTTTCCCTCCAGTTTTCCCGTTGTGACCAGGTGCTCTAATTACCCTTTCCTCATAAAATGGCCTATAAATGTTGCTTGTCTTTTCCTAATCTTCCTTATGAATGATCTGCTTGTGTCTGCCTCCATCACGACTGTCTCGTTTGTTTTCTTTACTGCCCATAGAACTCTCAACATTCTTCTTAGAAACCACATCTCGACTGCCTCAATCCTGTTCTGGCTTTGCTTGTTCACTGTCCACGCCTCACAACTGTACAACAGTATTGGTTCTATATAACATTCAAAAACACTATTCCTAATGCTAATTGATAGGCATTTGTTGGTAAGAATGCTTTTCATTTTCTTGAATGCTGTTTTGGTTTGGCCAATTCTGCTGGCTATTTCTGATGTGCATCTGCCGTCTGGTGAAATGATCGTTCCCAGGTATTTAAACTGATCAACCTGTCTCAAGGTTGTGCTGTTTGCTGTTATTTTGCCTGAGGGGATTTCATGTTTTTCCTAATCACCATGACTTCAAGTCTTCCTGCTGTTTAGTTCCAAGCCCTTACTTTTGCTTTCTATTTCTAGTATATTCACAAGGTTTTGTAAGTCCCTTTCATTTTCTGCAATTAGCACGGTGTCATCTGCGTATCGAATGTTGTTTATCATTTTTCCTCCAACCTTTAATCCAGGGTCTTCCTCTAGGTTTCTCGTGATGTTTTCGCTGTAAAGTGAAAACAGATCTGGTGACAAAACACAACTCTGTCTGACTCCTCTTTTGATGTTTTGGAAAGAGCTTATATCGTTTTCTATTCTCATTGCAGCTGTTTGTTCCCAATACTTGTTTCTGATTATTCGTTGTCCTCATCATGATTATTCTTAATAGGATTTTTGTTACATGACTCATCAAACTAATTCGCATTCTATAGCCCCTGTCTTCTTTGGAAGTGCAATGAAAATTGATCTTGACATATCTTTGAGGATTTT
>JAPXFY010000013.1:41369234-41379234 GCA_030674185.1 Monoplex corrugatus
TGGACAAGATGTTGAAGGAATGAAATAACTGTTCCAGTGAGGTGGAGTCAGCGAGTTCTATCAGAGACGATATGATATTTTTTTGTTTTACGTATTTCTCTTACTGTACCAACTAAGGAAAAAACTTAGGTCTCTGTCTTTTTCATTCATGATGTCATCTTGATACTGCCGTCATTCTTGTGTTGATTGATAAGTCACGTTCCTCTCTCAATTTCAATATCTAGCCAGATAATAGGTTTGAACACGGGATCAAGGAGGAATGTAAAATAACCACTAGCTGCAATGGGCAAATTTGCATGTGTAATTATCTGAGCACAAAATTTCCTTCTGAACGAATTCCAGACTTTGTGACGTTATTACAGTCATGAACACGTTATAATGAAAAACAAACAAACAAGCAAATAAAAATTAGGTCAATGTGCGTGTGTGTGTATGTGTGTGTGTGTGTGTATGTGTGTGTGGAGGGGTGCACGTTTGGTTGTATGCGCGCGTGCGTATGTGAGTGTGTGTGTGTGTGTGTGCATGCGCGTGTGTGTGTGTATGTGTGTGTGTCTTGTTTTTTGTGTCTGTGTGTCTGTGTTCATGTATATGCATTTGAGTGTGCACAGATGTCAGTATATGAGTGCAAACTCAAGTGCGTGTGTCTATGTGTATGTGTATGAATGTATGTGCGCGCGCGCGCGCGTGTGTGTGTGTGTGTGTGTGTGTGTGTGTGTGTGGGTGTGTGTGTGTGTGCGTGTGTGTGTGTGTGTGTGCGTTTTTGTGTGTGAGTCTGTGTGTCTGTGTCTGTGTAGGTGTAGGTGTTCATGAGTATGTATTAAAAGTGCGGAGATGTGCGTGTGTGTATGTGTGTGTGTGTGTGTGTGTGTGTGTGTGTGTGTGTGTTAGAGCCATTGCCTGGATGTCTGCCTCTTTTGTTTACTTGCCTGTTTGTTTTTGTTTGTTCAGTGAGTCAGGAGAGGGGATAATTGTCTATGTAACACATTATACAATAACAATCGAGAAATTTTCAGTTTACAGGAGAAAGATGAAGAGACCACAAGATGCGCTGAAAACCATCTGCAGTGTTCTCCAAGAATGGAACTTCAACAGAAAGGCAACAAGGGGTACTGTGGTGAAACAAAAGGCCCAGAAAAAGGTGCTGCAGAAGCCGCTGATAAAAGCACGGTGAGAGAAGGGAAAGAGTTCAAATCCCGCTGTCATGCAGATCAGTCCAATACCCTGAGGAATACAAACACAAATTTTCACTGGGACGAGTGAACATTTGAGGACTTAATCACTGTGGACTTATATTACAAATATGTTCATATCACATCGAACTTTGTGGAATCCATAGATAAAATATATCGAAAGACCCAACCAAAACGTTATTACAATAGTCAAGTTGAGATTGAAAAAAAATTGCAAAAAAAGCACTATGGTTGCATAAATGGAAGGTGATGGGGATGGGTGAAAAATGAACAAGTGTTTCTATCATCAGGAATATCAGCGACATATATGTGCAATGCTTGAGCTAACATTACGGTTTATTTTCTACCTCTATTGGGGTTTTGGGTATGGCAATAAGCCATACACAAAGAAACAAAACATCTATGGTTTGGCAGTTGTCCTGTTGCCATCAGTTATGTCCTGGCTTAAACAACTTGCCTTCTGACTTATAACCAAGTGCAGTATTATAAGTTGTCTTTGAGTGCTTATCTATCTACCAGAAATTACACTGTATTTCCACTTGGAAATTTCCAATCCAATTAGTCAGCATCATGTTTTATCAAGAATATATTTTCTAGTTTAATGTCAGATGTCATAACTTTTCGCTCGTCCCACTCTTATCTTTGACTTGGCAAATCTCAGCAGGGTAGTGAAAGAATTTACCGCATCAGTAATGTAATGTTGGAGTATTTGTTCTATAAAGAAAAGATTACTCAAAGAACGAAAAACTACATTCTAATTCCTTATCTGAGTTGGAAAAATTATATACGTACCGGCATAATCGATCCAATGATGAGCTTGAAAACAACGAGCGCAGCATAATTAGGAGCCAGTCCCGCAGAAAGTGAGGCCAGCATCATCAGGTACAAGGAGATGACGATGATCCGTTTACGTCCGTACATGTCAGACAGCCAAGGTAAGATGATGGACCCTATTCCAATCCCCAAATATAAGACTGTTTGGGTCAGTCCTGCCAAGGCCTTCCTCTCACACACCAGGTCAAACTACAGTAAGCAAAATGTACCCATCATTATTTATTAGCCTGTGATATAAGGCGTTAAAAATTGGTGTATAAATCAAAGCAAACACTCACTCTTATCGTTTACTAAATCATTCACTCACAATGACAACAAAACTACTTTAACCCTTTGACTCCCGCACCCTGTTGACCAGCATCCTGAATTGCCAACGATGCTAGCAGAGCAAAACATCTCTTTGATTACCAGCAGGAAGATGGTGGACAGGGTGAGGGAGTACTTGCGGATGTTGGTGCATACACTAGAATTATGTTGATATGGTCTGCCATCCAATTTAACCAGCAAAACTGTCGGACACAGCCCAGTATCCCTTAATTGCTTTTGATTTGTCCCTGTCAGTTATGATACCTACTCCTCTTTCATGTGTGTTTCCACCAGAACATATTATTGTATGCTCTCCTGATTTTATATTTGACGCAGTAGCTTGCTGACTGTCTGTTGTCACCTGCGCAGCACGACGGTCCCTACCGGACGAAGGCGCTCCATGAGAGCCCCTAATTACGCCGTTATCCTCATTTTTGTTTTGTTTTGTCTGGACATGAATTTTCTAACAGTAACAGGCAACCAGTGGAAAAGGAAGTGACACGATCGTGCCTCTTTGTACGAAAGGCAAGCCGAGCCACAGAATTCTGAATACTCTTGAGACATGTGGCAGAAGAAGCAGGCAAGCTAGAGAGCAGAGAGTTATAATAATCGATACGAGACAAGTTAAGAGAGGGTTGCGTAAGAGAAATACTGGCAAATAAAATTGGCACGTTGTATTTGACAGTAACGAGAACATCTGCATAAAGTGTTGAGAATCAAGAACAACGCCCAGACTGTTGACTGAATAGGAACATACACTAGTGTCAACCTACTTGGATAGGAACCAGAAAAACACGAAAAAAGATTCAGAACGCGTATTTAATACAACAAGACAGATTCCTTGTTCGTGATTTTTCTGGTTCCTGTTTGCTTGAACGCATGCAGTGACACTTCTTTTGGACTACTTGGATAGAACGAACTGTTACAGTGGACAGCATATTCTTGGTGCCAATGAGCGTTGTTTCGACCTCGTCAACTGTAGTTTATTTTGTGCCATCCACTTCTGGATTGCAATACAGTAGCCAGAAGCTTTGGGAAGAAGACTTGAAAGATTTTCTGGAAATGTGATTTGTAGAACTGGAAGCCATCAGCATGGAAATGATATTTGATGTCATACTGACTGATTAACTGGCAAATGGTTTAAGTGTAAAGTGTACAGAGGATTGCCCTAAACGCAGAACATTGAGGTACTCCATGTATAACATATGGGGGACCCCATATAATTGGCAGAGACTTGAACTTATTTGTGACTGACTGATAGTGTATAACAGAGTTGAAGAAAGAGCACGATCTTGGATTCCGAATGCATGCTCAAGATGAGAGAGGAAGACGGGATGCTCATTCGCATCAGAAGCAGCAGAAATAACCAAAAGCTTAAGTAAGGAGAATTGGAGAGAGAATTGCATGGCCCTTTCACACTTCAGAATTCCCTGTGATGATCATACAGCATGCTGTTGGATCGCTATATGATTGACATAGCTGCCGGAACGAAACTTCTGCAGGTCCGCAAAAGGGATGTAGGGATACTCTGAAGGCCAACCACACACCATCAGTGACATCAACTGACAGATGCAATGTACGCAAAACACAATCACATTTGAACAGAGTAAAAGAGCTGTCATTCGAAAGAAAAGGGACTGGCACAAACAGAACTGGAGATAGCAGGACTCCTTCCGTGAAATGTCCGTGGAGGAACATTTGCCACCAAGATCAGTCATGTATTCCATATGAAGACCCATACCAGGTGATATACATGTAGAACCAGTACACCTACCTATACGTAATATCAGCAATGCACGCAAGGCACAGTCACATTTGAACGGTGTAAAAGAGCATCTACTGTATACGACAGAAAAGAGAGTAGCACAAACAGAACTCGAGGTAACAGGACTCATTCTGTAAAATGTCTGTGGAGGAACATTTGCCCAAAGGTCGATCGTGTATTCCACATGAAGACCCGTACCAGGTGATATACATGTAGAATCAGTACACCGATCCATACGTTATATCAACAAGAGTGAAGGGAAAAACGAAATGTAAACAGGTTCAAAATCAGACAATATACACGACAGAAAAAGAGGAAGAGGTCTCTTTTCAATCTGATTCGAACCCAGGATTCTGACGTACTTGACAAGTGGTTTAACCACTAAGTCACACATTTACATATAACGATGCTTTGTGAACTGCTGACTAATTCTAGCAAGATAAACTTTTTTCCTTAAAAGATACCCTTTGAAATGGAAGAGCATGAAGTACAATGGGAGGCATAAAACCACGTTCAGATTTTGCCAACATACTCTTTACTGGGCGCGTAGTCTGCAATGATAGTAGAGTGGTATACACTCAAATGTACACGCTGACCACATCTTCAGATGGCTATGTGCAGGAACCTGAGTAGCGACAGTTTCGAATTATAGGGCTATGGGTTCTGGTAACACTTAATCTCTTTTTCATCCATACATTTTTTAGGAGGAGGGGGTGAGGTCGGGGGTGGAGAGGCTGATTTTTCAATGATGCCTCATAATTTGTTCTGTATTGCTCCTCTGTCATTAACCCGCACCGCTCATTAAATTTTGGCTTTCCACCACGCTTCAAACTCACCACAAATAAAGTCACAATGGCAGCAAACTATAATGGGTCACAGAATCGGTGTCAATTATTTCACTGTGTTGTGATGAGAATGAGAATGGGTATGATAATGAAGTGGGGAGTGAGACTGAGACCAAGTGACAGGTATGCACAAACTGTATAGTTTCTATTATAATCAACATAATTATCATGGCGCCGGCCAGGCTCAAGAAACATAGACACAAGCATTCCTGATAACAAAATTAGAGCAACACTTTCAAATACGCATCTACTGAAACATAAAACTCGTCTGAGAGATCTCAGCCTCCCTGATGACGTCAGTATCGTGGTGAACTCTTTTCACGGGGGCTAGTTGGTAGAGCCATGGACTCAATATCCCATATCGTGAGTTCAATCCCAGCCCACAACATTAATATCTGGCTTGTTCGTTGCCCGTCTTAATGCTTCCATCGTTCTGGTGGTGTCAGCTAAGTGTTTGATAGGTCACTTCTCCCCTTTCCCCTTGCCATCGCATAGGGTTTTGTGCAGGCTCAGGAACTCTGTCAGGTAATTCTTGGCAAATTTGGGTGGAGCGCATATGGAGTTGTCCGAGCACTGTAAATTCCTCTTAAAATAAATCCAAATAACTCCAATTCCTTGGTAAATGCCCATCGGCATCAAGAATTTCCGCATTACTTTGTATTTTTGGAGTGATGGGGGCTCAAACCCTCAGCCTCCTAGTCAGAAGTTCTTAGCGTTAACCATGTCACCACTCTGCATGGCTTTATACAGCAATGTTGTCAGCCTACTTCTACCCCTTTATGTCCTGCATTTGTTTCTCCAACAATCGTCTTCGCCAGCCTGTATAACCTTGTCTTCATTACAATGATAATGACTACTGGTACAGCACCTGATCTCTCAAGAGTATTAATCGCTTCACAAGAGCATGAGTAACAAAGGCAGATAAATCAAACAAACATATGTCAACACCTACCGCTGTGACGCAAAAAGATGACATATGATAGCACAATGTAAACGAGCAGTACAGATCAATATCCACCGCTATGTCAATGAGTAACATAACAAAAAGCAATCTCTCTCTCTCTCTCTCTCTCTCTCTCTTGCTCTCTCTCTCTCTCTCTCTTGCTCTCTCTCTCTGTCTGTCTGTCTGTCTGTCGGTCTGTCTGTCGGTCTGTCTGTCTGTCTCTCTCTCTCTCTCTCTCTCTCTCTCTCTCTCTCTCTTCCCCTCTCCCCCTCTCTGAGACTAACAGCATACACACACAAAAAAAGAACAAACAAAGTGGAACCCCATCATCACCATCATCATCATTATCAAGTGCCTTGCCACATGGCGTTGACGATCATGGCCCTCCATATGCATCTATCCCTTGTTGCCACAAGCACATCTTCCACTCTCTTTGTCCTCAGCCACTCTGCAAGTCCGTCCAATATTTTTCCCTGAGTCTACCGGGTGCTCTCTTTCCATCCAGCTTTCCTATTTTGATCAGGTGCTTTAATTCCCCTTTCCTCATAAAATGACCTATAAATATTGCCTGTCTTTTCCTAATATTCCTTATGAATGATCTTCTTTTGTCTGTCTCCATCAAGACTGTCTCGTTTGTTTTCTTTGCTGTCCATGGAACTCTCAACATTCTTCTTAGAAACCACATCTCAGCTGACTGCCTCAATCTTGTTCTGGCTTTGCTTGTTGACTGTCCACGCTTCACAAGTGCATAATATTATCGGTTCTATGTAACATTCAAGAACTCTCTTCCTGATGTTAATTGATAGGCATTTGTTGGTAAGAATGCTTTTCATCTTCTTGAATGCTGATTTGGCTTGGCGGATCCTGCTGGCTATTCCTGATGTGCATCTGCCGTCTGGTGAGATGATCGTTCCCAGATATTTAAACTTATCAACCTGTCTCAAGGCTGTGCCGTTTGCTGTTATTTTGCTCGAGGGGATGTCATGTTTTTTACTGATTACCATGACTTCAGTCTTCTTGCTATTTAGCTCCAACCCTTTACTTTTACTTTCTATTTATGTTATATTCACAAGGTTTTGTATGTCCCTTTCCTTTCATTTTCTGCAATTAGCACGGTGTCATCTGTGTTTCGAATGTTCTTTATCATTTTTCCTCCAACCTTTAATCTAGGGTATTCTTCTAGGTTTCTCGTGATGTTTTCGCTGTAAAGTGAAAACAGATCTGGTCACAAAACATAACCTTGCCTGACTCCTCTTTTAATATTTTGGAAAGAGCTTAGTCGTTTTCTGTTCTCATTGCATCTGTTTGTTCCCAAAAATATGTTTGATTATTTATAGGTCTTTTCCATCAATATTGCGTCTTTCTTCATGTCTTACCCTATCGAAAGCATTGGTATAATCAACAAAGCATAAATATAAATCCTTATTCAACTCGATTGACATCTCGATGATAGTTCTTAGGATGTATATGGCATTAATAGTTGCTTTCCCTTCCACAAATCCACACTATTCTTCTGCTATTTCTTTTTTGATTCTATTCCTTGTCCTCATCATGATTATTCTTAATATGACTTTTGTTACATGACTCATCAAGCTGATTGTGCGATGGAGTTCACATTCTATAGCCCCTGTTTTCTTTGGAAGTGCAGTGAAAATTGATTTTGACATATCTTTGGGGATTTTTCCAGTGTCATAAATTTCATTTAGGAGGACTTTTCTTTCTCTCAGTATCAAATTCCTCCAGGGATTCAATCATCTCTGTGGTAATATTGTCTGGTCCTGGGGCTCTTCTGGTTTCATCTTTTTCAGTGCTGCTCTAACTTTATCTTTCATTATGGGTGGTCCTTCAACGTTCTTTCTTTTAATGTGTTCTTCGTTTCTGTCATCTTCAAAAAGGTCTATAATGTACTCTCCCCATCTATTTAATATTGTGTCTTTTCCATGATAAGATTACCATCTTTCGATTTTAAGCAACCAGTTGATATGCATTTCTTTTTCCTGTGGATAATTTCCTCAATTTTTCTGTATATACCCCGAGGATCCGTTTTATGTCGGTCTTCTGTTTCTTTGCATTTTGTTTTCAGCCAAGTTTCCTTAGCTTCATTGCACCTATTCCTATTTCTTTGTATATATTCCTGTATATTTCCTCCTTTGCCTTTGTCTTCCTCCTAGAATTTCTTTTGTCATCCAGTTCTCTTTTGCTTTTCTATCTACGCTAGGGATTTCTTCATAAGCTTCATTTATTGAGTTTCTTAACTTTGTCCATTGTTCCTCACTGTCACCAACGTCTTCCAGAGCACTGAATTTGTTTGAACATGTAAGTTAACTTTTTTACATATCGCTTCATCCGTCTTTCTTTCATTTTGTGTACCAAGTCCATGAGGTCCTACTATATCCTCCACCCTATCCTGTCCCACTTTAGCATTAAAATCCCCCATTATTATTGTAACTTCTTGTCATTTACATTGAGCCTTGGCTATCTCTAATACTTCGTAGAAGTTGTCAATTTCGTCTTGAGTACTTGCTGATGTTGGTGCATACACCTGAATTATGTTGATATCAAATGGTTTGCCATTCAATTTAACCAACAAAAAGTCTGTCGGACACAACCCAGTATCCCTTAACTGCTTTTGATTTGTTCCTGTCAATTATGATGCCTACTCCTCTTTCATGTGTGTTTCCACCAGAACATTATTATTGTATGCTCTCCTGATGTTACCATGCCTGCCCCCTTACGTCTCACTTCCCCTAGTCCTAAAATACTAATGTTAAGCCTTTCCATCTCCATTTTGACACTCTCTAACTCCCCCCCCCCCCCCCTGCAGCAATGTCCTCACATTCCTTGTTGCGATTTTGTTTGTTTTTTTGTGTTGTTTTTTTTTTTTCCTTTTTTTTTTGTTTTTTTTTTTATTTAACGCAGTATTTTGTTGACGGTCTGGTGGACCATACCACGTACAAATATCAAATATATCACAAGTTGAAAATACATATTTTTAAATCAAACCAGTTGGAAAAGAGGAACAAGAAGAGAGAGAGAGGGGGAGAGAGAGACAGAGAGACAGAGACAGAGATACAGAGAGAGACAGAGAGAGACAGAGAGAAACAAAAACAGAGAGAGACAGAAACAGGGAGAGACATAAACAGAGACAGAGAGAAAGAGAGTCAGCATTTTAATGCAGAATGTAATAGCTTAGAACTGGGATGAAAATGGAACAGTGTGTCATAATATGAGAATGAATGAAGGTTTGATTAACACAGTGTTCTCAGCTCTGGAAAAGCCGTTATATTTGGAACAATTATTTACAAAGAGAGATTTGTGAAACTCATTTAAAGGTGTTTAGTGATGCACATGACTTGATGTTGGTGGGCAATAATACATATTATACTCCAGAGATCCATGCCGGAAAGGAAATGTTTGCTTTAAATATGTTTTATCTTGTTCTTGGAAGAGAAACTTAATCTTAAAATTGCCTTGAGTGTTTGGCGTACCAGAATTTCTTTTGTTAGTTTATTTATTTATTTATTTATTTATTTGTTTGTTTGTTTGTTTGTTTTTGTTTGTTTGTTTGTTTGTTTGTTTGTTTGTTGGGAGTATGTGCACAGTTTTGTGCATTTGTGTACTTTTGTTGTATGTACATGTAATTGGGTTCTGTTGAGTGATAACACTTTCGCTTTTTCAAGTTGTCGTCAGCGGTTAGAGAACTGTCATTTGTTAGAAATTGTCCTGCTCTTCTGTACAGGGAATTAATTGTTTTGATAGAGTTTCACTGCAACATCCCATATTGTTGACAGAGAGTCAATATGAAATTTAATATGGAAATGTAAAACAGTTTTTGCTTTGCTTCTGTATTGGTAAAGTATGAGAGCTTATCAAGAACAAACAAATTCTCAGAGAGAGATTTACTGAGATGATCAATGTTGACTTCACATATTAAGTTTTTCGTCTAAGCGTGAATAGCGTTCAAAAATGTGTTATGTGTTTACACTGTTTAAAATTAATTGAAGATATAATTTGAAATCTGTTGTTTTGGTGACTTTGTGTTACCAGTGATTTTGTTTTTGTAGGATTGGCCTGCATATGGTTTGCAATTCACCACTCGGATACCTGGTGGATTTCA
>JAPXFY010000013.1:41389234-41411734 GCA_030674185.1 Monoplex corrugatus
GATGGGAAGACTGATTATCAATATCTTTAACTAGGAAAGGTGAGATGGAGGTGACAATGAAACATGCGTTGTAGTGCCTTTAGTTTGTCAGTGTGTCTATTGTCCAGACTGTTCTCTTATGTTTTAATGTGTATAACTCTACACTAACAGAAACTAGCACTGTGTGATAATAAATAGACACGCATAATAGTCTATCTCTGGAGGGGACACATGAACGAAAGGACAAATCAGAAGGAATATCGCTTCCAACTCCGATCCTTCAGTATCTGCTCAACTTACCAGATCAATCTTCACTTTCGACTTACTGATTTTGTGTTGTTTTATCATTTTGTTTATTCGTTTATTTATATATTCGTTTATTTATTTATTTATAGTATCTATCTATTTATCTATCTATTTATCGCAATTGTAACTGAAACTCTGAATATGTGGCCGAGCCAGCCTCCTGCTTAAATGTCCCACTTAGATACTTATTATCTTTTAAAACAATACACTCTTGTCCGTTTATCAGCCTTCTGATTCTGTCCAAAGTCCTTGAGAATATCGTCTCCTCATTATTGATTTTAGAACTCAAGATTTTCAATTTTCTTTTTTCATATGTCCTTTCAAAACTAACACACACAAAAAACTGATCTGCATGCAGGTCAGTGTCATGTGATTTTGCACACATACATACACACAAACACACACACACACACACACACACACACACACACACACACACACACACACACACACACACACACACACACACACACACCACAAGCACACGCATGAGGCACATGCATGCACACGTGTATGTGTTGAGGCAACACGAAATATTCCACATCACTTGGAAGTCACCTACAAACCACTAATCTCCTTGACAGTTTTCAGTCAGGTACTCATGAAGCCCATAGTACGAAAACTGCTTTGTCATAAAAAAAGATATTCGTGTTATTTTGCAGGCTTTGGCTAATGGACGGGCATTCGTTCTATCGCCTCTGTATCTTTCACAAGCATTTTGTGACACTACGAACCATGAGATTACGGTATTAGGAGTGTTATCCTTATCTGGCTACATTGCAACTGCTCTTGGCTGATTCATGACGTCTTATATCGTTTTTGTTGGTGTCAGTGTGTCTCGCCAGTGACATCAGGTCAATTCCATTTTGTGTTGTTGTTGTTGTAATGCGTGTTCTCCAAGGTTCTGTTGTTTGCTTTACCTTCTTTATTGTGGCATTTACAACCACTTGGCTATATCATTCAACATCCAGGAGCACTCTATCATTTCTTTGCTGATGAAGTACAACTGCACCACTCTGCTTTACAGTGAGACATCTCAAGAGCTGCTGGAGAACTTAAAAACGCTATGAGGAATATAGCTGTCTGGATGAAAGCAAACAATCTGAAAATGAGCGAAGAATACCATAGTATGCATAGGTACAAATCAAATCTAAAATAATAACCCCACAGACAATGGTTACCTCAGACTAAACTATAACTTTCAGGAGATTTGCAAGGAATCTTTGTAGTTTCATGATATATCCCTGCCTATGGAAGATCATGTTAGCTATCCGAACATACTCCTGTTATCTCCAGTTGCGTAGAATAAGCCAGATCCACCCACCTCCTTCTGCTGATGTTACAAACAAGCTGATGTCACAAACAAGCTGTATATGTCTTTCGTGTTATTTTGACTAGACCACTGCAACTCTCCCTTAGTTGGATTTTCTGATAATAAGTTATCCAAACTCCAACGATTCCAGAACAGAGCAGCTCAGCTTGTCCGAGGGCAGAACAAAAGATGCGGTGCAGAAGCACTCCTGCAAAAACCACATCTGAATAGAATTGCCACATTTTGCTTTCAGTGTCTTAATTCGAACATTGTGCCAAATATTTGTCAGAATTCCTCCTGCCCAACAACCTCTCGGGACTCAAGGAGTCATTATCTGGCCAAAATGGTATAGATTATCCAAAATGGTATAGATTAGTACCTGTGGCTTTTCCAGGTCAGGTTCCATTATGTGTGTGTATGTTTGTGTTTGTGTGTGTGTGTGTCTGTGTGTGTCTGTGTTTATGTGTCTGTGTGTGTGTGTATGTGGTTGTGTGTGTTTGTGTGTGTGTGTTGTGTGCGTATGTGTGTGTATGTGTGCTGGTTGTGTGTGTGTGTGTGTGTGTGTGTGTGTGTGTGTGTGTGTGTGTGTGTGTGTGTGTGTGTGTGTGTTTGTGTGTGTGTGTCTGAAAGACAATATTTAAAAAAAGAAGTTTACATTGATCTTTTTTATTATTATCATCATCATCATCATCATCATCATCATCATCATCATCATCATTCTTCTTCTTCTTCTTCTACTTCTTCTTCTACTTCTTCTTTCTTCTTCTTCTTTCTTCTTCTTCTTCTTCTTTTCTTCTTCTTCTTCTTCTTCTTCTTCTTCTTCTTCTCCATCGGAAAGTAAGTCATTTTCGGTATCATTCTCTCTCAACCTTCGCCTCTCTCCATCCCCCCCTCTCTCTCTCTCTCTCTTCTCTCTGTCTGTCTCTCTGTCTCTCTCTCTCCCTTTCTCTGTCTTTGTCTCTATCTCTCTCTCTCTCTCTCCTCTCCCCCGCTCTCTGTCTCTTTCTCTCTCCCTCTCTCTCTCTCCCTCCCTCTCCCCCGCTCTCTGTCTCTCTCTTTCTGTCTGTCTGTCTGTCTCTCTGTCTGTCTCTCTCCCTCTCTCTCCCCCCCTCTCTCTCTATCTGTGTGTGTGCGTGTGTGTGTGTGGGGGGGGGGGTGAGATTCAAAGCAATGTCATGGTTATAAGTACCATAACAGAGCAGGCAGACATTAGTCGTTATCTAGGTGACCTGAAAATTATACATAAAACACACCGACAGTAGTGAATCCACTTGGCAGTGGTAACAGACAGGGAGAAAGTGGCAAAGTGTTTGGAGATTCCTCTATTTCTGCTTTCTTCTCACTTTCAGCGCTACACGGCAGCAGGTATATATCCGTTAAACCGCTTAGTCTTTCTGACATCTGTAAGTAAAGAATTAAAGAAATATATGAAGAACTGAATGAGTAAATAACCGATACAAAATGGTTTGTAGTGCGCAGAAAGCCAAAGTGATCATTCACAATAAAGTAGCAGTTTATCCTGCAATCCATACCCTAAGCCCTCTGGGCGTCTTCGGCTTTCTTCTGTTTTTTGTTTTTGTTTTTTTCTTGTGGACATAAGATAAGATAATTAATCGATGTTTTTATATTTTATACATATGTAAATATTTGTCAGTGTACTTATTGGCAATTAATCAATTCATTAATGAGCAAATAAATTTTTAAAAAGTAAACAGAATTAGGTAAATAGGTCATCAGTGAATAGATAATAAAATGAATAAATAGATAAATAAGTGTAGATAGATAGATAGATAGATGGATAGATAGATAGATAGATAGATGGATGGATGGATTAGATAGATAGATAGATAGATAGATACATGGATAGTCTGATGGATAGATAGATAGATCGATAGATCGATCGATCAATAGATAGATAGATAGATACATGGATAGACAGATGGATAGATAGATAGATCGATCGATAGATAGATAGATAGAGAGAGAGAGAGAGATACATGGATAGACAGATGGAGAGATAGACATAGATCGATCGATCGATAGATAGATAGATAGAGAGAGAGAGATAGATAGATAGATAGAGAGATAGATAGATAGATAGATAGATGGACGGATAGATAGACAGATAGATAGATAGACAGATAGACAGATAGATAGATAGAGATAGATAGATAGATAGATAGATAGATAGATGGACGGATAGATAGATAGATAGATAGATTAGATAGATAGATATATATAGATAGATAGATAGATAGATAGACAGATAGATAGATGGATAGATAGATAGAAATAAACTGAATATATTCTGCAATAAGTCCAAAACCGATGGGATTAACCACATTGAAATGCAGGTTGATCTTAAACTGTTTCCCTGGGTTCTCAAAACGTCTTAGTCTGTGTTTAAATATTTTACAATGAAACATAGGTTGGTCCAGAACCGCAGATCCAATATCCTCCAAGCTGCCTTCGCCCACATCCAATACTTTTTTGTTTTACATCCGTGAATAACTAGCGTGAAAGAAATGCAATGTATGAATTGTATTCTGCCATATGTAGAACAGCCATGGTGACCAACCACAATGTGATGGAGATCGATCCCGTGCTGCACGCCCTGGGTCCTGTAGGTCTCTTCGCCTGCTTGCAGTGCCTCGTCTACTTCAGTGGCTACCTGAGTGACGCACACCAATATTTTGGCTACGTTTTCACAGGTACGATTTTCTCTCTTTCTTTTTCATCTTGAATATGTTGTGGCCATCGCCGTCGTGCTATAAATATTGTATGTCTTTCCCAAATCATCTTCTTCTTCTTCTTGTTGCCATCACACGTTGAGACCAGTCCGAGCGATGAATGTAGTGGTCGCCTGCAGTGACGCCACTGGGCCGTACAGCTTGTCCTCAATGGGGGTCGGCTCCGGCCACACCTGCCTTCTCAGCCGCCAGAAGTTCCCGCAGTCTTGCAGGATGTGGTGCGTGTCCTGCTCTGCCTCTCCACAGGGACACATTGGGGATGGCACAACCTTCAGTTTCGAGTGGAGGTGTTTGTTCAGCCTGTTGTGCCCTGTCCGCAGCCTGAAGATGGTAACCTGCTCAGGTCTTGTGAGCAGGTGGAGGCTGTCTTTCTGTGCCGGGGTTCGGAACAGAGCTTTGGTGATGGTGTTAAGCTCTGCAAGGCTTACGGCGTTGTCGTCTTGTTCTTGCTCGGCACCGAGTTTTGCCAGATCGTCGGCTTTCTCGTTTCCCTCAATGCCGCAGTGGGAGGGGATCCACTGCAGCACGGTCCGAAGGCTCTTGATGTTGTTAAGGGCCTTCTTCAGTGAGGGTAGCCTGTCGCTATTGTATGCCTGCAGCACAGAGATCGCGTCTGTAAGAAAGACGACCTGTGTGGTCCGGTCTGCTCTCGTAGCGATGGTGTGTGCTGCCTGGGTGAGCGCATCTACCTCTGCCTTGTAGTTGGTGCAATGAAGGCCGGTCGGTAGCGCCTCTTCTGCCCGTTCTCCACTGGGGTACTGGATGTGGACCCCAGCACCTCCACTCTTGACGGCATTGGTGGCCGAGCCGTCTGTGTACACCCTGATCCACGATTCTGCAGGGTATCTTTCCTCAAGCGTTGCCAATGTCAGTGTCTTCAGGACTTGGTCGCTGTGTTCGCCTTTGTTGCTGATATAGGGAATAGTTGTTTGGACAGTTATGGTCTCTTCTCTGTCTTCCCAAGGCGGAGCGTCGAGGGAGAAGGAGAGGGGAAGGACCTGGCTAGGGAGGGTCTCTTGGTGCTTCCTATTCAGAGCTCTGGTCTCCACAGCAAAACTTGATCGTTGTAGTCTGCCTGATGATAACATTTGGAGCCTTTCTCTCATTGGATGATTCTCTGAGCATCTGAATTTGTTGGCCTGAAGCATTGCCTTCTGCTCTCTTCTCTTGGTAAGTGGTGGAATTCTGGATGTTTCTTCCATCTTCACTATGGGTGTTGTTTTCATGGCACCTGTGATGACTCGAAGTGCCTGGTTTTGGACTTTGTCCAGGGTCTGGAGGTGCGTCTTGGCAGCTGTCATCCAAGAGCTAGACCCGTACTCAAGGTGTGGTCTTACGGTACCTTGGTACACTGACTTCAGGATCTTGTCAGTTGCGTCCCACGTTGTTCCTGCCAGTTTCCTTAGGATGTTGAGCTTCCTTCTGGCTTTTCCTTCTGCCTGGTTGATGTGTGGTTTCCAGGTCATTCTCTTGTCAAAGGTGACACCAAGGTACGTCTGTTGGTCTTCGTACTTCAGTGTGGCGTTTCCCAGGGTGAGTTTTCCAGGCTTGGCTTTTGATGACAGCGTGAAAAGAGTGGCAGTAGATTTCTCCCTGTTGACTGTCACGCACCAGCTTTCAGCCCATGCTGCAACATTCTCCAGGGCGATCTGCATCCTGTATGTTGCTGTTGTTGCATACTCCTCGCTGCACCAGAGTACCAGGTCGTCTGCGTATAGCGCTGCGTTGACGCCTCTTGGTAGTTCTGCTACAATGTCGTTGATGAAGAGTATGAACAAACTGGGTGAGAGGGCGCCTCCCTGGGGAACTCCCTGCCTTAGCAGCACCTTCTGGCCACAGTGACCGTCTACCGACACTCTCGCTTTTCGATTGTGCAGGTAAGATTTGGTCCACTGGAACATGTTGCCTTCGATGCCGCAGCGTAGGAGCTTGACTAGGAGACCATCTTTCCAGTCCTTGTCGAACGCCTTCTGAAGATCTATAAAGACCGTCAGGACAGCTTTCTGGGCCTGAAAAGCATCCTCTATGACCTGGGAGAGGTGGGTCGTTTGGTCTTCTGTACTTTTATACTGTCTGAAGCCAGCTTGCTGTGGGGCGATGATGCTCTCTGTCTCCAGGTAGAGTTGTAGGCGCTGGTTGATGATGCGCTCCAGGGTCTTACAGACACAACTTGTCAGGCTGATGGGACGGTAGCTTTGGGCTTTGCTTTTGTTTTTGCCACGTTTGAGGATGGGAATCATAGTGGCTTCTCTCCAGCACTGTGGTACCTGGCCTTGCTTCCAGCTGAGGTTGAAAATATCTAGAAGTTTCCCAAATCATCTTAGTTAATGTTCTTTGTGTGTGTGTGTGTGTGTGTGTGTGTGTGTGTGTGTGTGTGTGTGTGTGTGTGTGTGTGTGTGTGTGTGTGTGTGTGTGTGTGTGTGTGTGTGTCTGCATGCTTTTTTCAAGATTGTCTCGTTTTGTTTCTTTGCTGTCCATGGAACTCTTAACATTCTTCTTGAAAACCATATATCAGCTGCTTCAATCTTGTTCTGACTTTGCTTGTTGATTGTCCAAGGTTCGTGTCCGTATAACAGCATTAGTTCTATATAAGACTGATGAACTCTCTTCCTGGTGTTAAGAAATAGGCTTTCGTTTGTAAGAACTCTTTTCATTTTCTTGACCACTGTTTTAGCTTGGTCGCGTTTTGCTGGATGTTTCTAATGTGCATCTGCCATCTGGTGAGATGACTGTTCCCAGATAATTAAAGTTACCATCTTGTCTCAATGTTATGCCATTTGCTGTAATTGTACATGAGGGGATTTCTTGATTTTTACTGATTGCCATGACTTGAGTCTTCTTACTATTTAGCTCTAATCTTTTATTTCTCCTTTCTCTATTTTTTTGTATTAAATTCACACGATTATGTAGGTTGTTTTCATTTTCTGCAATAAGAATGGCGTCATCTGTATAACGAAGACTGTTTATCATATGGTCTACAACCTTTATCCATGAGCATTCTTTTAGAGTGAAAACTAATCTTAGCAACAGAACACATCCCTGCCTAACCCCTCTTTCGATTCATTGAAAATAGCTTATATCATTTTCTATTCGCAATGTTGCTGCTTGTTTCCAATACATATTCTGGTGTCGTAAATTTCATTTAGGACTTTTACTTTTTCGATATCAAAGTCTTCTAGAGCTTCAATCATTTCCACAATGATATTTCTGGCCCTGGGACGTGTGCGTGTGAGTGTGTGTGTATGTGTATGTGTGTGTGTGTGTGTGCGCGGTGTGTGTGTGTGTGTGTGTGTGTGTGTGTGTGTGTGTGTGTGTGTGTGTGTGTGTGTGTGTGTGTGTGTGTGTGTGTGTGTGGTGCGTATCTTTGTGGACAGAAGACACCTAATCTTATTCATTCTTGCATGAGGATAAAAGGATATATCCCAATGCCTTCTTAAAACACAGCCTGTGACACATCTGAATCAACATTATTAAGATACGAATTTTTGGTCGGCATGTCAAAGAGCCCAATAGCTAAATATTTATAATTCTGTATAGTGTAAGTGTTTGCTAGTATCTTTAGGCCAGTTTATTGTTTGAATAGTTAGTTATGTGACTGATTAAGTGTGTGTGTGTGTGTATGTGGTGGTATTGGTGGTCATTGGTATAATGTTACTTTCATTTGTTCGTTTTTCGCTCCCATATTCTGGTTGTCTTTTCCTTCCTTCCTTCCTTCCTTCCTTCCTGCCTTCTCAAGTCTGCTGATGATCTACAAGCATCTTGGTTTGCCCTCCCTTCACCTTCATACTCATCCGTCTCTCCCCTTTATTTATTTAAAATCATTCAAGTGAAAAGATATGAAGCCAATGACCACTACCAACGCCACATACACATACATGTACACATACACATAGAATTATTATATAAACACATATTGAAGTTGAAAACTATGTCACTTCAAAGCAGATTTGAAAAAAACGAAGAGACTGAAGCTGAATGCTTCGTGTAGACGGGGAGTTTGTACCATACTGTTTGTCTGCACATAGCTAACAACTACGCTGAGAAAAAGGCACCAAAAACCGTCATTATCTTCATCATTATCATCATCATCATCATGTGCCCTGCCACATGGCATTGGCGATCATGGCCCTTCACACGAGTCTATGCTCAGTCTCTGCAAGTACGTCTCCCGCCCTCTCTGTCTTCATCCACCCTTCAAGTCCGTCCAATATTTTCTTCCTGTGTCTACCTGGTGTTCTCTTTCTCTCCAGCTTTCCTGTCAGGACCAGGTGTCCTAACTCCGCTTTTCTCATAAAATGCCCTACAAATGTTGCTTGTCTTTTTTTCAATTTTCTTTATAATATGATCTTCTTGACGAAGTACTCTATGAAAGTAGAATAGACAGAGCCCATTTCTGCAAGACTGAAAAGTATACCAGCCTAACAGAAACTAGAGGAAATCCAGCTTTCAAGCTAAAATCCTCGCCAGATAAGTTGGAACAAGAGGGTTGGTAGGCACATCCGCCTTTGAACTTATGAAACAATTGTCAATTTGGGGAGGGGGGAGCGAGGACCAGAGCCCTAACGGCAATAGCAGAAGCAGCTGAAAAGGGTCCCAGCTAATTCAGGTCAAGACGGAATAAAAGTGAACTTCTTAGGGCTTGAAATTTCCCTACATACTTCAGGTGTCCTATAGTTAAGTGGCTGAGACATCTGTCACAAGGGTGAATAAACTTTGAGATGCCTTTGGGGCGGGTTCGAATCCAGGTGAGAAAATAGGGGCGACATCTGACACGTCCAATTACCTTGGACGAGCAGGTTTGAACTCAGGTGAAAAAATGGCGTCTGCACGATGGCATCGAGGAATGATGACCTGGATGCGGCTCTGCCTCCTCAGAATGTAAAGAGGTTAGCACTTAAACATTTACTCGGGGGAGAGGTCTCCTTTGAGGACCTTCTGCAATCCAGCTTCCCCCAGAATATATTGCTATTGACACAAAGGAGGACTATTGATTTCCAGAAACAATCTAGAGGCTGGTTGGGAAAGACCTGATGACACTGGGGGGAAAATCTATAAATGTAGACTCTGTTGGCTGATTCCCCACCTTTCCTTTCACCTTGCCTAAAGTTCCATAAACGAAAGAAGCGTCTGGATTCATCAAGAGGAAGGTGTGCGTGTGTGTGTGTGTGGGGGGGGGGGTATAATGAAATCATCGGTGCTAACCCAATCGTGACTGGGAATACACAATAGACTAATATTATGGAAGAAATGAAATGTCCATGTGTCTGTGGGAAGAGATTCTCTACCAAGTGTGACAGAAGATCCTCAAGACGAAAAAGACCTGTACGAAGATCCCTGATTAATAAGCAGCTGCGCTATGCTCCAACAGGAAAGATGTCGAAAAATCAAGGCCAGGACTCAAGCCACAGTGGCAAGGGCATCCACACTGATTTTTACAGGCTCTTGGCGCTTAGCATCAGAAACTCAACCTGCACCCGCAAGACAAAAGGGGAACTGAGTGACTGACTTATTTCTTGATCGATTTTTTGATGACAGGAAAGCATGTGGATCATCGATGTGCTGTCCCAGGCAACAACAGTGACGTCATTATACCGGAACTGCACAGTGATTGGATGAACACTACCGCAGTGCATTATGGGCAGTGCTTCATTTCCGTCAGCAGTAACATCAGCGGTTATGTTACCATCACGGAATATCCTTGTGTGTACGGCATGGAGTATGACGGTGGTAAAGATGTATCCATAGTGTCTCAGGTATATATTCTCCGTCTTTTTCTCTGTATCTGTCTCTGGTTGTCTGCCTGTCTGTCTGCCTGTCTGGCTGTCTGTCTGTCTGTCTCTGTTTCTGTCTCTGTCTCTGTCTCTATCTGTCTGCCTGTCTGTTTTCTCCGTCTCTCTGTCTCTCTGTCTCTCTGTCTCTCTGTCTTCTTGTCTTTCAGTCTCAGTCTGTCTCGGTCTTTCTCTCGGTCTCTATCTGTCTGTCTGTCTTTCTCTCTGTCTCTGTCTCTCTTTCTCTCTGTCTCTATCTCTGTGTCTGTGTCTGTCTGTCTGTCTGTATGTATGTCTCTCTCTCTCTCTCTCTCTCTCTCTCTCTCTCTCTCTCTCTCTCTCTTTCTCTCTCTTCCTTCAATATTAAAATCATAACTTTTTAATTGAAACTGTATTCACCAGTAACATATTTTACTCTTCTCTCACTCAACATAGTATGTAGCATTTGTAGCCCCTCTCAGAATGGTCTATATTCGAACAAAAGTACTGTCTGTCCTTTTCTAATGCCTATTAAAATATTTATGATATTTCTTCTGTTGATTTTTTCTACAGTATATAGTTTGGTGTCAATTTGTAAATTGTCTTGATGTAGAAAAAAGCACACAAGTGCTTGTTTATAACCCTTGTAAATAAAGACTCATCTATTTTCTCCTTTTCTCTCATTTTACATGATGAATATGAAGAACTTTCACATCCACACGACCTACTGGTGTCTGTTACTTGGTGTGGGTCTTAGTAGAGGATGACACCTGATCGAAACGTTATAAAAATGAGCTTACCAATTTTCAAGAGATAATGGTTCTTGTACTACGTTGGTGGAAGCTTATGCGTGAGGCTATCTCATTTAATTGCTCCGTTACATATAGTTGTTGTCTTTTTAACCCTTGTCTGTTTGTTTGTTTTATAGAAGTAATTATATCTTATAAATATGCGCGCATCTTTTGTAAAAAAAATTACTGATAGCTTTCATATATGTTGATGATTGAACCTTGAGGCACGACTGTAACTATGCTATATGAAAAATACATTCGTAGGTACGTTTTTCTTTTTTCTGAAAAGAACGAAGTCAAGTTTCGCTGAAAAGAAATGTTTACTCAGTACCCGTTGGATTGCTATCATTCTTGTTATCATCACCATTATTGTTCTCATCATTGTCAACGTCATCATCATCGTCGTCGTCGTTGTATTTATAATCAGCAAGAGCAGCAATTGGTGTGTGTGTGTGTGTGTGTGTGTGTGTGTGTGTGTGTGTGTGTGTGTGTGTGTGTGTGTGTGTGTGTGTGTGTGTGTGTGTGTGTGTGTGTGCAAGCATGTGTGTGTGTGTGTGTGTGCAAGCATGTGTGTGTGTGTGTTTGTGTGTGTGTGTGTGTGTGTGTGTGTGTGTGTGTGTGTGTGTGTGTGTGTGTGCAAGCATGTGTGTGTGTATGTGTGTGTGCAAGCATGTGTGTGTGTGTGTGTTTGTGTGTGTGTGTGTGTGTGTGTGTGTGTGTGTGTGTGTGTGTTGTGTGTGTGTGTGTGTGTGTGTTTTCTGTGCAATCCTTTAAGTCATAGATCCCTTATCTGTGACCCCCTCCCCAGCCACCGGTTGGTCACACTGATTATACAGGATTTGTACAAGATGGTCATGCTTATATAGAATACGTTTATACGGTTATACGGTTGTGAGGCGTGGACAGTCAACAAGCAAAGCCAGAACAAGATTGAGGCAGCCGAGATGTGGTTTCTAAGAAGAATGTTGAAAGTTCCATGGACAGCAAACAAAACAAACGAGACAGTCTTGATGGAGGCAGACACAAGATCATTCATAAGGAAGATTAGGAAATGACAGGCAACATTTATAGGCCATTTTATGAGGAAAGGGGAACTGGAGCACCTGGTCACAACAGGAAAGCTGGAGGAAAAGAGAGCACCAGGTAGACCCAGGGAGAAAATATTGGACGGACTTGCGGGGTGGCTGAAGACAGAGAAGGTGGAAGCGGTGCTGGAGGCAACAAGGGATAGAAACAGATGGAAGGCCATGATCGCCAAGCCACGTGGCAAGGCACCTGATGATAAGCATAATCATCATTCTTAACATATCAGGTTTTCTAATTTCTTTTTTTTTATTTGCTTTTAGTTTGACCTGGTTTGTGAAAGGAAGGCTTTGGCAGGACTGACCCAAACAATCATGCTAGTGGGGGTGGGAGTAGGGTCCTTCATCTTTCCCTGGCTCTCTGACCTGTACGGGCGTAAACGAATCATCATGATCGCCATGAGCCTTATGATACCGACTTCTCTGGCTGCTGGGCTGGCCCCCAATTATGCTGTGTTCATTGTCGTGAAGGTCATCATGGGACTCTTACTGCCGGTACGTATATGGTGTTATTCCATTTTAGTATAGAAATTGAATTTCTATTTAAAGAGTCGTCGTGGTGTAATGGTTAACGCAACGGACTACCGACTGAAAGGTTGTGCGTTCGAATCCCCATCAGTTCCTTCAAAAATATGTCGTTGTGGATTTTTCGGATCTAACCGGCTCCTACCCACAGTATGGCGTGCTATGGGCTCTTTGGGAAGACTGGGACCACACTGTTGAATCTCATCCATTTCACGGATGCGTCATTAATGGTGTTGCTCAAATCTTCTGACCAGCACTGCAGGTGTCTTTATATCTCGGGTCTGGTTGACGCCAGGATATAGTACAATAGTAAGCGCAGAGTACAGCCCTGCCACGAAGTCTCAATCCTAGATGGAACTCCATAGCATCATGATTATCATGCTCATCGACATTATCATTGCATTATGAAAAATAACGAAAAAAACAAAACAATTGTGCCAGCATCTTTGGCCATTAAGGTGGCCTAGCAAACGGGACAAAAAAAAGATGAGAACAAAGGTAACAACCTCCCTGAGTGCGACGGTCCTTAAAAATCTTTTTTTCATTCAACCTTTCTCAAAGGATATAAAACTACACTGTTGTATTATCAATACGGTAAATTCAGTAACCAGATTAATCACATCAGCAAAATCAACGGAAAGGATACTATGAACAAATTGTTATTGCACTATGAACAAACTGTTATTCGAGGGGATGGGCGCTGCCCTCAGGGTTATGGAACTATCTAGGTAGGACCTCAAGACCTGGCCAACTTTTGGGTTTATATGCAGGCTTAGGGCTTGTGCCGTGATCATTCTGGATTTTCTCCATCACGTGGCACCTGTGACTATAGTGCGCATTGAATTCATTCCGAGCGCGGGGACGTCATCTTGAAAAATTAAAACTGAAACTGTTATTGCATATGACATGCCGAGATGAATATTTCAGTGTGATTCATTTTCATTACTTCTTTAGCAATGTATACATTACGATTCATCTGTTTCCGTCATATGGGTAGGGGCTGACATACATTTGCTGTATGTGCGTCTGCCTGTTACTCTTTTTTGTGATGGGTTTAATTATCTTGTGAGATAAGACACTATACGAGTACTAATTATAATCATAATCAAACTTTTTCTTGTTCTTTTTTGTTCTTGTTCTTCTTATTCTTGTTCTTCTTGTTCTTCTTTTTGTTGTTCTTGTTATTTCTGTTCTTGTTCTTGTTACTGTTTTTCTTGTTATTTTTGTTCTTCTTGTTCTTCTTGTTCTTCTTTTTGTTCTTCTTGTTATTTCTGTTCTTGTTCTTGTTACTGTTTTTCTTGTTATTTTTGTTCTTCTTGTTCTTCTTGTTCTTCTGTTGTTCTTGTTCTTCTTCTTTTTCTTCTTTTTGTTCTTGTTCTTGTTCTCCCTGTTCTTGGTTTTTTTTTTCTTCGTTTTCTTCTTCTTCGTTTTCTTCTTCTTCTTTTTCTTCTTCTTCTTTTTTCTTCTTCTTTTTCTTCTTCTTCTTCTTCTTCTTCTCTTTCTTCTTCTTCTTCTTCTTCTTCTTCTTCTTCTTCTTCTTCTTCTTCTTCTTCTTCTTCTTCTTCTTCTTCTTCTTCTTCTTCTTCTTCTTCTTCTTCTTCTTCTTCTTCTTCTTCTTCTTCTTCTTCTTCTTCTTCTTCTTCTTCTTCTTCTTCTTCTTCTTCTTCTTCTTCTTCTTCTTCTTCTTCTTCTTCTTCTCTTCTTCTTCTTTCTTCTTCTTCTTCTTCTTCATTCTTTTATAGTATTCTCCTTTCTTCGTTTCTTCTCATATGAACATTATGATCAGTAAGAGTAGAGTACAGCCCTGTCACGCAGTCTCGGTCATAGATGAACTCCATGCATCTGTTATCATCTCATGCGACATCATCATCATCGCATTGTAAACTGTGCAGCATCGTGTCCATTATAGATGGCTAGAAATGAACGAATATATATATATATATATATATATATATACATATATAGAAGAATATAGAGAGAATATATATATACATATGAATTATATATATATATACATATTATATATATATATATATATATATATATACATATGTGTATATCATTTGATTCTCTTCTGTTAAGTTTGTGAATTAGAACGTACTCTAATATCATTCTTATCATTTCAAGTTATTCAGCGTAGAGTACAGGCTTGTCTCGCAGTCTCAATCCTAGATTGAACTCCATGGCATCATGATCATCATCATCATCGTATTGTAAACACTGTGCCAGCTTCTGTGTCCATTACAGTGGCGTAGAAAATGGGACGAAAAAAGAGTATATATCATTCGATTCTCTTCTGTGAAGTTTATGAATTATAAAATAGACTAATATCATTCTTATTATTTTTTAATTGATTTGCAAAACTACACTGTTTTATTCAGTAGTGATTTGAGATGCATTGTTTAGATGTCTCATACTTTCAACAACAACAACAAAAATACAACAATAACTTGTATTTACATCAGTGTTTGTCTTTTTGTATTTCAACATGTATGCCACACCAAAAGTCCACGGTGATTTAGTTTTGACATGTTCATTCGATTCGACCCAGTGAAAACTTGTTTTGTATTCCTCAGGGTATTGGCGTGATTGGCGTGACAGCAGGAATTGAACTCTTTCCTTCCACTCACCGAGCTTTTGTCAGCGGCTTCTGCAGCGCCATTTTCTGGGCCTCTTGTATCAGCTCGGTACCCCTGGTTGCCTTTCTGCTGAGGTTCCATTCTTGGAGAACACTGCAGATGGTGTTTGGTGCATTTTCTGGTTTCTTCATCTTCTTCCTGTAAATTGTTTGAAAATTTCTCGTTTGTTATTGTATTATGTGTTACATCTCTTCATCTTCCTCCTGTAAACTGGACTTTTGTTTTTCGTTTATTACTGTAGTATCTGTTATATGGAAAACCATCCTCCTCATCTTACTCCTTATTCAAGCAAACACACAACATACACACAAATAAAACAAACAAGCAGGCACATACAGATTTCACACACAGCTTTCATACAGACACACACACACACACACACACACACACACTCACTCACTCACTCACTCATATACACACACACACAGAGTTACACACACTCACACACACACACACACACACACACACACACACACACACACACACACACACACACACACACACATTAAACAGATATCTGTACATACTCAAAGGTATACTCATGAGCACACACACACACACACATGCATAAATATACAAACACACACACACACACACACACACACACACACACTCACTCATTCACTCACATACACACACACACAGTTACACACACTCACATACACACACACACATTAAACAGATACCTGTACATACTCAAAGGTATACGCATGAGCACACACACACACACACATACACATGCATAAATATACAAAAACACACACGCACGTACAAACACACAACATACACACACATACAACACACACAGGCACACACACACACACACACACACACACACACACACACACACATACACACACACACACACACACACACACATAAAACACCCCTGTAAGCACACAAACCCATACTCATAAACACACAGACATGAATATTCACACATGCACACATACATATACGCATACGTAAGCAGTCACACACACACACACACACACACACACACACACACACACACACACACACACACACACACACACACACACACACACACACACACACACACTCACTCACTCACTCACTCACTCACTCACTCACTCATTGTATTCAACTAAACGCTTTGGAAATGAAATATTGTAAAAATGCCAAGTGTATTGGCGGTGAACAATTCACACTGTATCACTGTTTATTTCACTGGAAAATACTACGTGTTTTTTGTTTGGTTGGTTGTTTTTGTTTGTTTGTTTGTTTGTTTGTTTTTCCTTTATCATACTATTTACACACAAAAATATGCGAATCTTTATTTTTAAGAAGTAACATCAGATCAATTTTTGTTAGTTGAAATTTTAGAATTATTCTTTCACAGTCGTGTTAATGCATTACTTTAATTTCATGAAATTTGTATTTTAGTGTCAATGTTCCCTTCATGTTGTTGATGTTAACGTTAAGCTCTGATTCCACTTTTCTACTCTCCCACATGCTTCTGTCTTTTATTCTGTCTTATCTCTTCCTCAACCCAACCAGCCAGCCCAACTCTCATCCTCCATGTTTTTTGTTTTTTGTTTCTTTTTGTCTGCCTAATATCTCTCATAGTGACAAGACATTAAATCAAAGAAAGAAAACACACAACACACACACACACACACACACACACACACACACACACACACACAACACAACACACACACAACACACACACACACACACACACACACACACAACACACACACACACACACACACAAACACACACACACGAACACACACACACACACGAACACACACACACATACACACACACACGTACGCACACACACAAAAAACACACACACACACACAAAAACACACACGAACACACACACACACACACACACACACACACACACACACACACACACACACACACACAGAGAGACCTCATTTGGTGCTTTTCATAAAAAGGTGCTCAAATTGTCATTTTGATAATTGTAATAACCTGTCTGGAATATGTTCAGGAGGGATTCATGAGCTGAAAGAATTCCATATGCAATCTGCCTGTTATAGCCTGTAGCCACATGACAAGAACACCTGAGTCTGTGGTAAATCTTAATCCATAAGAGTGAACGGAACGTCTGATTTCACCACAAGAATGAGTGGATCATTCAGATAACTGAAGAGAAGACAGACGAGAGTTTTGTTTTCTTTAGTTGGCAGTCCCTCGGTAAAAACAAAGACTAAAACAAAGTCTATGAATATCTTAGAAACTCTGGGCCCTTTGAAATAAGACGCTAGAAAAACAAAACAAAACAAGTAAACATAGATTGCTATCCTATCGATTAATGCTATCAGATTAAAGATTATTTCCCTTTCCTGCTAGAGACTTTTTTTTGTCACAGCGTTTTACAATGGACATGTGGAATAACACCAACTCCACCACGCTTTATGTAAATTAGATGAAAAAAATGTAGAGGACAGCTCTAACAGCTCTATAAAAACTTTCTCTAAACTGGATCAAGTCACAAACGTAGATGCTAGATGTATGTAAAGTTGACTCTAATACTGTCGAGCCACAAACGTATATGGCAACTGTATAAAAAATATCTGTGCTCAGGATAAAGTCATAAGCGTAGATGACGCATGTATAAAAATCTTATTTTGAACAGGATAAAATCATTGATTTGATTGATTTGATTCAGTTTCACGTCGGCACCCACCTCAGGTGATACGGCCAACAGGGATAACCATCCCAGGAAAGTGGGGAAAGGGGGACTTAATCTAATCCTATACTGACACCACCAGAACAACAATGATGTTAAGATGGGACAGTCAGAAGGCCAGTTTTAATGCAGCGAGCCCCAGGATCCGAACCCACAACCATTAGCATGTGAACCAGATGCACAACCAGCTGAGCCAGCTGAGATAGTGAGGAGTGTCAGGATATAGTTATAAATGTTGATGGGGATTATATTAAAATTGACTGTTCAGGATCAAGTCATAAACGTAGATGACAGCTTTATCAAATTAGTCTGATAAGCATCAAGTCGGAAACGTAGATGACAGCTATATAAAACAAAATGACTGTGGTCAGGATACAGTCATAAACGTAGATGACAACTGTATAAAAACAGACTATGATCAAGATAATTATAGTCAGGACTGTAGATGACAGCTGAAAAAAACCAGACTATGATCAGGATAATTATAGTCAGGAACGTAGATGACAGGTGAAAAAAACAGACTATGATCAGGATAATTATATTCAGGAACGTAGATGACATCTGTATAAAAACACATTCTGATCAGGATAATTATAGTCATAAACGTAGATGACAGCTGTATAAAAACAGATTCTGATCAGGATAATTATAGTCAGGAACGTAGATGACAGCTGTATAAAAACAGACTATGATCAGGATAATTATAGACAGAAACGTAGATGACAGCTGTAAAAAAAAACAGATTCTGATTAGGATAATTATAGTCAGGAACGTAGATGACAGCTGTATAAAAACAGACTATGATCAGGATAATTATAGTCAGGAACGTAGATGACAGCTGTAAAAAAACAGATTCTGATCAGGATAATTAGAGTCAGGAACGTAGATGACAGCTGTATTAAAACAGATTCTGATCAGGATAATTATAGTCAGGAACGTAGATGACAGCTTTAAAAAAAAAAGACTGTGATCAGGTTATAGTCAGAAACGTAGATGACGATTGTATGTTCAACTGATTCTGATCAGGAGATGGTCATTTCATAATGTTAACATTGCCACTGCCTGTCAAAGGCTGTCCCGATCTCCTGGTCATGGGAGATAAATCCATGCCGTCCAGCTAACAGGGCCCTGGTGAACCTATGGCAGGCTTGCCAAACTGGTGATGGATAAACAGTGACCCAGTCCCCTGAAAAATGCATATATGTATATATATATATACATATATATATATATGTATATGTTTATATATATATGCATACATATATATGTATGTATGTATAAATATATATATACACACATATATACATGTATATACATGCATATATATGTATATATATACATATATATACATGTACATACACACACATACATACATATATATTTTTTCCCTTTCCATATATATATACATGTACATATATGTATGTATATATATATAATTATATATATATATATATATACATATGTGTGTATGTGTGTGTGTGTGTGTGTGTGTGTGTGTGTGTGTGTGTGTGTGTGTGTGTGTGTGTGTTGTGTGTGTGTGTGTGTGTGTGAAGGGAAAATAAAACTGAATCACAGTCTATGAGATGAAATGTCTCCTGAGAGCGGGACACAAGATCCAAAAGAGACCAGATTATAAATGAAGAATTCGACAAGAGCTGGAACACCCGTCAACTATTACATCATGCAACAGCAGGATGCCAGTCAACCATCGAGCCCTTCGAGTTTCCAACACAAGATGCTTAGGCTTCAGATCCAGAGGAAAACCAATGGCAGCACTGGATAGATAGAGTGACCGAAGTACTCTACAACATAATTCCAGAGGAAACCCATGGCAGTATGGGATATATAGAGAGTGACGGAGTTACTGTATATCTGCAATATGACTCTTAGCCAGACTTTTGTCTCCCTGCAGACTGCAAGCCTTCTCTGCCGACGTCACTGCCCGGTACAAGCAGAGAGAAAAAGTAACAAGTAAAACGTTATTATCCCTCATTCATCAGCAGAAATCATTTCATGAAACTGATATCAGTATTATCATGGTCGGTTCACTGATTGTGTCAGATTCATGAAAGAGCCAATTCGCTGGTTGGTGGCCAATGGAAAGATCAAAGAGGCGGAGAAAGCTTTGATCCAAGCAGCCCGATGGAACGGGAAAGATGTTGACACTGTGCTGAAGGTATTCCGTGAACTGGGGCTGCGTCTACATCACACTGCTCCTGTCACTTCACCTGGTGGAAATTCTGCACTGGTACGTTATTATAGCTTATTTTTTGACATTGTGTCAGTTATCCAAAACAAGCGTGACTGCCCGCGTTCAAGCAAACAGGAACCAGAAAAAAGCACAAAAAAGAATAAGAACGCGTATTTGGGTATTTCTCCTGAAGACTGGTCAATGTTGTAACATGACAAGTAAAAAATCAAAATTTTTTATTATTTTTAATGTTAACTGAAAATGAAAGCTTGATATCTGTAGTATACAGAACTGTAATGCATAAATTAGACCAAGAGATGTTCATCGTTTTCATTGACTACAGCAAAGCATTTGATAGCGTGATTCACCAAAGTCTTTTCCACTTCATGATCAAAATGGGTTTTCCAAGACATCTGGTTTCCCTCATAGCTTCATTATATAATGATCAAAAAGCAACAATCAGATGGAATAATCAAAACTGCAAATTTTTTAACATCACTAAAGGGGTAAGGCAAGGTTGCATCCTGTCTCCACATCTCTTCAGCATATACACTGAACATATCATGAGAGAAGCAGACATAGAAGACATGGGAGTAAATATTGGTGGTAGAAACCTGTCAAATTTACGCTACGCAGATGACACAGGATTACTGGCAGACAACATTACAGGCTCTAGGAGGATCCTGTACAGGGTAGACCGGGTTGGAAAGGCAGCTGGGCTGGACTTAAATTCAAAGAAGACAAAGGTTATGCATGTTGCAGGCAAATATAACACTAGACAGGACCAGATCATGCTAAACCAAGTCCCTCTAGAAAATGTCAAGGACTTTAGATATTTAGGTTCAGTCAAGACACACGATGGAACATGCTCAAAAGACATAAAGATGAGAATTGGAATGGCCAAGAACAGTATGGTTCAATTGAACAATATTTGGAAAGACCACAGCATAACAGCAGACCTTAAGATAAAACTCTTAAAATGTCTTGTCTGGCCAGTGATGTTATACGGCTGCGAGGCATGGACAATGAAGAAAGAGGATGAAAGACGAGTGGAAGCAGCAGAGCTGTGGTTTTACCGAAGACTGCTGAGGGTCAAATGGACGGATAGGCGCTCAAATGAAAGCATACTGAATGAGTTGGGTACTACACGCAAGCTTCTAGTACTCATACAACGGAGGAAACTGAAATATGTTGGACACGCAATCCGTAATGAGAGAACAGACTTGATGTCCACTGTCCTCCAAGGTAAAGTGGAAGGAAAGAGAAACAGAGGACGGCCACCTGCATCACTTGCTAGAAACATCACAAACATCAGTGGCAAGAAACTCCAGGAGGTGGTCAGACTTAGCCAAGATCGAGAGTGCTGGAGGCAACTTGTGAGGACATCATGTGCAGCGGCCAACACTGTTCCCGGTGACGCCGACAGGTGAGACAGGTGAGAATGCATAAATTGACACAATATTTGGAACTTGGTGAAATATAATAAAATGTTGCATCTCCTGCAGTTTCTCGAGTGTTACATGAGCCACCAAAAAGGCATCTATGTGCTTGTTAAAATGGTCAATGAAGTGACATTTTTCAAAATATACATGTTTCTCCACTGATTAATGACATATCCTTAGAGAAGTAGTGCAAAATCCCGCTGCGAGGGAGGGAAGTGAGATTCATACGCCAAGGTCGGTCAAATTTCAGGGAAGTTGACGAAGTAGATCCTCTGCTTGTCTCGAGCGTTTCATGGTTCTGAAGATACCATGCCCACAATTTGTAATCAAGTGATTATTTCTCAGTCTCCTCTTCTTTCTCATATCACTTATTGACGTGAATCATTGTGAAAAATGTTTGTGATTTTAATAAATCACATCAGAAATTCCCAATGCCTTCTATTTAAAGGCACGACTTACGTTATCACTACAGTGAAGACACCGTAAGAAACGCTCGGGACACTGATTTATCTCCGAGTATATATCAATCATCCATGGATACTGTGCGGTAAAACTTAATGTCAGAGACACATTTACATTCTTTTTTCACTGTCGAAACAGGTTGTATTGATTTCGGTCATGTATGTAGGAAATACTTGTGATCGATCTACCAGTCTGAACTCATGTCACAAATCTAGCTACAGAAATCGCTCGTTTTTCCAACAAAAAATGCTGTAGAATAAAAAATACGAAACACACACACACGGTTGTTTTTCCTTTAATTACTGGAACATTTTACAAACGAAATATAACAATATTGTAAGTTTATTATTCAAAAAACCATTTTATATTGGCTTCATAAGAGCATTGGTCCCAACTGACCAGTAAATGTGATGTCAGAGCGGAAGTGAGATGAATTCTGCAATTCTGACAAGTGGTCATGCCATATTAATATTGTTTTATCCTGAAGAGGGTCAGGGCTAAAATCAAAACTATGATGCACTAGCGATGAGTAGTGTTTGGAATGTAAAAGATCCTCTTATTAAATAATGCATAACAAAAAAT
>JAPXFY010000013.1:41416734-41431734 GCA_030674185.1 Monoplex corrugatus
ATGTGTCAAAAACAAAAAACATTACAAACCTCTAGCATGAACACATGTGTTGTATATACATTCAAGTTTCATTTCATGTTTATAAGTGCTCAATGTGGCCACCACCGGCAGCGCGGACAACATCAAGCCGATATGAGAATTCCTCCCAAACGCGCCTCAGCATGTCACGGTCCACCGTGTTGATTGCAGCTGTTATTCGATCTTTCAAGTCATCGATACTTGCTGGAAGTGGTGGAACATAAACTTGGTCTTTAACATACCCCCACAAGAAAAAGTCACACACAGTGAGGTCCGGGGATCTGGCAGGCCAAGCACAGAGAGCAAGGTCTTTAGCACCTCTCCTCCCAATCCATCGCTGAGGCACGTTTTCATTCAGATAAGCTCTAACCCGAGATGCCAATGGTGTGGTGCTCCATCTTGCTGAAAAATGAAGTCATTCGAATCTGCTTGCAGTAAAGTGAATAGCCAGTTTTGGAGCATTTCGAGATAGGTTTGTCCTGTAACGGTGTTTCCTTCAAAGAAAAAGGGACCATAGACCTTGTCTTGAGACACAGCACAGAAGACGTTCACTTTAGGGGAATCTCTTTCATGCTCAACAGTTTCATGTGGGTGATCTGTTCCCCAAATGCGCACATTGTGACGATTGACTGTGCCGCTCAAATGGAAAGTCGCTTCGTCACTAAAAACTAAACGTGAAAAGAGAGTTTCATCACCTTCCTCCATCTCCAGCATTGACTCACAGAATGTCCTCCGCATCACCTTGTCATCATTAGTAAGTGCTTGGACGAGGCTTAGTTTGTATGGTTTCATGTGTAATCGTCTCTTTAACACACGCCAGACAGTGGTATGAGGGATGGCAAGCTGAAGACTTGCTCGACGTACGGACTTACGTGGGCTGCTCTAAAATGCATCATGAATCCTCTCCACTTGCTCCTCTGTAACACGTGGTCTTCCAGGACTCTTTCCTTTGCACAGACACCGACTCTCTTTAAACTGTCTAACCCACCGTCGAATGCTCTCACGATGGGGCGGATCAATGCCGAATTCTGTTCTGAAAGCACGTTGCACCGTGACAATGGCGTTTGTTTTCGCGAACTCAAGCACGCAAAACGCCTTCTGCTGAGGAGTCGCCATTTTGATTGATCTTCCCACAATTCAGCTGCACCGGAAGTTATACTAACGACAGCGGTGAAACTGACACCCAATCAAACTTTGATAACTACTCTATCAAATAACCACTGATTCAGTCCACTACAATGCTATAGACCTGAAAAAACTGCGTAATGATTTTGGCGTATTCATTTTGAAACACCCTGTACAATATAGTACAGTGCACTATAATCGAGTGTAGTTCACTGAACTATAATTGAGTATTTGATCTCAGCACAATACAAACCAAGTCGTAACTAGTGCAACAGCTAAAAAAAACTGGACTCCCGCGCTACAGCATGTTGGAAATTCAGTTCTTACAGCAAGTGTGTGTGTGTGTGTGTGTATGTGTGTGTGTGTGTGTGTATGTGTGTGTGTGTGTGTGCGTGTGTGTGTGTGTGTGTGTGTGTGTGTGTGTGTGTGTGTGTGTGTGTGTGTGTGCGTGTATATATGTGCGTGCGTATGTGTTTTGACACTCACAAATCTATTTGTTTGAATTTATCAATCCACACGTAAATAACGTCATGTGTGTTAGATGTCGTATTGGGCTGAGCTTCAGAAAACCAGTAAAACATAAAAGTATAAGCAGAATTCGTATTTAATGATTTGAGCTTTACAGTCTTATTCATAACTTTGTTAACCCCACTGGCAGGAGAGAAAGCTATGTTGGTATGCGGTGGGACCATAACGGTGTGAATTCGTGTCAGTTAATATGAAAAAAGTCTCCAGTTGTGAAAAAAACACCCCTCAATATTTGAATGTGCGTGAAAAAAACACACACAAAATCAATTGCAGAAGGTCTTCAGCATGTTGAATAAAGCGGCTCTGGAATACATGGGGAAAAAATAGAGTACCGCATTCATATTGATATGGAAAAGAAAGCTACAAAAATACAGCCTTAAATACAGAATACCCACATCTTTATGCAACAGCATTATGTTGTTGAATAACTTATATTCTGGCCTCTCAATACGATAGCTTGCAAAAGCAAATTTATACTGGAAAAGAGTGTATTGCTTGTACATAAACCCTTTTGCAGTCAAACACTTCTAAAGACTTTCTTGCAGAGCCAAGATTGTGTAACGCAAACGAAAACGTAGGAAACAAAAGACTTTTTCTATGAGAAATGGATGAAAAAGGAAATATCTCTATTCAAGAATGCCATAAACCTGTGTGACAAATTTATGTTGTTTGCATGTTTTAAAGACATGAATGCAATCAACACAAATTTATAACAACCAAACAGAGTTACGAGCTATTTAAACCATATTTAAGAAAAGATGATAACTCATTGAAAACTGCAGATCTTTTGAAATTCTTAAAATCTGTTGTGGGTAAACGAGGGCACAATTGTACTGTAAGACGTTGATTACATATGAGTTCAGGCTGAAATGTTATAATCAATTAGTATCAAAAGTTTTTAATAAAGATAAAGAATAGCATGCCATTTTCAGAAAAGCGCGAATGATTAGAAATTAGACTCAGATGGTTACAAGTTAGAATCGTTTAAAAAATTATGCCAACAAATGTTACTTTGGTGTGCTTGGATGTACATTATAACGATGGCTGCAAATTTTGTTTAAAAAAATAGGGGGTAACACAGCCTGTCCTCCTTTTTTTTTTACCAATTATTACTGCAAAGCTTCAAACAGTCATTAATTAATCTGTGAGGCATTGCCACCTAAGAAATGTGTAATGAAAATATAGTATTATTTAAGCACAACAGATATTTCAACAATTGGGTCCACATTCGACTTAATTTTAGTGCAAGTCTATGGTCTTGCTTTCCTAAATGCAAACATACAGATTGTATTACACAAATGGTTTACTCAGGAGAAAACTGTGACTGTTTTTTTTTTTTTCTATAAACATCTGCTTTATTTGATCATCTTCATCGTTGTCTTGGCTCAAACTATGTGCTTGAAATGTATTGTATTGTTATAAAACTTCATACGTTGGCATGATATTTTTTTTTTCGAAAATATCTACGCATGCATATATATGTAATAAGTGCAAAAGAACAATGGGAGAAATTAGATGAGGAACTTGTCCTTAAGCTGAATGCGCTAATAGGGAACAGTACGCTGGAACACAAACTTGACACATACGGAGACATCATATGCTCTATCTGCAGGGACACTTATGGAGTGAAGCAGCCAAAGACAAAAACGCCTCCCCAGAAATCCAGAAGACAGCAACAGATGGAGAGCATCCGGAGGGAGAAAAGGAAGCTTAAAAAGCGAATGAAAACTGCCTCAGAATTCGAGAAGCAAGGACTCTTGGAACTCTGGAAAGATTGGAAGGCCAAACACAATGCTCTCAGCAAAGTGGAATCAGCAAGGCGAAGAAAGAGCAAAAAGAAGAAGACTCAAGATCGTTTCTTCAAAGATCCCTTTGACTTTGCAAGAAAGCTGTTTGAACAACCCAAATCAGGGACTCTCACAGTGGGCAAGGAAACCCTAGAGCAGCATCTCAGGGAAACATATTCCGATTCTCAGCGCGAGGCACCACTTGAAATCCAGAATCTGGTTTGGCCTGCAGCGCCAGAAGGAAAATTCAATAACAAACCACCAACACTGGATGAAGTGAAGAACGTAGTAAAGAAAGCCAGAGCCAAGTCAGCACCTGGACCAAACGGAATACCATACCTGCTCTACAAGAAATGCCCAAAAGTGCTCGAGTGGCTCCACAAGATGATTCGATCAGCATGGAGGAACCAGAAGATCAGCGACCAATGGATGAGAGCTGAAGGAGTGTACATTCCGAAGGAGCAGAACTCCAGCAGCATCAATCAGTTCAGGCCAATATCACTTCTGAACGTCGAGGGGAAAATCTTCTCTGTTATGGCAGCAAGATTGACAAAATACCTGACTGAAAACAAGTATCTGGATATGTCAGTCCAAAAGGGAGGCATACCAGGAATGCCTGGATGCTTGGAACATGCCACGTTGATTTGGGATGCCATCCAAAAAGCAAGAACAGAGAAGAGAGACATTGACGTAGTTTGGCTTGATCTGGCGAATGCATATGGATCAGTTCCACACGATATGATCCAGCTGGCTCTTGAAATGTATCACATCCCAGAAAACATCCGAACAATGCTGAGGAAGTATTTCCAAGGGTTCTCAATGCGGTTCTCTACCAAAGAATACACCACGGACTGGATAGACCTAGAGGTGGGCATTGCAATGGGCTGTGCAATCTCTCCCATACTGTTCGTGTTGGCAATGGAAGTCATCTTGAAAGCTGCAATGAAGAGTTCAGGTCCAGTGAATCTGGGAGATGGATACCAGATGCCTCCTCTGAAAGCTTTCATGGATGACACAACAGTCTTGTCCACGGATGAGGAAGAGACACACCAAATCTTAAAGCAGCTGGATGAGCTGGTGGCCTCTTCAAGAATGAGGTTCAAACCTAAGAAATCCCGAAGTCTCTCACTGCGAAAAGGAAAAGTGGCAGATTCAGTCAAATTCATGGTAGCCAACCAAGCCATCCCCACTGTCACAGAAGAGCCAGTAAAAAGTCTCGGAAGATGGTATGATGACTCCCTGAAAGACACACAAAGGGGATGTGAAACCAAGCAAACAGCAGAAGAAGGCCTGAAGAAAATAGATAACTGCGGACTGCCAGGCAAATACAAAGTCTGGTGTCTACAGTTCATGCTGATACCAAAGCTGCTGTGGCCACTGCTAATCTATGACATTTGCACCAGCACAGTCGAAGCAATGGAAGCCAAAATCAACAAATACACAAGAAAATGGCTCGGTGTCCCACCTGGTCTCACTGATGTTGCATTCTACTGTCGTCAAGCAATGCTGAAGCTACCTCTGAAATCCATAGTGGAGGAATACAAAGTTGGAAAAGCAAGACTGTTGAGCATGCTGGAGGAATCGGAGGACAATATCGTGAGAGCAGTTCATCCAAAGCTGAGAACTGGCAGAAAGTGGAAAGTCCAAGAGGCTGTAAACAATGCCAAGAGAAACCTCAGCATCAAAGAAATAATTGGACACACGCAAACCAACAGACAGGGACTGGGAGCAACAAAAATGCAGTGGTGGTCCAAAGCCAAAGGGAAGGAAAAAAGAGACATGATCATACAGGAGTTGAAGGAAGAAGAAGATGTCAAAAGAGTGCAGAAGGCAGTCCAGCAAGGTCAACAGGGGCAATGGACAACATGGGACAGTGCACTCCAAAGAAGTCTCAGCTGGAACGATATGTGGCACATGGCTCCTCTAAGGATAAGCTTCCTCCTCAGATCTGTATATGACCTGCTCCCCTCGAATGCAAACTTAGTGAAATGGGGGAAAGCAGACGACCCAGCATGTCCGCTCTGTCAGAAGAAACAAACAGTGGAACATGTCCTAAGCTCTTGCAAAGTAGCGCTAGCCCAAGGAAGGTATACATGGAGGCACAACCAAGTTCTGAAAGTGATCACAGATGTGGTTAGCGAAAAAACCATGACCCCAAACGCACCAATTGCTATGACAACGTTCTACAAAGCAGGAGGGAAACAGGTCTGGCCCGAAAGTGCTATGACAACCAGCACATTGCCAAAGGGTCTTCTGGATGGAGCAGTCGACTGGGAGTGTACAGCAGACCTCCCAGAGTGGAGAAATTACCCAGATGTCATCAGCAAGACAGGCATGAGACCAGACATCGCTCTCCACTCTGACTCCTCGAAACAAGTGATTCTGATAGAACTCACTGTGCCATACGAAAGCAGAATGGAAGAAGCACATATCTACAAGACCGAAAAATACGCCGGTCTTGCCAGCACCCTGAAGAAAGCAGGTCTGCGGGTCAAAATCTTCGCCATAGAGGTCGGGGCAAGAGGGTTTGTGGGCACCTCCGCTTATGATCTCATGAAACAACTCGCCATTTCTGGGAAGAAGAGGACTAGAGCCCTTAAAGCGATGGCAGAGGCAGCAGAAAGGAGCTCAAGCTGGATCTGGGCAAGGAGGAACGAAAAAAGTGAACTTCATAAGGATTAAATTCCCTACAGATGATGTGTGCCCCGTTAGCACATTGGTAAAACCGCGTACCGCAGTTCTGAAGCGCAGAATCGCCCAGGTTCGATCCCCGGCGTGGGAAAAAAAAATAGACAACAGCAGAAGGGCATCCAGGAGTCATGACCTGGATGTGGCCCGGCCCCCCGAGAGTGTAAGGAATTCAGGGCCGAAACACTTGTCTAAAGGGGGTTACTTCTCTGAAGACCTTCTGTTGTCTAGCTCTCCCTAGAGTTTCTTTCTACATGTACGTGTGCTTGCATTCTTTCTTGAAAAAAATGCACATAAAACAAAATCGAGCAAGTAAACAAAGAAACAAAACAACTGATCCAGCAGAAACTGTGGCAGATCAAAAATTGTGGTCGTTTGAGACGAAAACATCAGAACCCCAGGCTTTGGCTGATTCCTACGGCTGGCATCAAGTCATTCCATTATGGCCTAAGCACAGTGATTGTCGAGAAGGCTTCTACATTGATCGGCACATTCTACCACTCCGTTCAAGTGACGAAGGCAGTGGTACATTCTCACCATGGACTGAACACTTTCACTTACTGATGAGAAGGGAAGAACAGAATACATGAGGACTCCATTGCAGCTCTCCCACAAATGCAAGAAAAGGCATCTCTCGCTGACCATTCTTACAGCATGTTGATGATGTTCCTATAGTTATCTACAAGCACGCGGGCGAGATGCGATTGAAGAAGCTGACAACCATATACTAGTCTCTTTCGCAGACGAAAAATGTCCTTCAATAAATCTTCAAGAGAAAGGGCGATAAATCATTATGCGATAATCATCGTGGGATATAGAAGCCATGCATTGCGGGGATGGTCCATGCCAGAATCATCCTTTACAGAGTCATCACACATGTAGTTGAGCACATCATTGCTGAGTCTCAACGTGGTTTTTGTGGTGGAGGTCGCAGAATGACCTGGAGATAATCATGACAACCGTGGTGAGGATAAGAACAGTGATAGATGATGATGATCAATGGGAATTATAACAATCATGATGAGGATGAGGATGAGGTTAAAGACGATGACGACGACGACGATGATGATGACGACGACGACGACGATGACAACGATTATGATGATATATTAACAATGCTGTTGCTGCTACTGCTACTGCTGCTGCTGCTGCTGCTGCTGCTGCTGCTGCTGCTGCTGCTGCTGCTGCTGCTGCTGATGATGATGATGATGATGATGATGATGATGATGATGATGATGATGATGATGATGATGATGATGATGATGTGAAAATAATGATAGTAATGCTGCCGCTTCTGCTGCTGCTGGTTATGCTAACAGTGAGGAGGAGGAGGAAGAGGAGGTGGAAGAGGACGATGGTGGTGATGATGATCATTACGACGAAGACGACGATGATGATATTGATGATTTTTACAGAGTGGGGCGGAAGGTGATGTTCGCAGTATTTCATTCTATAGCTGGTGTGGGATTGATCATCAGTGGCGTTTGCTTCAACTTCCAAGGTGTTGTCTAACTTACTGAGTCCACCCCCACTCCCAACCTGAACCTATCTCAAGACCCATTACGACCATTACTCATCTGTCGACGCTAATACAACACACACACACACACACACACACACACACACACACACACACACACACACACACACACACACACACACACACACACACACACACACACACACACACACACACACACGTTTAAGACGGTTCCAAACCATAGCGACTTGTCATTTCTATCATACAAATATAATTCTGATATGCTGTTACATTTTGTTGTTTCTAGAAACAAATGCACATGCATTTACATTTTTGATAATATATTTTAATACATGTTTATTCAAATTTCATTTTTTGTTCTACACTTGTTTCATTCCAGTACCATGATCAATATTTTAGATCAAGTTAGGTTTTTTCCCGCTTTGATAGCGATTAAACATTTCATTTACATTAGTGTAAAGATTCTGTTTTGCTTGTTTGTTTGTTTTTGTTTGTTTGTTTGTTTGTTTGTTTGTTTGTTTGTTTTTGGTGTATAATTTATATAGATGAAAATGCTCCTAATTCAGCAAATATTGGTAAATTCATGGCTTGTTTGTTTTTTATTTGTTTGTTTGTTTGTTTGTTCGTTCGTTCGTTTGTTCGTTCGTTCGTTAGTTTGTTTGTTTAATAGATTTAGATAAGGTCTTCTTGTTAGTCATCTTTTCTTCATTCTCTGTTTTGTATTAATCTTTCTTCTCTCTTTGAACCGTCTATGTACTCATCTCTCATTTTGTTGTTGTTGTTTTTGTTTTCTTTTATTATATATATATCTATTGCATTGTATTTCTTTTCTGGTCTTTTTTTATTTTATTTTGGAACATACATATGTGCGTGCATGTGTGTGTTTGTGTGTTTGTGTGTGTGTGTGTGTGTGTGTGTGTGTGTGTGTGTGTGTGTGTGTGTGTGTGTGTATGTGTGCAAATATACACACGCTTACGCGCTCGTGTGTGTGTGTGTGTGTGTGTGTGTGTGTGTGTGTGTGTGTGTGTGTGTGTGTGTGTGTGTTGTGTGTGTGTGTGTGTGTGTGTGTGTGTGTGTGTGTGTGTATGTGTGTGTGTGTGTGTGTGCGTTTGTGTGTGTGTGCGCTCACGCGTGCATGAATTCGACGGTGTAGGCAACTCCATTCTTCAAGTGGTTGGCACAGTGATGTCCCTTGTTGGCAAGATGGGGATAGGAGGCGCTTTCGGCTGTTTGTTCCTCTACACGCCTGAAATCTTCCCCACGAACATCAGGTCAGATGCACGTTTTTATTTTCAAAATGTCCTTGAAAGTAAAAAATAAACAAATAAATAAATAAATAAAAAGAAAAGAGATAAACCAATTATTTCACAGTTCATGTTAGGGATTCTGTCTGTCTCTGTGTTTGTTACCAAATTATGTAAGCAAGATTTTCTCAGTTGTTGCCGAGGGTATTTTTTAAACCAAATTTTGGTCGAAGGTGTTAACGTTAAAAATCGCAAAAAAACAAAACAAGAAAATCCCCGTAAATTCTTTTGATACTCAAGATACTGGGATTGTAGTTTCTACTAATATACAAGGTTGTTTGGACACGAAGTGTTTGAAAAATTGTACAAAAATGAAATAAGAACAGTATATGTGGGTAAGCTGTACAACACCAAAAGAAAGAAAATCGGTGTTGTCTTCATCGCAATGGTACGAACAGACAAACAGGCGCGCATACACACACACACACACACACACACACACACACACACAAACACACACACAAACACACACAAACACACACACAAACACACACACACGCCACACACACACACAACACACACACACACACACACACGCCTGTACGCGCACACACACACATACACACACACATACACACATACGCACACACATACACACATACGCACACACACACACACATACACACACACATACACACACACACACACACATACACACACACACACTTATACCAGTGATTCTACGTCATCTAGTCACCTTAACTCAAAACAAAACAAAACAAAAAATCCTGCACAACTTTGTCAATGACAACTGTTTGAGAGCATCATCATGTCTCTGCTATAACATATAGAAAAGTATAGAAAAATATAATTTAACATTTCAAAATCAGAACAAGGTGATGCAAAACGACTTTTTTTTATAATGGACATGACCACCAGCTGCTGGTTTAGGTATTCCATCTTACGCAGATTTCCCCTTCTCATCGGCAAGTTACCACTTGTTTGCTGGTGGCCTTTGTCAAGCGTAAGATCACTAACAAACAAACACCAAATATGCTTCAGTCTTTTTCTCTTACTTTTTGTATTTGGCATTTGTTTGTTAGTGATCGTACGCTTGACAAAGGCCAGTTTGCCGAAAATTTGCTTCTGTCTCGTCTGATTGTATCAAATACGCATTCTGGTTCTTTTTTTTTCTTTTTTTTTCTGGTTCGTGCTTCCTTGAACGCTGCCAGTCACACATGTTTTAGTCTTAGGAAAGTCAAAGAGTCAACTAAAGATGATGAAAAGCTGACGAGTTTGTACTTAAAGATTTTCCCTTCTGTTTTCATACATGTCTCCTACTGCTCCTACTGCTGACCCAAGGCGCTGAAATAATAACTGTAGGTTTACACTCACTATATCTCCGTTTATTTTTCCCGAATTTCTTGACACCATGGCCATGATGACAGGTTACTCTGAACGTTTAAAGCCATCTTCTGAGATCTTCTGCCTAGACATCTTTTTTTCAGATTAGTACTGCCGATTTCGTAAGCCTTGAATGCATTTACATGAGAGTCAGCAACAACGTCTGTGACAATCGTAATTGAGGATGGGCTTGTTGTTGTTGTTGTTGTTGTTGTTGTTGTTGCTGTTGCTGCTGTTGTTGTTGTTATTGTTATTGCTGCTGCTGCGGTTATTATCATTACTATTATTATTACTGTTGTTGTTATTATTATTATATTATCATTATTATTATCATTATTAATATTGTTGTTGTTGCTGTTGTTGTTATTGCTGCTGTTGCTGTTGCTGTTAGTTATATTTTGGTTGTTTTTGGAGACTTTTTGTTGTTTTCGGTTTTTAGTCACGGCGGATTTCCAACGTAAGTTTTAGGCTCTTTGAAATTCTGGCCGTCCTTTACTGAAAAGAGTGTGTCCCTGCCGTGCAGCGTCACCCGATTTTATTCTCTCTCTCACTCTCTCTCTCTGTCTCTCTCTCTCTCTCTCTGTCTCTCTGTCTCTCTCTCTATTTTATATTTCTTTTTGTCCATATGAAAGAGGATTTTAACCATACAATTTCGCCTGAAGTAACACCTTTATTATCATAACTTTTTAACGCGCTGTGATTCAGTCAGTCTGTCAGTCAGATGCTTACCATCCATACAAATATTCATCCTTCCATCCATCCATTAACATGCTGTACTTTCACACCAGAAATCGGGCGCTGGGGATCACAATGGTTGCAACCACGGTGGGTGGAATGGTGGCTCCCTTCACCGATGTTTTGGTAAGGTTTGAATCATCCTGTGTTTTGATGTGTTGTGTTATACCGTGTAAGAAAACAAATGTTCACAAAGCTCGAATACCTTACACCCAGCTGGTCTTAAAATGGTGTTGTGTTGTGTTGTGTTGTTTGTGTTGTGTTGTGTTGTGTTGTGTTGTGTTGTGTTGTGTTGTGTTGTGTTGTGTTGTGTTGTCTCGTGTTGTGTGTTGTGTTGTGTTGTGTTGTGTTGTGTTGTCTCGTGTGTGTTGTGTTGTGTTGTGTTGTTGTGTTGTGTTATTTGTGTTTGTGGTTGTGTTGTGGCTGTGCTGTGGTTGTGTTGTGGCTGTGCTGTGGTTGTGTTGTGGCTGTGTTTTGTTGTGTTGCGGTGATGTGTTGTGTAATCTTGTGTTGTTTTGCTTTGCTGTGCTGTGTTGTGTGTGTTGTTGTTGTTGTGATGTGGTTGTGTTGTGTTGTGTTGTGTTGTGTTGTGTTGTGTTTGTTTTGAGTTATGTTGTATCGTCGTGTGTCGTGTTGCTGTATTGTTGTTGTGTTGTGTTGTGTTGTGTTGTGTTGTGTGTTTGTGTTGTGTTGTGTTGTGTTGTCTCGTGCTGTTTTGCTGTTGTAGTTGTGTTGTGGTTGTGTTGTGGTTCTGTTGTGTTGTTGTTGTGTTGTGGTTGTGTTGTGTTGTTGTTGTGTTGTTGTTATGTTGTGTTGTGTTGTGTTGTGTTGTGTTGTGTGTGCTGTGTTGTGTTGTGTTGTGTTATGTTGTGTTTTGTTGTGTTGTGTGTGTTGTGTTGTGTTGTGTTGTGTTGTGTTGTGTTGTGTTGTGTTGTGTTGTGTTATGTTATGCTGTGATGTGTCGTCCAGTACTGCTCTGTGTCGTGTTGTTTTGTGCTGTGCTGTGCTGCAGTGCAGTGGTGGAAGGGAGAGGGGAGGGGTGTCCCTACTTTGATGTTTTGGACTGAAACCCAACACTACAACGACACAACACCAACACAAAATAGCCGTTGTCGCACTCAAAACCCCAGTTTATGGATTGGATCCATAGGGCAGGAGTGACAGTCAGGTGGTGAGGACATTGGTCGTACAGTCAGATAGTCTGGGTTCGAACCGAATAGAATACTGCCTAGTGGGTAAAGGTTAAGGTTGGAGATGTTTTTGATCTAGCAGGTCAACATAAGTGCAAAATTGTGTGTTCATGTTTCCACAATCCACAGAACTAAAGATGGTTTTGCGGATTGTGGAAACATGAACACACAAGAGTGTGAACATCTTTGGAAAGCAGGCGTGACTATTTTGATTTCAGGGTAAAAACAACCAACCGAACGCACAAAGGTCATACACGTGAAAACTTTCTCGTACATTCCAGACCTTGTGAAAATTGCAGTCTACAGAAAAGAGAGTGGGAGTGGGAGGGAGAGAGAAATAGAGAGAGGTAGAGGGAAAGAAAGAGAGGGAGAGATAGGGGAGTGAGGGGGAGGACAGACAGAAAGAGAGGGAGAGAGAGATGAAGGTAGGGAGAGAGAAGGGACGGAGAGAGAGAGAGAGGGACGGAGAGAGAGGGGGAGAGAGAGAAGGAGGGAGAGAGAGGGGAGAGAGGGAAGGAGAGAGAGGGAGGGAGGGAGAGAAAGGAAGGGAGAGAAAGAAGGAGGAGGAAAGAGAGGGAAGGAGGGAGGGAGAGAGAAAGAGATAGACAGACAGACAGAAAGACGGACAGACAAACAGAGACTCAGAGAGAGCCATGTGTGCCTTTTTTCATTCTGTTTTGTAGGTTACAGACTTAATGGAGTGAATGACTAAATGAATGATATAATTATCATCTCTGAACAATGAAGTTTGTGTCTGTGTCTAGTTAACTGACGATTGCACCCTGTATGTTTCAGGTTGACTACGCAGTGTGGGCGCCAGGCGCGCTGTTTGGCACGTTGTCTATGTGCGTGGTGCTCGCACTCCGCTTTCTGCCAGAAAGCAAGGGCAAGGAACTCCCGACAACCATCCGGGACCTCGAGGCTTGGTACCACGTCGTCTCTGACGATGATGAAGACAAACCAAGCATGAACACCTCTGGTGTGATTTAATAATGCTTGATTTGTTTGGTAGAAGTGATGGGATAGTCGCTACGCAAATGTACCCTCCAATAACTGACCACCAAGCCTACAAAATTTGCTTGGGCTAGTTGGCTCTTTTAATAGGGCCATGGACTTTAGATCGCATGTTTCGAGTTTGGCTCAGCCTTCACATGTGGCTCGCTCGCTGGCCATCATTTTCGTATTATAAACATGCTTAGTTCCCCTAACCCTCACCATTTCAATACCTTGCCAGCGCATATGGTTTCCGCAGGCTCAAGGAGTTTGCGTGTAATTGCTGGTAGATTGAAGTGTAGGACATATGAATATCAAAATAATAATGACAACTTGCACAACGCCTTATCTCTCTAAAGCACTGAACGCTTCAGAAAACACGGAAGACGAAGATAGAGCAAATGTGTGCGAACCCCTATCGCTATGACCAGAAGAGAAGGAAATGTAGCACTATAATCCTGAGTATTCAATCGGAAAAAGTCATTAATAAATTTAGCTCATTATTCTAATACAAAGGAAATCTCTGTCTCCCTTGCGCATTACATACATGATGACACAGACAGCAGATATAAACACACACAATTATTCGTTTGTTTGAAAACACGTAGGCCTATATACCATAATACAGATATAGACACACAGGCATACATACACAAGTGTGCTTTTGCATAGTCACACAGGCATACATACACAAGCATGCTCTTGCATAGTCACACAGGCATACATACACAAGCATGCTCTTGCATAGTCACACAGGCATACATACACAAGCATGCTCTTGCATAGTCCACACAGGCATACTACATACACAAGCATGCTCTGCAGTCACACAGCATACATACACAAGCATGCCTCATATCACACAAATACACATCCACACAATATGCACACACCATACACACAGGCAACACCACACACACACACACACACACACACACACACACACACACACACACACACACACACACACACACACACACATCTTTTTGTTCTCATTCACTCTGCAAAACTGTGTAATATTTTCTCCCTGGATTTCCCTAGTGCTCTTTTTCCCTCCAGCATTTCGTTGTAATTAGGGGCTAAACTTTCTCCTGCCTCATAAAATGTCATGAATGTTGCCTGTCCTTTCCTAATCTTCTTCGTTAATGTTCTTCTTGTGTTTGCTTCTTTTAAGAATGTCTCGTTTGTTTTCTTTGCTGTTCATGGAACTCTTAACATTCTTCTTAGAGACCACTTTTAAATTACTTCAATCGTATTCTGACTTTTTCTTTGTTGGTTGTCCAGGTTTCACATCCACAACAATAGAACAATGTGTGTGCTAATAAAAAATACAGCTCAGTAAAATGTAGTTCGCTGATACGATACACATACAATTATGATTTTTTAACATTGTGCTTAAAGTCACGAGTTAATTTAGTGTTTGATCATAAGAATTGAACAATTGCCTAGGCGCCTAGGTGCTCCGTCCAAATTTGTCAAAAAACAAAAATTCTGAGAAGCTCCCTGAGCGAGCGCAAAAGCTTATGGACTGTCAAGGTCCTGAAGTGAAGAAATAGAAACGTGACTGAGAAAACACTGACATCACGTGAAGGACTGGACGGAGAACAGATTGGCAATGAACAGACTAAGTACATGTTGCTGGCTGGGACGAACGTCCGATCTTGACTTCACAGTTATGGTAACTGAGGCAACCAGGCTTATGATGTTCTGTTGGGCAATCAACATCACAGATGCATTCCACATGAACATATATAAACAAATACACACCTTAAGAAGGTGAATAACAG
>JAPXFY010000013.1:41436734-41459234 GCA_030674185.1 Monoplex corrugatus
TAAGAGAGCACCGGGTAGACCCAGGGAGAAAATGCTGGACGGACTTGCAGAGTGGCTGGGGACGAGGAGGGTGGGGGGATGCTAGGGGCAACGAAAGATAGAGGCAGATGGAAGTCCATGATCGCCAACGCCATGCGGCAGGGCACCTGATGATGATGATAGCCCTGATGTGGCTCTACGCAGTCGGATGGGCTTTAAACAAAAATAACAGTAACAATGGCTCAAGAATCTTCCTCCTAGCCAAGAGGGCATTAATCCAAGGCTGGGACATCTGGTATGTTTAAAATATTTTGTCCCACTTATAGATGGGTTTGCTTTAACACGGCTAACGAACTCCATCTATTCGGGCATTTTCGTTTCCTTTCGTTTCCTTTCGTTTCATTTTGTTTCGTCTTGTTTTTGTTTTCTTTTCTTTTGATTTCACCTGGACCACAACTCACGGTTCCATGAAAGAGCAATCGTGGGCTAGGAAGAAAAATTTCATCAGTCTTTTTTTTCTATCATTTATTTATTTATTTATTTATTTATTTATTTATTTATTTTATATATTTGTTTATTTATTTGTTATTTATTTATTATTTATTTATTTATTTATCTATTTATTATTTATTTATTTTTTGTTTTTTAGTATCTATTTATCATTTATTTATTATTTATCTTTTTTTTATTTACTCATTTACTTATTTATTTATCTATTATCTATTTACATTTAGTTGTTTGTTTATTTAATTGTTTGTTTATTCATTTTGTATTTCTTTATTCATGTATTTACTCATTTATCTATTTATCTATTGTTATCCATTCATTCATTCATTCATTCACTTATTCAATTTAGCACCATAGGCATTTGGAACTTTTCACTCCCTAGACGGCATAACACAGTACAAAACAGCACAACACAACACAAACAAAAGATGATTCAAAACTTACCAGAACATTGGAGAAGGGAGCCACCATTCCACCAACCGTGGATGCAGCCATTGAGATTCCCAACGCTCGATTTCTGGTGACAAAGTGTAGCATGTGCATAGGTGGATGGAAAGATGGATGGATAGCTGAATGAATGAATGGATGGATAGGAAGGGGTAGCATGTGACCAGGTGGATTGAAGAATGGATGGACAGATGAACGAATGGATGGATGGATAGGAAGGGGTAGGATGTGACTAGGTGGATGGAAGGATGTACTTCCTAAATACAAAAAAAATAGTTCAGGTTAATACTGCTTATAGCCCAGCTGACAACTACAGAAAGAGAGAAAGAGAGAGAGAGAGAAAGAGAGAGAGAGAGAAAGAGAGAGAGAGAGAAAGAGAGAGAGAGACAGAGACAGAGAGACAGAGACAGAGAGAAAGATACACACACACACTGCATTTTGATTGTCGAAATAAGATGGATTCTATTCCAGTTTTAAATGAGATATAGTTAATTACTCTCCGTTTTCTTTCTCGCAATTTCTCAATGGTCAACGCCCTTTGCCAAGAAAATTTGGCAATATAAATCCATTGTGAAATAGTTGGGAAAATCTTGCTGACATATTTTGGCAACAGACACAGACACAGACAGAGAGACTTCCCTCCAAGGAAGATTAAAAGAACCGCCGTTGAATCTGACCTGATGTTAGTGGGGAAGATTTCAGGCGTGTAGAGAAACAAAGCGTTGAAGGCACCTCCTATGCCTAGCTTGCCAACAAGGGACATCACCGTGCCAACCATTTGTAGAGTGGAGTTGTCTGCACCATCAAGCACGAACGTAAGAAAAGTGCTTGGCACAAACAAGTTCAAGCGCGCGTGCGTTTGGCAATCAAATGCAATTTATGCACGCACGCACAACACACACACACACACACACATACACACACACACACACTCACTCCACTCTCTCTCTCTCTCTCTCTCTCTCTCTCTCTCTCCTCTCTCTCTCTCTCCCAGTCTCACACACACACACACACACACACACACACACACACACACACACACACACACACACACAGACGGACGGACAGAGACAGAGATAGACAAGAAAAAGAAAGATAGATAGACAGACAGACATATAAATAGATACATACATACATACATACATACATACATACATACATAGATACATAGAGACATAGATACATAGAGACATAGACAGATAGACAGACAGATAGATAGATAGATAGATAGATAGATAGATAGACAGATAGATACATAAATATAAAGATAGATAGATAGATAGATAGATAGATAGAAAGATAGATAGATAGATAGATAGATAGATAGATAGATAGATAGATAGATTGAGAGATAGATGGACAGACAGACAGACAGCGAGATAGAGACAGAGACAGAGAGGGTGAGAGAGAGACACACATACACAGAAAGAGGAGAGAGAGAGAGAGAGAGAGAGAGAGAGAGAGAAGAGAGAGAGAGAGAGAGAGAGAGAGATGGAGAGATGTAATGGCATAACTGTCCATTGTATAAGCATTTTACATTCAACATGTTTAGTCATTCTAAAAATCGACAATAATTTTGTGTGAAAAGAGCATAATAAAAAAAAACACACACAGAAAAAGTACTAATGAACACGGACATGTGCAACACTAAACAAATGATCCAACTGAGGCCCATTGTTGAACGTGCTTGAACATACATTTTGTGCCATTAAATGGTTTTTAAGGTGTAGGTTTTCTAAACTAACAACAATAACAGAGCGCTGACAATAGAATATCTATAAGGACGCAACAACATAATTTTTCCCGTAAGTGATAACCGCACATATCCATAGCCTTTATTACATACAAAGCGCACGATTCTAGAACACCGCTGCATGCCTAGCATCCAACCCCAAGAATTCAGCGCATATAACCACTAATCAGTCGTACATGACTATTTTTTCAATATGATAAACAAGTTTTCACTGACAAAATGTACGTATCTGAAATTCCCCAACAATGTGTACACACCACCATCCTCCCTCTGTGGATTACATTATCAAATTACCATTATGAACAGTGTAAGAATTTATGTAACCTCCCTCGCTTATGTACCTCGGGCGCACTTCAGCACACAAATTCGATAAAATACAAACATACACTGAACAAGATCAGTCCTTGGATATCAGCACACCATTTGTCTTTCAGTTTCTATAAGCCAATTTATGTCCGAGCATATGGACAATCTCTATCGACACCTGGATTCTTAAACTAAGTACATACCAGACACCACACTTCCCGACACCTTTAGATTCAAAACACACCTGACGAATTGTTAAAATACTTGCAGGACGTTACGATATGAACACACAGCAGCTCGCAGCACTGATAGGATTTTGCATGACAAGCATGACTTAGGATATTATAACGGCTGACAATATGTATCACTGACACAACTTTTGTTTATTTATTATTTATTTATTAACAACTTTTATTCATTCATTTATATATTCATTTATTTACTTATTTATCTATTTACTTATTTGTTTTCTTTTATATATTTATCTATTTGTTTGTTTATTTCTTTGTTTTTATTTACTTCTTTTATTTATTCATTTATCTATCTATCTGTCTATCTATTTACCTATCTATCTATCTATCTGTCTGTCTGTCTATCTATCTACCTATGTTTCTGTTGCAAAGGACAACAGAAGAAATTGGGACATTGCAACGCAAGAGTTTCTGAAGGACGCTGCTCTCAGAACTTCCTGTAAATGTAATACTTTTGTTCCTTTGAAATTATGACAAAGCAAAGTGCTTGACGAAATCTTCAAGCTAGAGCATGGCGCTGCCGATGATGTAGTCTTGAGCAGTGGTGTTGATAGTAATAATAATGACAATTCCAACAAGAAATGTTTTCCAAAGTAGTGACTGTGATGTCTCGAATAGCGGTGATGGTGATGATAGTTCACTTTATTTGAACACCACGGGGAACAACAACCACAACACGTCTGCTGCCATTAAGGGCCGATACATACGTGTGGCCGAATCATTTATTCAAAAACAAATACGTTTCACAATAGAGAATTCCATAATGTATGAAGCGATATTTTGACACGGTTTCACAAAGTTTCAAGTATATCTGTACAGAAACTAGCGTGTAAGAGAATTTTGTGTGACGCAACCTTTAGTGTGAATTGCAAGTTAAAGTACTTGGTCCAGGGGAAGTAATTCAGCATCATCGGAAATGTGTTAACATTTGTACCTTACGAAAAAATAAATTTCAACCAAATATAACTTGTCACTGTCGTTTACAGAAAAGACTTAAAACGTTTATTGTGGTTTATCTTGAGTGGTAAAGGAGACATTCAGACCTTGCAAATATTAGTGATTGCCTTTTGTTTCTATGACAATGTTTTGCTTCCAGCAATTTGTCTTGGTATCAAGAATGTAAGGACATCGTTACTATCTATCAAAGACGACAGAGATGGATTGGGTTCATCATTCAAAGAGAGGGCGATAACATCATCCGGAATATTCTTCACTAGGATATGTACACCTCTTGTGTGTGTGTGTGTGTGTGTGTGTGTGTGTGTGTGTGTGTGTGTGTGTGTGTGTGTGTGTGTGTGTGTGTGTGTGTGTGTGTGTGTTTGTGTGTGTGTGCATGTGTGTGTGTGTGCATGTTGTGTGTGTGTGTTTGTGTGTGTGCATGTGTGTGTGGTGTGTGTGCGTGTGTGTGTGTGTGTGTGCGTGTGTGTTGTGTGTGTGTGTGTGTGTTGTATGTGTGAGTGTGTGTGTGTGTGTGTGTGTGTGTGTGTGTGTGTGTGTGTGTGTGTGTGTGTGGTGTATTATTCGTGTGTGTGTGTGTGTGTGTGTGTGTGTGTGTGGTGTATTATTCATGTGTGTGTGTGTGTGTGTGGTGTATTATTCGAGTGTGTGTGTGTGTGTGTGTGTGTGTGTGTGTGTGTGTGTGTGTGTGTGTGTGTGTGTGTGTGTGTGTGTGTGTGTGGGTGTGTGTGTGCCTGCGTGTCTTTGTATTTGTGCGTTTTCAAGTGTGTGTGTGTGTGTGTTTGTGTGTGTGTGTGTCTGTCTATCTGTCTGTCTGTCTGTTAGTCTCCTTATGGGTAGATGCGTTGTGGTGTTAATGGGTCATGGAGTGATGTGGGACTCAGTAGTAGTTAGACATACCTAAAGTAAGGCAAACGCCACTGCATTTAATCCCACACCCCTTAGATATGAAACGACAACGAGCATCACCTCCCCCAACTCTGAATCACCATTATCAACTTATTATCATCGCAAGCACAGCAATATCATCATCATCACATCATCATCCCACATCATCTCATCATATTATCACATCATTATCACATCATCATTATCATCATCAATCATCATCATCATCATTATCATCACATCATTATCATCAGCATCAGCATAAATCGCCGTCGTCATCGCGTCGTCGTCGTGATTGTCGTCGTCGTCGATCGTCGTCATCATCATTATCAACACCATCACCGGTATCACATCTTCAGCATCATCATTATTACTATCATGCGTTCATTATTGTCTTTCCATCATTAACCCCACAGTCGTAATACTCGATCGCCATGTCATTCCGCGTCTCCACCACAAAAGCCACACTTACTAGGTAAAGATGCTCAGCTGCTTATGATGACTCTGAAGATATATTTAGCAGGCATTTCCTCACCAATGCATAGTTCGATACCCTAAGTGTCATTATCGGTTACAAAAGTCTATATCAATCAGCCTGTTTTCTCTGTAAATAGAAATAGATTTCCGTAGCAATCTTTAGTAAATCTTGGAAAGAACACAGTCTAAACCCTTCTGCCATATAGGCTGGGAAATGGTTGTCGGTTTCTCCATGAGCATCTCGTCCCCATTCCTGTAAATATCTATCTATAAGACTACCATCAAGTCCTGCTGATCTCTCCCCTGGTGAGGTGTGCTTCGGGGCTTTAATAATATCGGCACTGGAGAGTGGATCTGCCAGACATTTCTTTGCTGGAAGTTGGGGCAGAGCTGCAAAAGAGTCCTCATACATTGTCAGCAGTGTGTTAATGTTAAACGAGAACAAGAAAAATACGAAAATAGAATAAGAACGCGTATTTAATACAGCAGGACAAGACAGGCGCAATTTTTTTGTCAAGCGTGAATGTAAGATCACAAACAAACACCAAACAAAATTAAGAGAAAAAGGCCGAAACTTCCCTGCTGCTTCGTCCAGTGGGAGAAGAGGACTAAATGAAATCACACAGTGTTTGTGAGCTTGTTTTGGATAGTGTGTTAATGTGTTCAGCCCACCGTGAGAAGAAGCCACCTTTCTCTGTCAGCGGAATGGACGGTAGATGGTACGGATTCAGAAAAACGCCAAGGCTCTTGACTGAATCGGAAAATACAATAGTGTTGTTACTTTCTTAAATAGAACAAACTTTTACAGTGGAAATCTTGCACTTGGTGCCAATGAGCACCAGTCTTATCTCCATTCAGCTGTAGCTTACTCTGCATCATCCGGATCTGGATTTCAACATAACGGTCAGAAGCGTTGGAAAGATGAGTTGAAAGGATTTTCAGGAGACATACTTGTGTAGGACTGGGAGTCATCAGCATAGAATTGATATTTGATGTTATGCTGACCTGTGACATGGCAAGACATCACGATAGTAATCGCACTGTATTGTATCGTATCATATATTGTATTGTGTTGTGTTTCAGTCATTTGTACTATGTTTCGTTGTACCTGTTCATCATTAAGACCATCAGGACACAAGAGGCACCCTCCACTGCTGCATTCAGAAAGAAACTCAGGTACAAATTGAAGGCCAGAGTTTTTGACATCAGGTATAGCGCGTTGTACGTTAGACTGTCCACAAACCTGTACACACACACACACACACACACACACACACACACACACACACACACACACACACACACACACACACACACGCAACACAACACAACACACACACACACACACACACACACACACACACACACACACACACACACACACACACACACACACACACACACACACACACACACACACACACATAAAGTCTATAGTTATACCAATCTTAAAAACAGGAAAATCGAAAACCGATAAAAACAGTTACAGACCTATTGCTTTAACGTCCCACACAAGCAAACTAATGGAAAGATTGGTCTTAAACAGACTTTTACACTACTGTGATAAAAATAACGTTATTCCGGTAAACCAGGCAGGTTTTAGAAAAGGAAGATCCGCAGTTGAGCACCTAGTTAAACTTACAACTCAGATCAAACAACAGTTTGCCCGCAGAAAAAGTGTTTTAGCTACTTTCTTTGATGTGAAAAAAGCTTACGATCAAGTTTGGCATAAACGTTTATTGTTCAAGCTAAAATCTGTTGGTTTATCGGGCAATATGTTCAATTACATTAAATCTTTTTTAGCTAATAGAACAATTCAGGCAAGAGTGGGAGCTAGTTATTCTTCTTCACGATGCCTCGACATGGGGATTCCACAAGGTTCAGTGATAGCACCTATTTTATTTAATATCCTTATACAGGATCTTCCTAAAGCTCTTTCAAATCGTGTTGTTTTAGTACAGTACGCTGATGATATATGCACTTGGATGAATATCACTTTAAAAAAGACAACTCCACAGAGAACGCGAAATTACATCAGGAAGTTGTATCAAATTGATCTTGATAATCTTGGAAACTATATGTTAGAAAATGGGCTGTCGTTGTCAGCAGAAAAAACTAACATGATGCTGTTTGATCCTGGTGGTAACTCAAATAACTTGCCTATTTTCAAATTGCTTGGTGAAGTGTTAAATTACAAACAGGTCGTAAAATTCCTGGGAGTTTACATCACGTCCAAATTAAGCTGGAATGTCCATTTTGATTATATTTTAACAAAAGCGCGAAAAACCTTAAATTTTCTAAAGATAATAAGCAAATTACCCTGGGGAATGGATACAAATGTACTGATTCATCTGTCAACAGCGCTGGTCAGGTCTAAATTATCCTACGCGCAAGAAGTTTTCTTCAATGCACCCAAATATTTACTAAAAAAGATTCAGAGCTTGGACTGCAAAAGTCTTAAAATTGCACTAGGTGTACCAACTCATGCTTCTACTCTGGAAACGTACAAAGTTGCTGGAATTCTACCTTTAAACAACCATCGTGAGTTAGCTACAGCAAAGTTTGCAATTAGAACTACTTCACAAGTGGATAATTTTGTGAGCAAAGAAATTAAGATCAGGTCTGATACTGACTTTCCAAAACGAGCAAAAAACATTTCATCACAAATTACAGCCGCAACTTACATATCTGGCCTGATCAAACAGTCCAACATAACAATGGATGAAATTGCTGAGAAACCAACGATAACGCCTATCCCTACATGGGAAATGCTAAATGCCACATTTGATCTCGATTATGCAAAAGTTAAAAAAGATGATAATGTCAACATTACGCTATCCACAGCTTGTGAACACATCGATGAAAAGTACAGTACCCACCTCCACATTTTTACCGATGGGTCAGTCTTAGCAAACCAGAGCGCTGGAGCAGCCTTTTATGTTCCAAAATTTAACATTAAAAAGTCTTTTTTCATTGGGGCAAATGTATCTATATATACAGCAGAATTGGTCGCTGTTGTTCAAGCGTTGCATTATTTAATAAGCCTTCGGCCTGTGTCATTCAAAGTAGTTCTCTTTGTTGATTCAAAATCTGTATTATATGCCTTACAGTCTTTTGATACAGACACAAGACCTGACTTAATTATTGAGGCAAATCATCTAATACATTGTTTAAAGATAAATGGTTCGGAAATCAATTTATGCTGGGTGCCTTCTCATGTTGGTCTTCATGGCAACAACGTAGTTGACAGAGCAGCTAAATCCGGTGCCCTCCATTCTGAAAATTCCATAGAATTACATGTTAACACCTCGGTAAAAGAAGCTTACAACTCGCTAGAATTAGCATCATGGAATCGATTTCATGAACATTTAAATGAAAAATTTGTGTCTCAAAAAAGAATCAAACTTTCAGTTCAAAATATCTGTAAAAATTTGCAGTATTCCTCGTTATATCATTTGAGATTAATTGTTATGACATATTTTCGCATTCAACTGAACGCTTTGAAAACAAAATATTGTAACAACGTTTTATGTATTTGTGGCGAACAATTCACATTGTATCACTGTTTGTTTTACTGCAGAAAGCTTCGTTCCTTTTTACCAAAGACGTTTACACAAGGAAACTATCTTGAAACGCATTTTAAAGAAGTTGTATCGGATCAAGTTTTGTTAGTTAAAATTTCAGAATCATTGGTTCACAGTCCTGTTAATGCGTTACTTTAAGATTATTATTATAATTATGATTATTTTTGTTTTGTTTTGTTTTTATGACGATTTTTCTTTTACATTATTGATGTTAGCGTTGTTCTAGTTTCATTTCTCTGTTCATCCATATCCTTTTTCTTAAGACCTTGCCGCTTCCTTTTAATTTTTTTTACGTCCCTTACTCTGTTCCCCTCTCCCCTCCACACCCCCCCCCCCCCTTATTTCATCCTCCATGCCATTTTTCCCCGTCTAATATCACTTATAGTGAAAAGACGTTAAATCAAGCAACGAACACACACACATACTAACGCACACACACGCGCAAAACATGAGAAATCGACAGATTTATAAAAACATGAACTCGAAAACGTACTCACCATAGACGCAAGTAAAACAATGATATATATATATATATATATATATATATATATATATATATATATATATATATATATATATATATATATATATACAGTTCTACATTAACAGAGGCAGTTTGAATCATTGTGACCGATAACTTTCAATCGCACAGAAAACAGAAATACACGAAGACAGAATCTAAAGATAAGAATTTCTTCAAGAGGGATTCATCGCACTCGGACATTTCCGTATGTGCTCCACCCATATCTGCCAGCAAAACCTACTCAAAACCCTATACATTGGCGAGGCCTGGGAAGGGGCAAGGGGAGAAGGCCATATGAAACACAAAGCTGACACCCCATGAATGATAGAAGTAATTTAATGGGCAGCGAACAGACCAGATTTTAATGTTGTGGACTAGGATCAGGTATAGCGCGTTGTACGTTAGACTGTCCACAAATCTGCACACACACACACACACACACACACACACACACACACACACACACACACACACACACACACACACACACACACACACACACACACACACCTGAAGAAGACAGAAGACAAAGACCTGGACTTGGCACACATTGTAGAATCTGGACATCTGGGCTCTATCAAGAGAACCAACCAGCCTGTGTAGTGTATAGAATCAGAACGCCTGTTTGATGATTAACGAAACAAAAGTTGGAGCGTAGTTAAGTGTGATCATGAAGAGTCTTCTTTTAATCAAAATTGCTGGACAGCACACTGGTTACTTTGCTTGTTTCTGACACACACACACATATCGTCTTTTACATAGGATTAATACAAAACGTTTGTTTTTTGTTTGTTTGTTTGTAGTTGTTTTTTTGTTGTTGTTGTTGGTTGCTTTTTGGGGCGTCTTTTTTATTTTTTATTTTATTTTTTTGCTAAAACTGTTTTTCTTCTTGTTATATTTGTTATTTTATATACATACATATATATATATAATATATATACATATATATATCTGTATTTATATATATTCACATAACATATGCCAATGACTCATGCTCTTTACAAAATTATGAAAGACAAAGGCAGTCATCTATAAATTAGTACATGGCAATCTTTAATAATGACAACAAGAATAACAACAATGATATACATGTAACAATATTTCCGTAGTTGTATTCATATTCCATTCAAAAGAAAGTAAATTACGGATACACAGGGGGAGAGAGAGAGAGAGAGAGAGAGAGAGAGAGAGAGAGAGAGAGAGAGAGAGAGAGAGAGAGAGAGGCATAGACACTACAGTTTTACAAATAACTACAGACTCCACAATACCAAGTCACAACGTGAAGTCTCACCAGATAATCAAGGTCACTAGTACATTCAGTCTCAGGATCTTATGTCTGACCAGGTCACAAAAGCCCAGATGTCCAGATTCTACAATGTGTGCCAAGTCCAGGTCTTTGTCTTCTGAATGCGTAGACATTGGGCCTGTTTCTTTGGATGACAGTTCGTCTTTGACCTTCTCATCATCAGTTGACTGCTGAAACACAAAAGTCAGTATTCAATGCCATTACCATAATTACTACCATTACTGTCACAAACACGATCGGAAACAACTATGATTTCCGCCACTGTTAGTGTTGCAGCTGCTTCTACTAATACTAATACTATTTCTACACTTTCTAGTAGAAGTAATATTAGAGAAATGTATCCATACATATAAAACAGTTGTGCTTCTCAAACCAGACATTTAGTATTGTAGTTATTGGGCACCACAGTACCAAATACCATTATCACTATTACTATCATTACTCTTATTGCTATTGTACTACTTCGGCTCTTATTTCCACTTTTGCTACTTTTGATGCTGCTACTACATCTAATACTGATACCTTTACTACTTCTCTGACCGTTACTTCCATTACTGGTGCTAGTACATGTGCTACTGATGTTTTCGTTGTTGTTGTTTTTCTGCTGCTCTTTATATTACTACTTCTCCTGTGGTTGCATTGCTTTTGTTGTTGCTTCCACTGCAACAGACTGCTGCTACTTCTACTCCTCCTCCTTATACTACGACTGCTACTTCCACCACCACCATCATTATTACTACTGCTGTGGCTGTTACTACTATATTTACTGCTGGTGATGATCCTGTAGCTGCTGTTGCTTTCACTTATACTGTTGCACTCTCCTCTTATACTGCTGCTAATAATATTACTACCTAATGTGAAATGTCAACAGTTTTTAATGCTGCTGCTGCACCTGCTACCTTAAATGCCACCAACACTACTGCTGCTGCTGCCATGAGAAATAGTTATGTTATTAAAGAAAAAAAACTACACGAAAAACAATAACAAATACTACCACTTCTGCTATTACTAGACACATGCATACACATACAGACTGATAAGAGGGGGGGGGGGAGGAGAGAGAGAGAGAAAGAGAAAGAGAGACAGACAGACAGACAGACAGAGACAGACAAACAGGCAGACAGACAGACAGTTTAGACTTCAGACTTCAGACTTAAGAGTTAAAACAGTTATTAGAAATTGACCATAAACACCTACTGAATAGGTGTGTATAGGTTATAGAAAATAAGCAAATCACATTAGTTAATAAGAGTAACAACTAACAACAAAAATTAACTCCATTATAATTCAAAGCAATCCAATTTTTATATAGGAACAGACTTAAATTCTTTGCATAATCAAAACGAATTGAGCACTGACATAGAGAGAGAAAGAGAGAGAGAGAGAGTGTGTGTGTGTGTGTGTGTGTGTGTGTGTGTGTGTGGTGTGTGTGTGTGTGTGTGTGTGTGTGTGTGTGTTTGGTGTGTGTGTGTGTGTGTGTGTGTGTGTGTGTGTGTGTGTGTGTGTGTGTGTGTGTGTGTGTGTCTGTGTGTGTGTTGTGTGTCTTGTGTGTCTGTCTGTCTGTGTGTGTCTGTGTCTGTGTTTGGTGTGTGTTTGGGGTTGGTGTGTTTGTGTATACAGTAAATTAGCCAAGAGAACATAAAAGATTAATGTAAACTGCGATAAACGGTACGCACGAGCACAGAATTTCCATCAAGTGAAGTGACAGGAGCAGTGTGATGCTGACGCAGCACCAGTTCACGGAAGACGGTCAGCACAGTGTCAACATCTTTCCCGTTCCATCGGGCAGCTGTGGTCAGAACTCTCTCCGCTTCTTTGATCTTTCCGTTGGCCAGCAACCAGCAAACCGGCTCCTTCACGAATCTGACACAATCAGTGAGCAGTTTATGACAATAGAAATGTCAACCTGATGAAATTACTCATGTGAGTGAACATTTAAAGACAGTATTGCTTTTCACTTAATTCTTTTCCGTCTGTTTTTTGTTTAGGAAGTGCCCTACTTAGATGAAGCTTGTGATCTCCAGCTGGAGAGAAAGCCTGGGTTAGAGTCATATTGTACATGTGGAGTATGTCTCTCATTCAGTTTTTCCAGTGTTGTTCTGACTTCCTCTGGATCTGAAGCTGAACATTTGGTGTTGTAAGCTCAAAGAACTGGCTGGTTGACTGGCATCCTGGTCAGGTGGCCAAACCACTTCATCCACTATTTTTTGATATTATGGTTGACAGATGTGACTCCGCTGCCTGGATCTCATCGTTTCTAATCTTGTCTCTTTTGATCTTCCTTCCTGTCCTCCTGAGGCATTAAATTCTTCTTATACGTTGTGATTCTGTGTTGTTTTCCTTTTGGTTTTGCTTACCAGCTCGCTAGGCCCATCATAGTTTCATGAGAGCCCTATTAGCCAGATTATCTCTTGTCAGATCCAATAACGTGGATGAGGACTGTGCGAGGCAATAGTTATGTCAGTTTTATGAAATGATCCTGACCAGCCAACTCTACATACAGCTGTCATCTATGTTAATGGCTTGATCCTGATCAGAGTCAGTTTTACTTACAGCTGTCATCTATGTTTATGACGTTATCCTGAGTCAGATTTACATACAGCTGTCTATGTTTTTAACGTTATCCTGATCAGTCAGTTTTACACACAGCTGCCGTCTATGTTTATGACGTTATCCTGATCAGAGTTAGTTTTACACACAGCTGCCATCTATCTTTATGACGTTATCCTGATCAGAGTCAGTTTTACACACAGCTGCCATCTATCTTTATGACGTTATCCTGATCAGAGTCAGTTTTACACACAGCTGTCGACATGTTATGACGTTATCCTGATCAGAGTCAGTTTTACACACAGCTGTCATCTATGTTTATGATTTTATACTGATCAGAGTCAGTTTTACACACAGCTGTCATCTATGGTTATGACGTTATCCTGATCAGAGTCAGTTTTACACACAGCTGTCGTCTATGTTTATGACGTTGTCATGATCAGAGTCAGTTTTTACACACAGCTGTCGACATGTTATGACGTTATCCTGATCAGAGTCAGTTTTACACACAGCTGTCATCTATGGTTATGACTTTATACTGATCAGATTCAGTTTTATATACAGCTTTCAATTATTTTTATGGCTTTGTCGTAATCAGAGTCAGTTTTATATACAGCTGTCATTTATTTTTATGGCTTTGTCGTAATCAGAGTCAGTTTTACATACAGCTGTCATCTATGTTTTTGATGTTATCCTGATCAGAGTCAGTTTTATACACAGCTGTCATCTATGGTTTTGACTTAGTCTTGATCAGTTTTACATACAGCATTATACACAGCTGTCATCTATGTTTATGACGCTATCCTGATCAAAGTCAGTTTTATACACAGCTGTCATCTATGTTTATGACGCTATCCTGATCAAAGTCAGTTTTATACACAGCTGTCATCTATGTTTATGACGTTATCCTGATCAAAGTCAGTTTTATACACAGCTGTCATCTATGTTTATGATGTTATCCTGATCAAAGTCAGTTTTATACACAGCTGTCATCTATGTTTATGACGTTATCCTGATCAAAGTCAGTTTTATACACAGCTGTCATCTATGTTTATGACGCTATCCTGATCAAAGTCAGTTTTATACACAGCTGTCATCTATGTTTATGACGTTATCCTGATCAAAGTCAGTTTTATACACAGCTGTCATCTATGTTTATGACGTTATCCTGATCAAAGTCAGTTTTATACACAGCTGTCATCTATGTTTATGACGTTATCCTGATCAAAGTCAGTTTTATACACAGCTGTCATCTATGTTTATGACGTTATCCTGATCAAAGTCAGTTTTATACACAGCTGTCATCTATGTTTATGACGCTATCCTGATCAAAGTCAGTTTTATACACAGCTGTCATCTATGTTTATGACGTTATCCTGATCAAAGTCAGTTTTATACACAGCTGTCATCTATGTTTATGACTTTATCCTGATCAGAATCAATGTTACATAGAGCCAGTTTCTACGTGTCCGTCTCCTTAAAATAAAGTATGGTGGAGTCAGTATCACGCTAAATGGCCAGAATTCAATCTTGTGAGAAAATAATGTGTTAAGGGAAACCAAAACATCTGTCTTGACAGTGTAAATAGGACAGCAAAACATTTTATTTGTATACGTTTGGACTTTTCCAGTCTTTTTCTTTTTCCTTTTTTTGAGTTTCCCAGTCTTTCCCAAAAAAAATTCTTTCTTGTTGTAACAAGTTAGCTCATTTTTGTTTTATTTGTGTTGTTATCTTTGTTGTGGCAGTAACCTTTTTTTTCAGAAGCTTGGCATTGCTCTTGATCCTCATCTCTCTATGCAAAAATGATTATCACTCAAACCTGTCGATCTCGTTACTGTCAATTTTGACGTTTCACGTCTATTCGCCATTATCTTTCCATTTTAGCAACATATAAACTTGCGAGTTCTCCTATATTCTCTCGCATTGATTATTGTAACTCTCTGCTCTCTGGCTTGCCTACTTCTTCTGTTCAATGCCTCCAGAATTCTGCAGCCCATCTTGCCCTTTGAAAAAAAAATGCATGATAATGTCACTCCTCTGCTTCATTTCCTCCATCGATTGCCCGTTTCTCAAAGAGATTCATACAAACCCCATACGTTATTCTACAAGTGTGTGAGTGGTACTGTGTCTATTTATCTTGGTGACCACCTCTGACTGTACATGTACACCCTTGTCTGACCTCTCCATTCTGCTTCTGATACTACTTGTCATTATTATTATTGTTATAATTCCTGGGTGTTTTCTGCTTCTTACAGAAAATGCGCCATCTTTCGGTTTCTAGTGTTTTGCGTGGTCTTTCACAGTTTTATTTGGTTATTTGCTTTAATTTGGCTTCGAAAGAGTGGGTTTTATCAATGTTTGATAAAAAATAGTTATGTTTTGAAATTGTATGAACATGTTGTTTTAAATGTTAAGGAAAGTATAGAACAGCCCAGTATCTCTTGATTGACTTTGACTTGTCCCTTTCTATCATGATGCTCTTTCATGTGTGTTTCCACCAGAATATACTATTCTATACTTGCCTGCCCCCCCCCCCCCCCCACTTCCATCTCACTTCTTCTAGTCACAAGATATTGATGCTAAGCTTATCCATTTCTGTCTTGACATTATTTATCTCAATAAGGTCACAAAACAGGGTTGAATAAGACACACTGAATGATTTAAGATTAGTGTAGTGTAAATGGTATGAATTGTTTTCATGAGTTAGTGGTGTGTGTGAGTGTGTGTTGTGTGTGTTGTGTGTGTATGTGTTTGTGGTGTGTGTGTGTGTGTGTGTGTGTGTGTGCGTGTGTGGTTTGTTGCTTTGGATTGTACAGTGTTGATCATGTTTTGTGTTGCTGTGCTATCTCCGTGGTTTAATGCCTATGTTTGAGATTGTAACAAGTGTCTACATGCATGTTGTGTTTGCTTATGTTCTACATCCAGTTTGTGCTTATAAGATGCACTGTGTGTGCTTGCTTAAATAAGTGGTCATACATGCCTGAGTGTGCTTGCTTAAATAAGTGATCATACATGCCTGTGTGTGCTTGCTTAAATAATTGGTCATACATGCCTGTGTGTGCTTGCTTAAATAAGTGATCATACATGCCTGTGTGCTTGCTTAAATTAGTTGTCATACATGCCTGAGTGTGCTTGCTAAAATAAATGGTTATACATGCCTGTGTGTGCTTGCTTAAATAAGTGGTCATACATGCCTGTGTGTGCTTGCTTAAATAAGTGGTCATACATGCCTGAGTGTGCTTGCTTAAATAAATGTTTATATATGCCTGTGTGTGCTTGCTTAAATAAGTGGTCATACATGCCTGAGTGTGCTTGCTTAAATAAGTGATCATACATGCCTGTGTGTGCTTGCTTAAATAAGTGGTCATACATGCCTGTGTGTGCTCGCTTAAATAATTGGTCATACATGCCTGGGCGTGCTTGCTTAAATAAGTGGTCATACATGCCTGTGTGTGCTTGCTTAAATAAGTGGTCATACATGCCTGTGTGTGCTTGCTTAAATAAGTGGTCATACATGCCTGTGTGTGCTTGCTTAAATAAGTGGTCATACATGCCTGAGTGTGCTTGCTTAAATAAGTGGTCATACATGCCTTTGTGTGCTTGCTTAAATAAGTAGTCATACATGCCTGTGTGTGCTTGCTAAAATAAATGGTCATGCATGCCTGTGTGTGCTTGCTTAAATAAATGGTTATACATGACTGTGTGTGCTTGCTTAAATAAGTGGTTATACATGCCTGTGTGTGCTTGCTTAAATAAATGGTTATACATGCCTGTGTGCGTCTGCTTAAGTAAGTGGTAATACATGCACAGGTGCGTATGTTTGAATAAAGTGTATAGAGAGACGATGACTATCCATGTAACGTGTTTTGCAATAACAAAAGAGAAAAAATTCAGTTTACAGGAAGAGAATGACGAAACCGGAAGCTCCACTAAAAGCCATCTGCAGTGTGCCCCAAGAATGAAACCTGAAGAGGTACGCAACAAGGGGTATCGTGGTGATACAAGAGGCCCAGAAAAAGGAGCTGCAGAAGCCGCTGATAAAAGCTCGGTGAGTGGAGGGAAAGAGTTCAATTCCTGCTGTCACACCAACCAGCCCAATACCCTGAGGAATACAAATACAAGTTTTCACTGGGACGACTAAATAGGTCAATATTTAGTCAATTTGGATTTTCGTAACCGCGGTGTAGTGGTTAGCGCAACGGACTACTGACTGGAAGGCTGTGGGTTCGATTCCCCATCAGTCCCTTCAAAAAATCATTGTGGGATTTTTCGGCTCTAACCGGCTCCTACTCAGAGTTGAGCGTGCTATGGGCTCATTGGGAAGACTGGAACCACACAGTCGAGTCTCATTCAGTTCACGGATGCGTCTTTGAGGGTGTTGCTCAAATCTTCTGACCAGCACCGCAGGTGTCTGTATCTCTCGGGCCAGGTTGACGCCAGGATATATTATGAGAGTAAGCGTAGAGTACAGCCCTGTCATGCAGTCTCAATCCTATATGGACTCCATAGTATCATGATTATCATCTTCATCGACATCATCATCATCGCATTATAAAAAGTGTTCCAGCTTCTGCGGTCATTCAGGTGGCGTAGAAAATGGGATGGGGGGGGCGGGGGGGGGGAGGAAGGTGAACCAAATGTAACCTCCCTGAGTGCGACGATCCTTAAAAAAATGACTTTTGTTGTGGCATGCAGGTTACAAAGAAATGCAAATGGACAAACAATAGTATAAAGATTAATATTTTCAAAATAGGAAACAGCTGAACAATACATATCACTATTGGATAAATGGTTAGTCATTGAAACGTTTAACCTTTTGACTCCCTCACCCTGTCCACCAGCATCCTGCTCTGTCAACCATGCTAGCAAAGCAGAATCTTACTCCTTTGACTGCCTCACCCTATCCACCAGCTTCCTGCAGGAAACTGGTGGGCAAAGTGAGGGATTCAAAGGGTCAAGGTTTTCCATCTGGGGAATAAGGTGCGGGTGTCAAAGGGTTAATAGTGTTGTTTCATGAATAGATTAACTCAGTCATACAAGCGGAAAGAAATCGTCTTTGCTGTTGGGCAATGACGTTACCATTAAATTCACCCCAGCACCAGGGAAAAGCCTTCTGACATAAACAATGCAGTATTATGAAGCTTCTATACCTGGCTGTCTCTCTAATGCAAATTACAAAACAAATTTCAAATCGAAATTCTTATTTCTAGAAAGAAGTTCCAAACCCAAACCTCCAGCATTAAATTTCACTCATGTCACATATGTAGTAAGTCCAAGCTTGCCCATTGTTTTCTGAAAGTCTGTGTTGGTTATAACCATTTGCGTTTCCTCTGCTAATCTTAGAATTAGTTCACCATTGTTGTTTGTATGTTGATGGTATGTGTATCTCACTGAACCTTCGCCCGGATGTGCGTTACAGTCACCAGAATAATGATTACATTATGTTTTGGACAGTTGTTGATGACATTGGTGAGTGTGGCAAAATGTTCTTCTGCCTCGTCGTTGCCTTCTACTGGTGCGTAGTGTGTTATGATAGTGGTCGCTGGGTTTCCATAAAAATCTGCAGGCATGATACGCTTGTTTATAATCTCCACATCCATCATTGCACTTTCGATGTTTTTGCTGATCACCATACCGACACCACCACATGAAGCATTGTTCTTATTTCTTCATGCAGTTGATGTTACTTATGTGCAGTCCTGGAGTTGTTCAAAATTGGTTGTCCCAATATTATCATCTTCGTGTACCATTTTATGGTCTGCTATACCAAGGATAGTAAGATTGTGTTGGTTGAAGAGATGTGCAAGTTCAACTCGTTTTTCTTTGCATCTCAGAGTTCTCACATTTTGAAATGCTATGTTGGCGTTCTGCTTGCAATTAACAATTTGCTTGCTTGCAGGTTTGGAACTGTATCTTCATAGATTTCCGTTTCACTGGAACTTGCACTAGCTGTAGGCCGAGTATTAGGGGCTTTAACCCTAGCGCTGAAAGAGTTCGTCATTTTGGCTTTTCTGTTGCTGGTACTACATAGTGGGCGCAACTCCTACTAGTAGGTGTAGTTCCTCATTGATAGAGGCAGTATCTCCTTGCCGTTGACAATGAAGCTCCTCCGCCAAGCAGATGTATGGTAAGGTCCGAAACAACAGTGTATCGTTGATCGCACCCTCCCATTACCACCATCCTGCATTCCAATGGTGGGATTTTTATTCAGGGTTTACTCCCCTAGATCCGCCGTGTTCTGTTAGAAACAGGGTAACCTCGAGAAGGATGTGGCTCTTTACCACGCACGGACGGTCATTCACGTATATGTCACAAGCTGAAGATGATATGGACTTCTAACTTGAAAAAAAGAACTAAAGATTCGTCTCTTTATATCCACTGTCGAGCCTGTGTTGCTCTACAACTCGGAAACATGGACCTTAACAAAGCAGATGGAGAAGAGTCTTGATGGGACGTATACTCGCATGTTGAGGATGGCATTAAATGTCTCTTGGAAGCAGCACATGACTTACGAAGAGCTATATAGATACCTCCCTAAAGTTAGTGACAAGATAAGAACACGTAGGCTTCGCTTAGCCGGTCACTGTATGCGACATCCAGAGGAAATTGCTTCACAACTTGTACTGTGGCAGCCAACTGGAGAGAGAGCGAACAGGGGAAGGAAGACAACAGACTTCATTGATCTTCTCAAAAGGGACACTGGCCTCGAAAACATCGATGAGACCAGGGCAGCTATGTTGGACAGGAGCAAGTGGAAGGAGTACGTCACAAAGGCTCGATCGGGAGATCGGCCAAACTAACTAACTATCAAATTTCAGTTCCTATCAGAGTATATCATCATCATCATGTGTCATGGCGTTGGCGGCCATGGCCCTCCATGTGCATCTATCCCTTGTTGCCACCCTCTCTGTCCTCAACCACCCTGCAAGTCCATCCAGTATTTTCTCCATGGGTCTACCAGAGTATATCATATATGTCATAACGTTTTGCTTGTCGTGTCATCATCTTTGACTTTACAAATTGCAATTAGGTTGGGTTACTAAATTTTGCCATATTGACGGTATAACAGTGTATTCTGTGTCCTGTATTAAACATTGAATTAAAAGAAGAGTACATGTACATTCCAACTCCTAATCTAAATGGAAGCAACTTTACATACGTACTGCCGTGAAGACTCCGATGAAAAGCTTGGCGACGACAAACACAGAATAGTTTGGGGCCAGTCCGGCAGAAAGTGAGGCCAGTATCGCCAGACTCATAGCGATGACGATGATCCGTTTACGTCCATACAGATCAGAGAACCAGGGAAAGATGATGGACCCCACTCCCACTCCCAGCTGCAAGATTGTTTGGGTCAGTCCGGCCAAGGCCTTCCTCTCACATACCAGGTCAAACTGTACATCAACAAAAATGTCATTACCGTCATTTACTAATACTGTAAACAATGTATCGACCAAGCCAAAACAGCATTCATGAAGATGAAAAACATTCTTACCAACAAATGCCTATCAATTAACATCAGGAAGAGAGTTCTTGAATGTTACATAGAACCGATAATGTTATACGGTTGTGAGGCGTGGACAGTCAACAAGCAAAGCCAGAGCAAGATTGAGGCAGCTGAGATGTGGTTTCTAGAAGAAAGTGAGAGTTCCATGGACAGTAAAGAAAACAAACGGGACAGTCTTGATGGAGGCAGATACAAGAAGATCACTCATCATAGAACCGATAATGTTATACGGTTGTGAGGCGTGGACAGTCAACAAGCAAAGCCAGAGCAAGATTGAGGCAGCTGAGATATGGTTTCTAAGAAGAATATTGAGAGTTCCATGGACAGCAAAGAAAACAAACGAGACAGTCTTGATGGAGGCAGACACAAGAAGATCACTCATAAGGAAGATTAGGAAAAGACAGGCAGCATTTATCTGCCATTTTATGAGGAAAGGGGAATAAGAACACCTGGTCACAACAGGAAAGCTGGAGGGAAAGAGAGCACCAAGTGGACCCAGGAAGAAATATTGGACGGACTTGCAGGGTGACTGAGGACAGAGAGGCTGGAAGATGTGCTTGTGGCAACAAAGGATAGACACATATGGAGAGTCATGATCGCCAACACCAAGCGGCAGGGCACATGATGATGATGATGATGATGATGATGATGATGATGATGATGATGATGATGATGATGATGATGATGATGATGTAAACAATGTGATCAGTGGCAGGAGGAGGGTGGTCACAGACATGGATTTATGACTTAAGGGATTAACGTAGTGATGATAGGTTTGCATATCCCCCCCCCCCCCACTCCTAAATATTAAAAAAGAAAAGAATCAGTACTAATCAGGCATTACACTTGATCGCCGAGATTCAGATCGCTGTAAGACTGACACAGCTGCCTGGGTGAGAAGAAATGTTAGGATACTTTGAAGGTAAACTTCATCAGCTGTGGCAACAAAACCCGCCAACTGGGAAGATATTGCTTGCAACATAGAAAGTTGGTGTGGACAAAACATATGACCATGTCTTCTGTTATGCTGTGCTATGCTATGCTACGTTACGTTGCGTTACGTTACGTTATGCCACGATATGTTACGTTTCGTTACGTCTTGTAACGTTGTGTCACGTTGTTATGTCACTTTTTGTCAGGTTATGTCATGTCATTTTCTACTGTGCCATGCCATGCCATGCCATGCCATGTTATGTTATGTGTTATGTTATGTTATGTTATGTTATGCTGGGCTAGGCTAGGCTATGGTATGGTATGGTATGGTATGGTATGGTATGGTATGGTATGGTATGGTATGGTATGGTATGTATGGTATGGTATGGTATGGTATGGTATGGTATGCTGAGTTGTGTCGAGTTGTGTTGAGTTTGGTTGTGTGGTGTTGTGTTTGTTGCATCGATAGTAAATAAGTAATATATCATCTGCATGATCTCCCTTTAATCATCATTAGATGTTTATGTCACTT
>JAPXFY010000013.1:41471734-41499234 GCA_030674185.1 Monoplex corrugatus
GAACAAAAAAAATGTTTTTTTAAAGAAATATGAGGAGAGGAGGGAAGAAAGAGAGAGGGGGGGAGAAAGAAAGAGAGAGAGAGAGAGAGAGAGAAGAAGAAGAAGAAGAAGAAGAAGAAGAAGAAGAAGAAGAAGAAGAAGAAGAAGAAGAAGAAGAAGAAGAAGAAGAAGAAGAAAAAGCAAGAGAAGAAGAAGACGAAGAGCCTCAGTTCACCCAGTGTCCCAATCCACCCAGCTGCACATGGGTATCTGCACCTCTTGATAACCACCCTTAAAAACTACTACAAGTGAAGTCGAATTTTCCCCCACCACCTCGCTCCCATAAAGCTTCACTCATTTGCTTTGTTCTTATTCATGCAAAGGACACAACCCTATTTGCCCTCTTTCAGGGCCATAAAAAAAGTACCTGCATTTACTCTGCTGGGTATTGCAGCCCTTAAAGTCTAATTCTTTTTCTAATACATCTGTTTAGTTATGGGAAAAGCCCCTTAACCCACCATCCGCCGTGGTGTAGTGGTTAGCTCAACAGACTACCGACTGGAAGGTGTGAGTCTGAATGCCCATCAGTCCCTTCAAAAATCATCGTGGGATTTTTTGGCTCTAACCGCCTCTTATCAAAAGCTGGGCGTGGTATGGGCTCATTGAGAAGACCTGGGACCACACAGTCGAGTCTCATCCACTCCACGGATGCGTCATTGAGGGTTTTGCTCAAATCCTCTAACCAGCACTGCAAGTATCTGTATCTCTCAGGTCTGTTTGACTCCAGGATATATTACGATAGTAAGAGTAGAGTACAGCCCTGTCACGCAGTCTCAATCCCAAATGGAACCCCAAAGCATCATGGTTATCATCCTCATTGACTTCAGCATCATAGCATTGTAAAAACTGTGCAAGCTTCTGTGACTATTAAGGTGGCATAGAAAATGGGACCAAAAAAAACAACAAAAAGAATGTGAGCACAAAAGTACCCTCCCTGAGTGCGATGATAAAAAAAAACCTAACTCTTTGAGTTTTCGTTATAGGAAAAATCCCATAACCCTTTGGCCTGAACCACTTCTCTTCCCTATCATCCAGCTTGCTGTATTGTCAGTGATGACAACAAACCTAAATCCCTTTCACTCCTTCATCAACTACCTTCAGGATGCTGGCAGATACGATGATGATGAAAATGAATACAGTTTTGAAGCCGGTGAATAGGGTGAGGGAGAAAGAGTTAACTTTTACCACGTTTCGCAAAAGTTACCAGTTTAAATATCAGCAGATATCTTGTTTCATACAAGAGAACGCGAGAGAACTATTACATTCTGTTTTCTTGTATTTCGTCAAGTGCCCTGCCATATGGCGTTGGCGATCATAGCCCTCCATATGTATCTATCCCTTGTTGCCGCAAGAACATCTTCCATCCTCTCTGTCCTCAGCCACCCTGCAAATCCGTCCAATATTTTCTCCCCGAGTCTATCTGGTGCTCTCTTTCCCTCCAGCTTTCCTGTTGTGACCAGGTGCTCTAATTCCCCTTCCCTCATGAAATGGCCTATACATGTTGCCTCTCTTTTCCTGATCTTCCTTATTAATGATCTTCTTGTGTCTGCTTCCATCAAGACTCGTGTTTTTTTTTTTGTGTTTTTTTTCTTTGCTGTCCATAGAACTCTCAACGTTCTTCTTAGAAACCACATCTTGGCTGCCTCAATCTTGTTCCGGCTTTGTTTGTTGACTGTCTACGCCTCACAACCGTATAACATTATCGGTTCTATACAGCATTCAAGAATTATCTTCCTGATGTTAGTTGATAGGCATTTGTTGGTAAAAATGCTTTTCATCTTCTTGAATGCTGTTTTGGCTTGGCCGAGTCTGCTAGTTATTTCTGATGTGCATCTGCCGTCTGATGAGATGATCATTCCCCGATATTTAAACTTACCAACCTGTCTCAAGGTTGTGCCGTTTGCTGTTATTTTGCATGAGGGGATTTCATGTTTTTTACTCATTAACATGACCTCAGTCTTCTTGCTATTTAACTCCAGCCCTTTATTTTTGCTTTCTATTAAATTCACAGGGTTTTGTAGGTTTCTTTCATTTTATGCAATCAGCAGTGTCATCTGCATAACGAATGTTGTTTATCATTTTTCCTCCAACCTTTAATCCAGGGTATTCTTCTAGGTTTCTTATGATGTTTTCGCTATAAATTGAAAAGAGATTTGGTGACAAAACATAACCTTGCCTTGCTACTCTTTTGATATTTTGGAAAGAGCTTACATCGTATTCTTGAATTTACTGTTCTGAAAAGAAAAACGATGTACAGTGTTTTATTGAATGTATGTGGTGAAGAGTTTCATTGTAGCAAGATGCATAAGCATGTAATCAATCCAAACAGATGTTCTGTCCATTCATCCATCCAACCACACAAACGAAACGCATGTATTGTGTATAAATAGAGAAATTTATTATACAAAATAAATTACAATGGATGACTTCCTAATCTGAGAGTTCCCAATCCTTTTTATTTTCAAACTATGCAAACTCCGACACATATTTTTCTTAACTCTCTCACGGTGCGCATCAGTTTCCTGCAGAAAGTGAGCAGAAGATATGACCCTATCTGAAGGATTATTTAGTGTTTAGCATTACTGATAAACACCCGAGGGTGTTAGCCAAGGACAAGGCATTGTTGCTCTGGGTCTCACCCAGCACACTTGGGTATTTCTTTGTAACGTATTTATCATCTAGAGCAACACTGACAATATACTGCAACATTACTATTTCATATTATGGTCAGTATCCATGGATGGTGGGTATGCTAAGAGACACAAAGGATTAGATTAGTCACAGCTTTTCGTGTGAGACACAAGGCTGCTCTCCTACATCAGGCTGTGTGAAAATTCAGTCAGTCAGCACTGCAGTTTTCGTTAATTAAATATACAACCAATCTCAGGCTGAAACCAAAGCATACTAAAACTAAACTTGATTGAAATTTATCGCTGCATACACATTGTAAGAACAGTGAGACAGGCAGAAAAAGTGAAAGAGATGGAGAAAAAGAACAAAATGATCAAAAACTACAAACCAGTTAACTTTTCTAAATGCAGTACACACACGTGCGTAAAACAGCAGCTACATTGCCTACGCAGCATGTGCATGTGTATATTAAGACTTTTGAGATACAATATTTACACTGCATGACTTTTCATACACAATTCAAGCAACTATGTGGAAAAACATATCAAACCTTTTTGGTCATTCTCGAGTCTATCTTTCTACAAAATACTTCCTAAGAATGGAAATAAACATTTCGTACCCTAGGTTTCAGTTTTGATTTTGTCAAGCCAGTTTCCCCTTTTAGAATAAATTCTGTACACACCAAAGTGATATAAATTTACATCAACAGGTGAGGGATCTGCCAAGGTGTGATGGAAATACCTGCAGTATGACTAATGCAGTGAATTATGTGAAATTGGACCCAACATTCAATAAGTGAGATATATGACCAAACCTATCCACTTTTATGAAGGCAAACAAACCTGGTTCTGCTACAGAGGCAAACTTAAAAAAGTACATTTTCAGGATGAGACAACAAATTTGAGGTTTTGCACACAGCACGCATTCTGCTCATGTCAAAGATCCTATGGCTAAACTGTCCCTGACAAAATTCAGCAGAAAAATCCCCTTTCATTCATATTATAAACAGAAATACATTTACTAAAAACTTAGGGAAAAAATGGAGGAGAGGGGTGGCACTGTATTGCAGTGACATGCTCTACTTGGGAGTGCAGCCTGAATTTCATGTGGTAAATCATGTGTGACAAAAAAGAAATATACTAATACAATGCATTCAACAGGGATGTAGCTTGAATTTCATGTGGCATAAAATTCGAAGTGACAAAACAATAAACACAATGAATGCAACAGATATGTGGTTCTGATACTAATATAATATGATACATACCAATCTTAACTACGTGGACTGTTGACTATCTAACATTGTAACAGACTGGATTTCATGGTTTTTAATGGCAGCAGGCAATATTTCTTTATTGCAATGATCATATATGAAATAAGTCATCTTATATGAAAGACAGTACCCACTAAACAACAACACAGAAGCCTAGGATAAGGGAGCCCTCTTGTCCTATCCCTTTGACTTACTTACCTTATCCACCAGCTTCCTTACGTGGACTGATAGATTCTTTAGAAAGAGCTGTGGCTTCAATATCTGATATATGAAGTTCAATCCCAGATCGCTACATTACAAACTTGTCTATTTGCTGCCCATCTTTAATGTTTCTATTATTCTGGTGTCAACCTGATGTCTCGTGAATCCTTCTCCACCCCCACTTCTCTCCCAATTTCAAAACCTTGCCAAAGCATAAAGTTCCAAAGAGTCTACCAGATAAATCCTGGCAGATTTGGTTAGAATGCATATGGAACAGTCTGAGAGCAACAATTCCCTCTTGAACAAATTCCAAACTCCTGCAGGAAGCCAGTGAAAGCTGGTGGACAGGGTGAAGGAATCGAAAGGGCTATGCACGCGGGTGAAGAAAACAGTCTAGCATATACCATCTCATCTTATGCATTATTGTGCGGAAAAGAAAACAAATCAGCAACTATACTAGAGATGATCTCATCTGATGGATTATTTAGCATCTAATGTAACACTTACAGTCTTCTGCAAAATTATCATCTCATGTAATGGTCAATATCCACACCACAACTCCAATCTGGTATACTTCTCATCTAATTTTTGTTTCAGTTTTCTCATAATTGTCTCTGCGCTCACAATAAATTCCACAGGCACCAATGCTGCAGATGCCACATGATGGGGGGAAAAAAATTCAAAATGATCATGGCATCAGCCAAAAGCATGCACATAAACCCTACAGGCTGTTAAGTACACCTCATCTAGCAATGTTCTCACCAGAAAATGTGCAGGACTATCATCTTATTTGAATAAAAACAATTATTGGTTAGTTGGCGCCATAACAAAAGAAATCTTTATTACCAAAAATCATCAAATTTAGGAAAAAGAGTTTCTAGGTGTCATTCAACCCTGTTCTCCTTTCTTTCTTTTTTTCCCTTGTTTTATGCGGAAAGGGGGGGGGGGGGGGTGGATTAAGCTTTCCCCTGAAAAAAGAAATTCATGTTCTTGCTAAACTTTCAAGCTTAACACCATCAGTTCTGTTATAATTCACTACGCAGCTACACTAAATCATTTCACTCTTTTTAATTTCTCAATGACGCATTCTATTGTGTAAAACCCATTACCTATCAAAACCTTTTCTCGTGGCCTTATTTCTCCTCACAGCTCCCTCTCTCTTTCAGTTCTGGCCACGGTGAACACTGTCCAACTGAATAGGTTCTTAACATTCTGACCGATTTGAAAGCTCATACCATTTTACAATACCTACTGATCGGATCACTTTCTACACAAGTACAGCACAACCAAGAAGCAGCGTATTACATCAAATGTATTTTATCTGTTCAACTTTGTTTTCATAGTTTTCAATTCTCAACTTATGCTGTCTCTTCAACTTTCAGTCCTATATTCATATCATCATACTGAAGTTGTATTATGTCTAGTACTAATAACATATCAACACCATCAAATTCTGATATTCTTGAGACAATAATGGATTAATGTGAAATGGATAGCATTACTAATGGTAAGCACTAATAAATATTCAGATCAATAAACACTAAGCCAAGCAGGAAGAAGACCATTATCTACTCATGTACTCAAACCTCTCAATTCCATAACGCAACATCTGTACCATTAAGTCACTTGTCGATGAAGTCAGCCCCTGATAACTACAGTATGTACACACTGAGCAAGTAGAATCAAATACAAAACGTACATACAAAGAACAAATACCAACTATGCCACTTACTTTCTGCAACTGCAGAATATTAAATATGCAAATCAAAGATCTTGTACATGATGCAACTAAGTTAAGAATTAATCCACTGTACAGTTATTCATATTTTAACATATAAACAATGTTAGTAGAATGGCAGAGTCTGCAGGAGATTAGAACAAAAGAAATCTCAAGAAAACGTCACACTTAACTTACAGAGATAACCAATTCATCTTAGTTAATAATATCATAAAGCTTTCCTAACTCTCTGACTCCCACACCCTATTCACCAATTGCAAAAACGACTCCCACACCCTATCCACCAATTGCAAAAAATTCACCCTTTGACTCCCTCACCCTATCCACCAGCTTCCTGGTGCTTAGGGTGAGGGAATCACAGGGTTAAGTTTTTGCTTTGCTGAAATGGTTGACAATGTCAGATGCTGGTGAACAGCCTGCGGGATTCAAAGGTTTATAAACTCTACATGAAGCAGAAAACTCAAAAACCGATACAATCAAAGATTTCAACAATAATAATAGCAAACAATGGAACTGATCCACATCCAAATCAGAGCAACTTTGGCGACTCACTTTTCAATAAATGTCTTTCCATCGTTTTAGTTCTCCTGAACTAATCTACTTAATTCCCTCTGAACCTGAGCCTTTTCGCTGTGCTGTTGACGTAAGGCTTACTCGGGATTTCACAAATCACCAGTGCACTGTTGTTCAAAGGACTTAATCAGATGCGACAATCTTACTCTTTTATTCATTCACCAGTGTAGAAATGCTGATCGTTAAGTTTATAAGATTCAATTCCATTGACAGCTCTTTCTTTCCCAATTACAATAACCTCAGTGGTGTGGTGCATCACTTTTTGAAGAAGGTGTGGGGGTCAGGGAGGGAGGACAGGTGAATAAAAAGGACGAGTCACATCCTGACCCAGTTTTCTATTTCTGCACTGCATGCATAGATTCATTTGAATGTGTATGGGGGTGGGGGGAGGGAGGGGAGGAGAGAGAGAGAGAGAGAGAGGAGAGAGAGAGAGAGAGAGAGAGAGAAGAGAGAGAGAGAGAGAGAGAGAGAGAGAGAGAGAGAGCAGGGGTCTCAGTGCTAAATGAAAAAAAATCTCTGAAAATCTAAGGGGGCACGGGGGCATTCTCCCCCAGAAAATTTTTTTGAATATTGATGCAAAGTAGTGCAATCTGATGCTAACTGGCACAAGATAAGGCTTGTTTATTATGCTTTGTCCTGAAGCAAATAATTTATTCATATTGGTGTCAGATTTCAAGAAAAATAATCTGGTGACTATTTTTTCTAATGTAAGCTCCAACATTAAACAACGACCCAGACTGAACAGCTTCAAGATTCTTTGCAGTTTTCTGCCTCATCTGGTGCTTCTTTGACTTGAAATGGTCTGAAAGTTTGCGGATGCCTGCTCAACTGCAGTTATTTTAACTGACTTCACAGTGGCACAAGACAGTAGGCTATGCCAGCCTCTGTTATTTTTGAAAGCTATGTTCTCATTTCCATGACAACAAATTTTTTTGTGAAATCCACTCCTAATACCGCTTCGTTTTGCAGTCTTTGTCAAACGTTTTTGTTGCGGCAGACCCTCTCTCCAGAATATCGGATCGAGACATGGTCACACTCTTCAAAAGTTTTGCAATCAGTTCTGAAACGCTGTGCATCTTATTACACCAATTGTGACATCACTGATCATTACAAAGATACATCTTATTAGACCAATTATGACATCATCACCGAGCATTACAATGATACACCTTATTAGACCGATTATGACATCATCACTGATCATTACAAAGATACACCTTATTAGACCAATTATGATGACAATGACATCATCACTGATCATTACAAAGATACATCTTATTAAAGCAGTTACAACATCACTGACCATTGCAAAGATACAGCTATCACATCAATCAGGGGAAAAAACTCTTCTGTCCCGCCCTACCTTGCTTTCACAATAACAATCATGTTCAGCAGATAGTAAAGTAAAGTTTACACCAAATAAACAACAAAATCCATTACCTTATGAAGCTCCGTTCATTGTTACTAACATCAGCATGCCGACTTTCGGGTGTCAACTTAAAAAAAGCAAGAAGCTTTGAAATTCATATGATCATGTACAACGTGCTTCATATTTGGTGAGCGCAAACCAGTTGCTTTTCAACAGAAGAGAGATCCAAACAAAGAGAACTCATCCAATGCCGTGTCTGCAGAAGAACATGTACTTCCAGGATCATTCTTGCATTCACATGAAGACCCACACCTAGAGATAAGGACCAGCATGCTTACACATCCATCAATTTGACGGAAAGTCCTTCATCTATGAATGCGTTTCTATTTCCACATCTAAGAAGCTTTGTATTTGTTTCTTCTTTTCGCAAGTAAAACAACACTCCCAGCAAGAAAAACAAACACCTTAGCGCGTTAACAGCATACCACAGGTCGGATAAACATCATTTGCAAAAGTACTAACATCACATGCAAAATGACATGCATAAGCTTAGACTCTTACACTCCCTCTCCCTCTTCATCAGCTTCCTGCAGAAGGCTACTGGACAGGGTGAGGGAGCAAAAGGAGAGATTGCATCGTAAAAATCGCTTAGTCATCATCTGAAAAAATACAATCTCTAGGCAGGAGCGTAGTGAAGACGGCTACTGGACACTCCAACTCCATTAATTACATGAGAAACAGTTTATCACAATTAGAAGGCAAATGAGGTTCTCTCATAAACACACACACATGCGCGCGCACACACACACATATATATGAGACAAAGACAATTAAAATCTCTGCTGTTCTCTTGGAAAATAGAAGGTGGAGGATGAGAAAAAGAAGTCAGAAGAAGAAGGAGGAAGCTAAAAGGAAAAACGGGGTGGGGGAGAATTGAGGAGGGTGGAGAAAGGTACAGAGACAGATGGTCCAGGATAATTACGATGGTTTGGGTTAAACTGATGGTGGAAAATGATCCCTGCACAGTTGTTCCAGACAACTGCACATGTACAGTTCACCAGTTTATAAGCCTCACAGAACCTCTCCACACACACACGTCATGTTAGTTAGGGTTAGGGTTAAACCATAAAGCTATCCGTTTCCAGCAGAGTTTACATTCCCATTCAATTCCAAATTAAAAAAAAAAAAAATAATTTGAACAACTCTCTACAGGCACAACTGTCTGTTAGCTCTGCACATGCACAGTTGAGTTGTGGCAGATGAGGGAGGGGGAGGGAGGGGAGGGAGGGGGGAAGAGAGAGAGAGAGAGAGAGAGAGAGAGAGAGAGAGAGGAGAGAGAGAGAGAGAGAAATAATGAAAACTATGCAGGGGGAAGAGAGTATAATTATGTAGAAATAGAGTGAAAACTATTCGGCACAAACAATAAACATGTTGTATGCCCTTCCACAAGAAACGGTACAGCGTAGCCACTTTCTATGCAAGGCACAAGTCTTCCGCCAGTGACCATAAAAGTAGCCCATACACATTCAGTCACTCCACAATCAGAATTCAATGAGTATGAGTGAGCACAAACATTGGTTCAACAGATAAAAGAAAACAAACATGACTGTAGTACTACAAGTAGCATCAGCTCATTTCATATGTGTGTGTGTGATGTGTCTGATAGTGTGTGATGTGTCTGATAGTGTGTGTGTGTGTGTGTGTATGTATGCATCTGTGTCTACATGTGTTTGACACAAAGAGGGGATGAGAATTTGGGTCAAGGGTGACATGTCTAACATGATGAGTGTACCCTAGCTCTGCAATCTGTGTGTGTGTGTGTGTGTGTGTGTGTGTGTGTGTGTGTGTGTGTGTGTGTGTGTGTGTGTGTGGTGTGTGTGTGTGTGTGTGTGTGTGTGTGTGCTTGTGCATGTTGTTAGTGTCTATCAATACCTGCATTTATTTACATTATTTTGATCTTCATTATAATATGGTTCCTGATACCTTTTTTTTTCATATTTTGTCAATGTGTATTTTACCTGACTGAAGGTTTATTAATGCTGCAGTCCTCTTAAAAGCAGTGAGCATGTTTTTGATATTGACTGTTTGTGCTAAACAAATGAAATTATCTTTGCTATTACTGTGTGTTGACGCTTTCAAGAAACACAACAAAATGAACAGGTCTACAGCAGTATATGTTCACACATCCAAGGAACATAGCAAAAGGAAACAGGACTCAGTACTTTGTGTTTTTGCATTCAAAGAATGCAAGACTATGAACAGGGCTATATTGCTATGTGTTTATACATCAAGGAACACAAGAAAATGAACAGAGCTAAGTATTCTCGTGTTTATGCATTCAAGGGACACAAGAAAATGAACAGGACTTCACGACTATATAGCACACTTAACGCATTCGAACGATGTAATGACTCTGATACGTGATGCATGCGTATATCAATATGGTTTTGTTAAATGTGATAACACTATCACACACTTGTGTTGGTGCTTTAACAGGTGCATGAATATCTTACACACACACACACACACACATACACACACACACACACACACACACACACACACACACACACACACACACACACACACACACACACACACACACACACACACACACACACACATCCTAGCATTTGGGGAAACTCTTAAGATTCATACTTATATACTGATATTCCCACCGATGCTGACAATGATAACATAAAATGTCAAATTAAAGAACTGCTCCAAACATTATTTAATATATTAACTTCTTACAACCAGTCTCAGTACGGTGGCTGGCTGACAAATTTGGACCTCCTCACACGTGAGAGAATTTGCGAATGGTTAGCGAGAATCCTTCCACAAACTAGGGAAAAATCTTCGTCCACAGTTAAACTTTGGATTGATGCAGTCTACTGAATCTACCGAACAGTTGATGTCCAACAATTGAAAGTAAAGGCTGCCCCGTAACCCTGAGGATGTATGAGGAGTGAAGCTGCAGAGATCTCAGCATTCCTCAGTTTCAGTTTCACTTGCAGTTTCTCAAGATGACGTCTCCGCACTCGGAATGAATTCCACAAGCACTAATTTCACAGGTGCCATGTGTATGGTGATCATGGCACAAGCTTTAAGCCTGCAAATAAACCCATGAGTTGGCCAGGTCTTGAGGGCATTCCTCAGGGTCACCATTATGACGGCAGTGCCCATCTCTTCTCCTTCACTGTTTTACGTTCAACATGCGTATAAAGTATCAAGTATTCATAAGTGTTAAGTATTCATTAACTGTTTTCTGCACTCTCTTGCCTCGAGCATGATACAGAAAGATCAACAATGAGAAAAATGAGAAAAGATTTAGAATCCAGCCATTTTTGCTGAATAATGAATACACGCACACACACACACACACACACACTACAAGTCAGCCTGGATAACATCTCCCACTAAAATCACATCATTATGATAAACATCTGGAAAATATCATGCAATATAATGATTAAAAATGACAACAAAGATTAAAAATTCAACAATAAAAGCATATATATATATATATATATATATATATATATATATATATATATATATATATATATATATATATATAATATATATATATATATATGAGCACAGGAATTAATGTTGACTTAATGAAGTTAATTAGTAAAGGGTGTACATCATCAACATTTATCCAAGCAAATAATATACTTGCATTTTCTTTGAAACAGCACATAAAATCACTTTTCTATATATGTACATCATATATCTGTATACCTTTTAAGAATTAGGCATGTATCACAGATAGAAAGGTAATGCAAGAAAACACCATACATCATACAACCACATACCATAAACATCTGTTTGGCTGTCAGTCCAGCTCAAAATGATGCGCATGCACACAAACAGACACACACGTACATTCATACACACACACACATACACTCACATACTAACACACACACACACACACATTTCAGACTGGATTTGTCACAGACCTTCGATTATATATTCCACCACCACCTACACTTGCATATGCACAAAAAAGCATCTTTTAACACTTGCACACAAACACATACAAACACACATGCATTTTAAGAAGTATCATGTAACATCTCTACACACACACAGGTACAAAATTAAAATGTACGCCTAAAGAAGCATCCTTTTCAAACACTGGCACACTTATACACACATACACAATAGTTGAGCTTGCTTTCGCAACAGCAGTTAAATGATTTTGCGCCGCACATGATTTTTTGCGCATTACAATCGAAGCATAATTGCTCCTGCATCTATATTATTATTTCTAAGTCTACCATGTGCACGCAAAATACACAAGCACTATATTAAAAACAAAACTGGATTTATGATCATTTTCTAATCTAAGGTGTCACACACAAAAATTATGTAAAAATATCCCATTTGCTATTATTTTCTGACCTACAATGTTATTTTTTTTCAAATGTCACAGAAAATAGACGATTTTTAATAATGTATTCAGTAGATGCACAGATAAACATTTAAGCTTAAATTATCTTTTATCAAACATAAGCGCACACACACATACTTCTCATTCAGTAAAATAAAATCATACCAAACTTTAGAAAAGAAGGAAAACAAGATTAATAAAACAACAACAATGCACAGCAAACTTGAGCTAAACCTCAAAGAATCATTCAGAATGATTTCAAGAACATGAATCCAAAACAAATGCGATTGCCCGTGTTCAAGCAAACAAGAACCGGAAAAACACGAAAATAGAATCAGAATGTGTACTTAATGTAACAAGACAAAAACAGGATTTCATATGTTTTGGCCATGGACCCTCATTAAGGATAAACTAAAACTAACATGGCATGACCCCTTTTACATTGTAGAATTCATCTCATTTCCCCCCCAAGACATCGTATTCATTTCCCCTCTTCCTATTTACCACAACTCACAAATACTTTATGATTTCCTATCAGTCATTTTCTCCTGTTCAGCAAAGCAAAAGGGATGTTTTGCTGTTTTCCCCCTAACTTTTTTGTTTGTTTTCTTTTTTGTTCTTTATTGTTGTCTTATGTTTACGCCCAAAAAAGGCCAGTTGGCTGAAAACTTGCAGCAGTCGTGTCTTGTTACATTAAATACACATTCTGATTCTATTTTCGTGTTTTTCTGGCTCAAGAAAATAAACAAAAACTGCCATATCTGATAAAAAAAGAAACATGCAAATGTCCACAGATGTACAAAATCAATCAGCAATAAACTTTACGAGTAAACAAAAAACAAAACAAAACAAACAAAAAAACCTAAAACAAAGAAAGAAATGAAGAAAGGAAGAAACAGGAGAAAGCAAACAAAGCATTATATCTGACTTGAAACTTTAGCTCTCCTTTTTGGAGATGTAATTAAAATGAAATAAACAGAAATAAACAAACAACAGAAATGCTTGAAAATGAAAGTTGAAAGAGAAAGACTCAAAGAGGCGTCATACTTTTAATCAAAAGAGACATAAGCCCTTCTGAAATGGTGCTCAAAACAATACGCCTGATATGATATAAATCACATAAATAACGCACTATTTACAATTCACACACACACACACAAAAGTCGAATCATGTAGTAGGATGGCAGTTCATCAAATCCAAATGCTTTAGATAAACGACTCAATACTTTTACTAGTTTTAGCATAATCATAATGAGCAGAGCTCAATACACTGACATCATTTAAATGTGTTTGATAATCTATAATATTCTGAGGGAATAAACTTACATCAAACATCATCATATATTGGACAGCAAATGACAAAATCTGAAAATTAATCTTATCCTCTTTTTCTTCTATGTATAATAAACAGAAAAAAATCTGTCTTTGAATTCCTTAATTCTGAATTGACAGGAGAGGGGGATAAGGTGAGAGAAAGAAAGAAGGAGAGAGAGAAAGAGAGAAGGAGAGAGAGAGAGAGAGAGGGTGGGGGGAAGAGAGAGAGACAGAGACAGAGAGAAAGGAAAAAGAGAGAGAGGAGAGAGAGAGAGAGAGAGAGAGAGAGAGAGAGAGAGAGAAAGGGTGGGGAGAACAATCAACAATAAGTACGTGATTTTGAAATGCATGGTTTCTAGACACGTGAACATATAAATGGCAGTCCAAACCACAAACTGCATAAGAAAAATTTTAAATAACTGAGGTTTTCATTACACCTGTTCCTTGATCAGTTTCAAGCTTTACTATTATAAAGTTAAAATAAGTAAACAAACAAACAAACAAACAAACAAATATGCAAGCAAATAAACCATAAACAGACAAACATGCAAGCAAACAAACAAGAGGAATAATCTAATTATCAAAGCTCACCTGTACACACACAAAAGTATAATTATTGTAACATTCATAGAAATTATCATTATCCACAAAATCAATTGAAATATGTGCACTGAACTTTCATTTTCAACAATATGAAAGTCTTTTCATTGAAATGCCTTTAAAATATTTTTTTCCCTTAACATTACGACTGCTAAACATACATAATATCATATATCACTAATACAACAGCCAGCAGCACTAAGCTTTCCTGCTGCATACCAATACTTGTCCACCCAATGTTGAAATACATATCTGTAAGTGCATCATACATGTCCTATAATTTCCCCTGTGAAGGCAACCTATAAAAGAAACTCACCATTAACTATCCCTCTTGTAGAGAGATTCCCATCAAGCCTGGAAAATTGCAGGGCAGGGCCCCTGAAGTGGGGGTGGAGAACCCCTGTAGTTAGCAATGAAATGGTACTAGAAGAATTGAAAATCGGCATCATTTCAAGTAGCAACAGACAGACAGAGACCTCAATGACACAACTGATGCAACCCCTGCATTGGTGGGACAGACAACAGTGATATGAGCATCTTGGGTTAAAATTACCAACTGCTCCAACCGAATGGGGGAAGGCAGTCTGCAATCACCCAACATGTGTAATCATGCCCTTACCAAGGAGAAGGGAATATGCGAAAGCATGTGTGACACCCTAAAAGAGTGAATCACAGCAGGGAAAGGAGAAGTCCCCTGTCCACTGACTGCTGACAAGCTATAAGCTGGTCAACAATAATGGGGGTCCTAAATTCGCTACTCCCATAACAGACAAGCTGCGGCTGGATTGGGAGAGGGGCGGAATGCTGGCCGAAACTGAAGCGCTGAAGCGCACTGGCGCAGCAGAAAGAAGAAAGAAGAACAAAGAAGAGAATGGAAGTGTAAGTCCCCCGCCCATTGGTCACTGACAAACTGCAGCTGGTCAAGAACAAAGACAAGCCTCAGTTTGATATTCCCACTATAGTTGAGCCATGGCTTGACAGTGGGAGGGATGCTGACCAAAACTGAAGTGCTTGTGCCCCAGCAGGAGGAAGGGAGACACTGGAAAGCGCGGATGGACAAGGATGAAGAAGAGAACAGCAACAGTACCACGCCCTGAGAGAAAGGGGCTAGCAGTGGAAGTTGGTTCGGCACAGGTCAAAATCTTCACCACTTAACCCGATTGCCCAATTTTTCAGATATATGCCTCTCTCTTGAAGGAAGAAATTAAACAAAAAAAAACAAAAACAAAAGAAAAAAAACCCCACACCAATGGATGAATGATAGATTGGGAAACAAACAGAATTGAGAAAAATCACCCTGCTGAAATCAGTACAATTACAGGAAATACAGTTACAGTGAAACAGGAATTTACAGAACACGCCTTATACGCCTACAGATCTGGATTTCCGACATTAGGTGGACGAGTACTCGTACAGGCCAGTAATCCAAACACTTTTAGTTATTGCATCACTGAGACACGGTACAGTATGCGCAACTGAATATCTTTGTTGGTCCCATCAAGATCTCTCTCTCTCTCTCTCACACAGACACACACACACACAAATACAAAATTTCATTAGCAAACAAAATATCAGAATTTCAACTGGAATGGAAATAACAGTCTTGTTTTCCAATAAATATATGAGAGAACATACAAAAAAATCACCCCTCCAAATACACTCCAAAACACACATGCACACAGCACATTCACGTGAGTGTAGGTTTTTAAATTTCAATGAAAGAGAAAGAAAATTTCCAACCACCAATCATCAGCAAGGAACAAAACAAAACAAAATATAAATAAAACCAACAAAATCTGCTAAGAAAAAAACAACAAAAAACCAAAATGCCAAAACAAATAAAATGACAATCAAAAAAAGATATAAGAACAGAAACTCTTAAAAAAGAAATGGCCTGGCAGGTAATGCAAATCTCCAATCACACATAACCTAATTATCTCAGTCAGCAAAGAACTCGGACACAAAAACAAAGATGGTCTGTTGGCTGTTTAGGCTCAGCAAGCGATGCAATCTCAAATCATTTTAAGACAGCAGCATTTCAATCACTGAACAAGAGAATGCTTACAAGAACAAGATAAATCTGCAAGTTCTTTTACTAATGATATACTGCATGAAACACTGTAGAAATCTCAAACCACAAGACTGCAGAAACTCAGCCCTTTTTGACACCCGCACCCTATCCACCAACTGCAAAATCTTGACCCTTTGATTCCCTCACCCAATCCACAGGAAGCTGGTATAGGGTCAGGGAATCAAAGGGTTAAGTTTTTGCTCTGCTACCATGGTTGACAATGCAGGGTGTTGGTGGACAAGGTGTGGAAGTGAAAAGGTTAGTCAGTCAGCAAGTGATCAACAGGTTGGTCTTGTCAGCCATTGTTTATGGCATACTCAGTGAAACATAACAGGAATTTTGGATGTTCATGTTTGTATTAACAAGTGACTGAGTGACACAGAATCTTGAATCATCTGCAACTGCAACAACTTGATCAGGGCCTGAACAGCCAACAGAACCAGATGGGTTTGTTGGCCAGTTTCTCAATAACATACTACACGAATGGTCACAAAACCTTGGGATACTCACAGTTGTACACAAAATGGATACAATGTCCAATATCTCAAAAATCACAAAACTGCAGCATATTATTCAGTGAGCAAATGACCACTAGAACAAGATGGGCTTATCGGCTGTCTTGTTGATGACGTACTGTGTGAAGCGTCTCAAGAACTTGGGATATTCACGTTTGTACACTGATCTCACCACAGATGCCGGAGCCCAGCCTCCAGGATTGACTGCACACCACAGAATATAAATCACATAAGGCATAAATTAACCACATCAGTGCCAAATACATTATTTTGCCATTTACAAAGCGATTTTTTGCATTGGTAGGATAATAACTAACACAAAATTCTTGCAAGCATTATTGCATGAAAGCAATCATAACTCCCCCCCCTAGTTAAAGGGAAATGAACAATCATCCATTTATGATAGTTTAACCCCATAACTGACACCAATGTAAAATTTACGGAGCTCTCAAAGCCTTCTTTGACACACACAAACACAAAATTAACGAAGGTAGTTTGACACATGTTTCAGCCTAATATAAATGGGAGAGAAGCACTGACTGATGCTGTCAGTCTCAGCAAGGGTTCATAAAAGTGACTGGCTTGCTTTACATGACTTTTTGACCTATGCAACCCTCACCAGATTGGTTTTATTTTTCTGACAATAGAAACAGGTTTTCAGCAAAATGACGATGCCAGGACTGTCTTTCAATTCTGTGCGTTTTCAACCTTTGAAAGTATTTCAGTTGAGTCAAGGACTTATAACTGACTGTAGGATGATTCAGAAGACAATTCTGAGACAAGAAGCGATTGAAAACAGCAGTAATTACTCGCTGTTCATGTGAAATGTGCACCAGACAGACCAGACACGAAAAGTACTGATCGTATGAGCGCATGACACAAAGGGTTCGTGGCCACAGGCAATACTGGCAGCCAGCCAGCACCTCAGTGTTAAAATACACAGTCCCAACATTGTAAAATCACTCACCACTTCCAAGGAGTAGTATTACAAGTGGTAAGGGGGAACTAGGGTGACAGAATGGGCAGGGTGGGGGTAGGAGGGCGTGGCGGAAGCGGACAATGTAACCGGGTCAAGCCACTTTATGTACTAGTACACTGTTAGTAGAATTACCAATCAATTAAAACTGAATCAAGGCACGGACACAGCCAATGACAACTTCTGAGGAAAAACGAAGTATTAATAAACTAAGTACTATTCATATGCATACAAATACTGATGGTGATGACGGACTCTCCAATCGATCTGAAGGATAATTATGCATACTGGTCCTTTATCGCCTGGTGCAGGTCTTCATGCAGGATACAAGACCAACTCTGGAATCACACGTTCTTCTGGAGGCCCCGCATGGGAAGAATTCCAGCTGCCTGGGGTTCTGCTTTTGGCAATTCCTCTTCTGTTGAATAACAGGGGTTCTGCAAGTTCCAAGTCTGATTGTGCTATGCATGCACCATCATCACCAGCTTACTCTATCATGGGTAATATCATCCCAGTTGGTGATACTGATGCCACAGGTGATGAGCTTGGACTTCAGAATATCCTTGCACTGCTTTACCAGTTTTCCCTGGTCATGGCATCCTTTCTTCAACTCTATGTACAGGAACACCTTTAGGATGCAGCCAATATCCATACGGATTATGTTCCATGTCCAGCAAAGCTAACTCTACATGAGGGTCAAGCAATAAATATAAAAACTGTACTCTGACATAAAAAGACTAATCAGACAATGGGTCACATATAAAGACAGTAATCAGACAATGTCTGACATATAAAGACAAAGTCTGATAAACAGTCACATATAATCATAATGATGTATATTTATAGTGCGCCAAACTGTGCTCTAGGAGCTTAAAACTGACCAATACTAAGAATGCACAAAACAGGATGGATAGGGTCAATATAACAAACTCCACGATCAAACGAACTCACCTTGAGATGTTTGAGTGGGTGTCATTCTTTAAAGATGGACACAAAACTTGAAATATATCATACATGCAGGCTTTTTGAATTTTTTTTTTTCTTTTAAGGAAATGATACTACAAAATTAGCCAACGGGCTAGTAGCCGATAAGACTCATTAAAAGTCAAGTTTGAGCAATTGAAAAATAAATTTCACCACAATGGGGTTGAATCATTCCATCTGCCAGCCAACAGTATAAAAGAAATAATATTAAATCATCTAACTTACTGGAATGCCCAGAAAGTCATGAGATGAATGATCACAAATCACAGTCACTAAACACAACAAAACAAAGTTTAAAAGCAAGTTGGTGAAGGGCAAATGAAGTTGGGAAAAAAGGACAGATAAGCGCCACACATCTGCCTCAGACAAAAGCTCTTGCGTGAATGATGAACTCTCGCGTTCTTTCACATGATCTACATTCCTGATGGAATTCTGGGAAGCGAAAGTTAATTTAAACAGGATTCATGGGCTTTTAGATGGGTCTTAAAAGAGGAAAGGTTATACAAACAAAAGCCTGACAATGTCTCACATACAAAGACTGTAGCCTGACAATATCTTACAAACACAGAATGTGGCCTGACCTTCAGCCGTGTAGATGATTTTGCAGGTGATGTTGTCACGCGTGATATCTCCCCCATTAGACGGGGGCTCGATGATGGTCTGACAGATCATGGCCACGTTCATGTTGATGCGAACATACTTCCCACCCTGACAAAACAACATAAAGACTATGACAGAATTCATTATATAACTTTTTTTTTAATGACTGAAATCTATGCATGAGAAAGTGAAAAATTGTCAGCTGCTCAAAAACAACCAAGCATCACACACACACGTAAGCACACACACACGACACACACACACACACACACACACACACACACACACACGCGCGCGCGCGCACTCACACACACGCACACACACACAGAACACACAAACACACTCTCTCTCTCTCTCTCACTCACACACACACACACACACAAAACCAATCACCACACACACACACACACACAACACAACACACACACACACACACACACACACACACACACACACACACACACACACACACACAGACAACATACAGGACAATCTGGGTGATCACAAGAGTAGTTGACCACAATCCACTTGTCAGGTCCTTCATCATTGTTGGCGGTGATGTGGCGGATATGGGACCAGAAACAGGCGTCACGCTGCGAGGCCGGCCATACTCTCTTGATCACATTGTTGTTGATGAAGGTGTCGTCAGACAGCCACTCCACAACATGCGTGCTTTCCAGTGTGGCTGTCACAATAATGATAATGATGATGACATAGCAGTAGTGACAACAACAAGAATTGTGATGATGATGAAGAAGAAGAAGATGAAGATGATGATGATGATGAAAACAGCTTGCTAATGTTGTTCTTTCTGAATTGAATGTATTGTTAAAACAGCCGCTTCACAATATTATTAATATTTTTAAGTCCAGCCAACCATTCAAAGCCATGTCAGGGCTATAACCACCTCAACACACATCAAAACACATCGATGACCCTAAAAAAAAAAAGAAAACCTGAAAAGAAAATTAAGTACACATATCACTGTATTCATAAAAATAATTTGACAATATACCCCTGACAATGGCCATTCCATCCAGAATCCTTACCATCAAGATGATGAGGATGAAGATGATTGTAGCTTGATAACACTGTTTTTGATTAATCAAAAACATTTTTGAAATCATCCAAAGTTCTGCAATTTCTGGGGAAACTGCGACCAATAACTATACACCTCAACTGAATAGGCCTAAAGAAAGAAAGCAAAAAACAAAACAAAAAAAACTGGGATTTATCAACACTCACCCTCCCACTCCAGCCGATTGTCGAAGTCCCAGAAATAGTGACACACTTCATGGCCGGTGATTTTCTAAACAGACAGACAGAAAAACATTTCTAACAAAGATGTAAGTGAAACAACAATTGTACCATCTGTTACACAACAGATCACAGAAAATGGAATCATAACAGGACACAAGGCATCATACACACACCTGTTCCAGAGCAGTAACAGAAGGTCCATAAAAGAAATGTTCTCCGCTGTTCCTTCACACTTTTTAAATTTACCTCTGGGCTATGTCTACATTGATTTACAATTCAGCACTTTCCCTGTGTCACATTTACCGTACTCCAGAGGATGGAGAGCATTCCCCTTTGACACTTACTGTACTCTAGATGTTGAAGAGCATTCCCCTTTGACACTTACTGTACTCCAGAGGTTGGAGAGCATTCCCCTTTGACACTTACTGTACTCTACAGGTTGAAGTGTATTCCCCTTTGACACTTACTGTACTCCGGAGATTGAAGAGTATTCCTCTTTGACGCTTACTGTGCTCCAGAGGTTGGGAGAGTATTCCCCTTTGATGCTTACCGTACTCCAGCACATTCACAATTTTGTGGTATCTTGTTCATTGTAAAACAGAAGTGATTGTGTCATTCCCTTGCTTCGCCTTCTCAATTAGCTGCCTATTACTCATTTTCTGTGTCTGGTCCATCCAAATGGAATGAGGCTTCCCCGTCTCTTCGACATTCATATACTGTCTTCATTCAATTCTGACTTTAAGACTTTATTTTGTTGCCCAGTGATGATTTCCCTTTCGACATGCCCACCATTTCTTCCCATTTCTTTCTTGTCCTCCCCATCCCAGTTTGCAAACACTTTGTGCACACACTAAAGATCCCATGGCAGTTGAAAATCATGAAGAGCAGGGCACTGCCCTGCTGCCTTGGTATAAAAACATTGGAGAGATACATTGATTTCCCTAGTCCCTCCCCTTGAAGACCAATTAGCCTTCTTGCCTTTTGAAGTCTTGGTTAAAAAAAATGTGAATATGAATTTGAAGCAAGGGAGAGGGGATGGGCGCTGCCCTCGTGGAGCTGGCCTCAAGAAAAATTGCGGTCTCTGCCACCTCATTGCTCTACAACCCCAAGGTTATGGAACTATCTAGTTTGGGCCTCAGGACCTGGCCAGCTGGTGGGTTTATGTGCAGGTTTAAGGCTTGTGCTGTGATCATTCTGGATTTTCTCCATCACATGGCACCTGTGACATTAGTGCATTTGGATTCATTCTGAGCGTGGAGACGTCGTCTCGAGAAATTGAAACTGAAACTGTAACACCACCACCACTACTAATATCATCATTATCCTTATTATTATCATTATTATTATTATTATTATTATTATTATCATCATTATTATTATCATCATTATTATTATCATTATTATTATTGTTATTATTGTTATTGAATCATTTTAAGCCTAAGCCTGTGCATGAGCCCTATGCATTGGCAAGGTCTTGACATCCTACTAGCATACTGGTTTTATATATTACTTTTCTATCAGTTTTCTATCAGTCTGTCACTGGAACAATCTTGGCAACATTGTTCCATACTGATAGCCTAGTCAGCCTATACAGACAACATATTCACCTTCACAGTACAGACAGCCTTGACAGGGTCGATGACCACGCCGTTCTCTTCTAGCTCTCGTTTGTAGACCTTGAGGTCTCCCTGGTCCGCGATGCACTGCCACAGGTCATCATCATGCTTCAGAAGTCGACGTAAGTGGGTGTTGGTCACTTCGTTGATCTGCGTTCAGAAAGTGAAGGATCTAGTCAATGGATAAACATGTGTATTCAGTGAGGCCTAGATGACGATGAGTTCCTGTGTTTCAATCTGACTGCACAGACTCGAGTACGTCTCAAGAAAACCTTTGTGTCTGCAACCTCCAGTCCATCTAGTTCTTCAACTGGTTCTTATTAGTGTTTATATCCCAGCTAAGTGATCAGAGCCATATTAGGGCCATAACCATCTCAAAACACACATGCCTGAACCTATTGAAGACCCCTGAAAAAACAAAACCTGGTAAAGAAAATTAAATATACACATCATAGCATTTACGCAAATAAAACAATATGCCCCTGGCATTGGCCATTCCACCCAATTTATCTCAGAGGAGACTGAAAAAACAAACCTGAATGCAAAAGCATAAGCACAGTTAAGCACACAAAAACACATGTAAAAGCTGGCCTATAGTATCTAAAATTGCCACTGAGCATTTTACTTTTCCTCAGAGCTAAAAATGCAATTAACATACATACCTAGTTATCAATCCTAACAGAAAATATGTTCCTTTGTTTTCTGTCATTTTTTCCTACATTTTCTGCCTTGCTGGCCCACCCCTTTCACATTCATACATTTCCATTAACCCTTTGACTAGGTATTCCAAAGTGCTCTTCGCGGGCGGCGAAAAGTACGGCAAAGTGCGGTTTTTCGCTGGTTTTCAATTGCTCGTTCTCAACAAAATGCAGTGTCAGAAATAAAAAACATAGATCATGTTGATCTGTGATCCTTTAAGTTTAGCTTTTTAAAGTCAAAATAAATCAATAAGTGTAACATTTACCGTTTGAAATATGCTTTTGATGATGGGTACTAAATTGCGATTTTGCTGTTGCTGGAACGACGAAATCGGAACGCGGTTTTGACCCCTACCTTGAAAACTCGCCTCGAGGAGATTCGCTGGGTCAGATATCAACAAACCATTTACACAGTCAAAAAGACGACTAAATTTGCTTTCATCCCATGTAAAAAGTGAACTGATAGGCTTCCATTTAGTCGGTTGTTTCGTGTGTTAAAAACTTCCGTCGATGATTTCGTGACCTTACTCAAAACCAATCTCGCCATATTTTCCACTGTGCAAAAGGTCAAGGTTTCAACTTTCAACTTCTGCTATTTGCATACGGATTCAACCACTGGCTATTTTCCTCAGGACTGAGAACAACACGACCTATTTTCGCTTTCTCTTAGCGTCTGACGCGCAATGGCGGACACGAGCAAAGCGTTCGGGCGAGCACATTGGACGTCGAAGTTTACGTCGACCGCTCCAGCCACGACGAATCAAAGCGATCCAACTTATCTAGAGGGTAAGTGAAATATCTTGCAGTTTGTTTACTATTACTTTTCGACATTTTGTTTCCTGATTTTAGAATATAATTGTTTGGAAAGCGCACAATTGCAGCACCCACAGTATCATGAATATGTTAGAAAGTAGGGGTAGGTGACAGTTTAGGGTGCGGTAATTTTACAGAGAGTGAGATCAGGCATATGATTAAAGGAAAATGTTTACAAAAGATTTTTTTAATAATCCATGCCTTTATTATATTTATTTATAATGATGTTAATGAGAGATTAGCAATTTATTGTGGTCACGTGACCAACGCTTTGATCGATCGATAGTCGAATCGGCCAGTGCCCTCCCTTGGCTTCTTGTTGACTTCACTCGATCTGGTTCAGTGTCGTTCAATAATTTCACAATGTTACACCTTTTTCTTTTCTGCCTTTGTGTAAACTTCCTGAATGGTACCATTGAAACAAATCTGCATGTTTATCAATCCTATTATTTTTAGGCCCAAATTATTATCACCTAGTTCAACAGCTTTAAAAGTTTATTATTATTATTAATATTGTTATCATAATTTTTGTTATTGTTATTATTTTACTATCATTATTCATTATTATTTATCATTATTATTATTATCATTATTTCATTATTAGTTTACTATCATTCATTACTATTTATTATCATTACTATTATTGTCATCAAAAATATTTAAACAAAATAAAGTAGGCCTACCAGGTTAATGGGTTGGACACTATGAACCTTCCTAACTAGGCCTATAGTGTTTATGAGATAAATTTGTTGTGCTGATTTGAGTAGGCCTAAATGTATGGGACATTTTACTTTGCCCACTGCTTTGTGAGTTAGGGTAAGGTATATAATTTTATTTTCAAAGCTGACAATAATACTGGTAGGCTTCTTACAGCTCTACACCAATCTCTCTCTCTGTTGATCCTTTCTCTCTTTGAGAGGCAGGGAAGTTAATTGAGCAGGGGTACAAAAGTCCTTGTGTTCCTGCATGTTTTATGTTCTTGTTTTTTGGATTTGTTTTGTTTTGGTCAGTATTTGCCTCTTGCTCTGTATGTATAGGCCTGTTTGTCCCTACAAATGGGATTTTCACATTACACTACAGGATAGAACAGATAGATGTACTAATACTTTCCCTCTACACTATTTTTCTCACAGATGATCTCTTCATGAGGATGAAGGAGCGATTTCTTAAGACTGGCAGAGGGCGGAGACCTAGTCTTTTGGACAACTTTGACAGCAATGATGATGAACTGCGTCTTAACATGTTTTAATTTCCTGTCACTTGTGAAGGGGAATCACTGATCATAGACACTGACAAGTATTTTTTTACATTTCATTACAACATGTTTTTTGTAAAAAGAGATGATTTCTATCTTTTGTGCTTCCAGTTTAAGTTGAAGGCCAGGACAGTTATCTACTGTGATTAAGCAACAGTGAAAGGTCAAGACAATGATATGGAAGCTTTTGATAATGTTCTACACACAGTTAAGGAACAGTTAAAGGTCAAGACATGTTTTAATCATTGTTTAATGATAAAAAAACAACAACAAATTAGCATGTAAAAACTATGAAGATGACTTCTTTGAATGAATGTTGTTGATGTACATGTCTTGTTTGATTCGATATGTAAACAAACGCATTATTTGTTACTATTATCAGCTGACATTTGTTATAATTTTGTCTCTGATTTTTGTTTACAGAAAGATTGAAACCTAATGTCTCGTTTGTTATACTGACAGATCATAAAAAACTGATCATTTTGGTATATGGTACTTTGCAGTAGGATGAATGTGACAGAAGTTACGCAGTCTTGCAAAAAGCAAAATACACAATTTTTCAATAGGTATTTTATCCTTACTCAAATATGGTTTGATTAAACATACAGATGTCTGGGGTTGTTTTACATTGAAAGAGTTTGTCATGCTGAGCAATTTGATATCAAAACCATTTTTGTAACTTTAAAGTGAAAAAAGTTATGGTGCACCAAATATGTGTAAAATTCGCCATTTTTTTCACTGTGACAAATCGGCATATTTCGCATTTTTGACATCTGATATCTTTTCAACCAGCTTTCAGATGAAGCTGGAAAAAATTAGGGTTAAATTTCTTAATTATGTTTATCATATATGATTCATTTCAGTGTCACTGTATTGTATTTCTTAAAGATAATGGAGTTTGAAATTAATGAAAATGGGTCCCTTGCCCAGTTGTTTGGAACGGCGGCGTCCAATTTTGCTATTTTTGTCATTTTCATAGGTCTGTATTTTTATTGATATGCATTTCTGTCCATATGTTTTTTGCACATCAACTTAACAAGTAAAAACCTCCTCAGAAATGATTTTCTGGACTTGTGTGATTTTATATGTGTGTTCAAGGCATGTCTGAATGTGGCCTAAAATACCGTGCGAAAAAAGAAGGAAAAAAATCATAAAAAATTTATTTTATATCCCACATTAAAAAATAAAGTATGTATGTGTTCAGAATGAAAATCTCTATTTTCCCAGCTGATTTTTATACAGATAAGTTCAAATTTGAAAATCACTTTGGAATACCTACTTTGACTCTCGCAGCCAGTCTACCAACTGCAAAAACTTAATCTTTTGATTCCTTCACCCTTTTGCTTTGCTATCATGGTTGACAATGCAGGATGATGGTGGACAGGGTGCGGGAGTCAAAGGGTTAATTCCATTATGTGTGCATTACAGTCTATTGCAAAAAGAAAAAGAAAAGAAAAAAAAAAGGCGGTCCGAAATGGGTCAAACAGATCACAGTCAGTATCAATTTCTCCTTCTTCTCATCTAAGATCCTTTAAAAAAATCAACAGTGAAAATTACATCACTGTTTCCCGCTGGGCACCATCTTACCTCTGTATAGCGTGGGTTGGAGGGAGACAGTGTGATATTGTGATCTGGTTTTGCTGGCTCCTTTTGCTCTTTCTTCTTCTGAAAACAAAACAACAACAGAAAGGAAAATGAAAATACTAGACAAATACATAATCAATGTCTCAATGATTTAAAAGTATAAATACATGAATGAAAAAAATGAATGATTGAATGAATGAAAGAATAAATAAACAAACAAATAAATAAATAAACAAACAAACAAATACATAAACAAACAAACAAATAAATAAACAATCTACATTTGTAAGGATTAGTTTCCTTCCTTCATAATATTTTTTTAAAAGGACATCTATTCCCATATAAATAATTGAATAAATAAATAAATGAAGGAATAAATAAATAAATGAATAAATACATAAATGAATAAATAAATAAATAATCAATTAAACAAATGAACAAACAAAAATAAACCACTACATAAATGAATGAATGAATGAATGAATAAATGAATGAATAAATAAATTAAACAAACGAATAAATATATATATATATACATACATACTCAGCGGGACTTGCAGTCACTAATGGTCCGCTTCTCCCAGGCCTGCAAAGATTTTGGTCTGACCATCAGTCTTAAGAAGACAAACGTCCTGGGCCAAGACACGCCATCTCCACCAGCCATCACCATTGATGACTACGAGCTTGAAGCCATCCATCAATTCACATATCTTGGGTCCACCATCACCGATAACCTCTCCCTTGACACAGAGGTCGACAAGAGGATCGGGAAGGCAGCCACAACACTAGCCCGCCTCACACAAAGGGTGTGGACAAATCCCAAGCTGACCACAAAGACAAAGATGGCTGTATACAACGCCTGTGTCCTCAGCACCTTGCTGTATGGCAGCGAGGCGTGGACCACGCATGCTCATCAGGAGAAAAGGCTCAATACCTTCCACCTGAGAAGCCTACGGCGCATACTTGGCATTTCCTGGCAAGACAAGGT
>JAPXFY010000013.1:41501734-41504234 GCA_030674185.1 Monoplex corrugatus
GAAATTCCACAGCATCATGATTATTATCTCCATTATCATCACAGCTTTGAGCAATACTTTCCACTGATTCTGTAGGCATCAATGTGGCATAGAAATGAGACAGGAAAAAAACAAAAACAACTGTGAAGCCATAGGAGCAGTATCACCTTTCTCAGCATCATGATCGTTGATCTTATTCTTATTTTGCTTAAAGCCCAGCCAATTGTGTACATCCATAGCAGGGCTATAACCATTTCAATGCACTCACAGTACTTCAACAGGTAAAAAAAAAAAAACGGAACAGAAAATTCAGTCCACATATCGATGCATTTGCACACATAATCTAAGGAGATGAACCTGACGATGACCACTCCATCCAATTTATCACACAGGGGATTTAAAAAACATACCTGAATACAAATTTAAACATAACTAAGGACACTAAAATGTTTACATATAAAAACAAGCCTAACTTACCTAAAATTGCTTCTGCTTATCTCATTTCCCTAGAGCCAAAAATACACTTAATATATATGTACATCCTAATAGATAATATATAACACTTTATTGAACATATACAGGTGAATGGATGAGCAAGGTACAAAATGATAGGAAGAAATGACAGAAAGCACAGGAGTAAGACGGGCACAAAGACATTGATAGAAAAGAGGAAATTTCCAGCACAGAATTTTCAGAAGGTGGGGATACTATTTATGCTGAAAGAGCCCTGGCATCCCCACGTGGGATCAGCATTTTAAGACACAAAACGATAAGCATTACATGCATATCACAATCAAGCATCTTGTGTTTCTTTAGTAACTGCTAAACAACTATGAGTGAATTTCAACTGATAGTCTTTTTGTTTGTTTGTTTGTTTGTTTGTTTGTTTGTTTGTTTGTTTGTTTGTTTGTTCTCTTCACATGAAAAAATGTTGATGTTGATTTAATAACAACAAAAAATCACATTATAACAGCGATACTGAAAACAAAGAAACAAAAATGTATGATAATTGTATATTTTATTGGAACTGATTTATGTGGAAATCTTGTAAATCTGCAATGTTTGTTGCTGTTTGTTTTTTTTCACTGACCAAAAGTTCTCATAATTCTGGGTAATATTTCATTCACTAGACAGCCTATTCTGGGCAACATTTTACCCATGAAACAACCCATTCTCGATAACACTTTACTTCCAAACAACCAATTTCGGGTGACATTCTACCCACTATACAACCAACTCTGGATTACATTTTACCCATTAAACAACCTTTTCTGAGACTGAGACTGCATGATAGGGCTGTGCTCTACACTAACCATCATAACATATCCTGGCATCAACCAGACCAAAGAGATACAGACACCTGCGGTGTTGGTTAGAAGATTTAAGCAACACCCTCAATGACGCATCCGTGAAGTGGATGAGACTCATCTGTGTGGTTCCAGTCTTCCCAATGAGCCCACAGCACACTCAACTCTGGGTAGGAGCCGGTCAGAGGCGACAAATCCCACACTGACTTTTAAAGGGACTAATGGTGATTCAAACCCACAAACTTCCAGTCTGTAGTCCATCTGGGTAACATATTACTCATGCTACAGCCTATTCTGGGCATTTTACCCACTAACCAGCCAATTCTGAGTAAACTTCTACCTGCTGCACAACCATTTTACCCACTAAAAACAGCCAATTCTGGTTAACATTTTATCTAGCTGACAAATAAGGGTAACATTTTACCCACTGAACACCCAATTCTGAGTAACCATGAAACAGCCAATTTTGGGTAACATTTCACCCACAAAATCTCCAATTCTGGGTAACATTTTACCCATTAAGTAGCCAATTCTATATAATAGTTTACCTGCTTAAAAGCCATCTGGGTTACATTTTACACATTAACTAGCCAATCCTGGGTAACATTTTACCCATTAACTAGTCAAATTCTGGCTTATATTTCACTCACCAAACAGTTATTTCAGGGTAATATTTCACTTAAAAAAAACACTAATTCTGGGTAATATTTCACTAACTAATTAGCCAATTCTGGGTAACATTTTACCCAATAAACAGTCAAATCTGGGTAACATTTTTACGCATGAAAACGTCATTCTGGTTATACCGGTAACATTGTGCTTACTTAACAGCCAATTCATCTATTTCTACCTTTCCATAAAACATTGATTTGTATAAAAATGTTTTTAAAATGAATAAATGAATAAATGTAAGAAAAAAGCAGACATAAGCCATCACGCCCAAAGACTACAAAACAACAATATAAACTTTTCAACACACATTTACCTCATGTGATCCATCCTAAGAACAGAACATCACACAATCAATATATTTTTTTTATCAACATGTTTATCAAGTCTCATCTGATTCAACTCTGTGTGTGTGTGTGTGGGTATATGTGTGTGTGTGTGTGTGTGTGTGTGTGTGTGTGTGTGTGTGTGTGTGTGTGTGTGTGTGTGTGTGTGTGTGTGTGTGTGTGTGTGTGTGTGTGTGTGTGAGTGTGTGGTGTGATGTG
>JAPXFY010000013.1:41506734-41509234 GCA_030674185.1 Monoplex corrugatus
AAGGACATGCCCCAGTGTTGACCATTCCGTCCAATTTATCACACATTGGGATTTAAAAGACATACCTGATTACAAATTCAAGCATACCTAATGACACCAAAACAAGCATAAACTACCAAAAATTGCTTCCGCATATCTCATCTCCCAAGAGCAATACATGTATCCAATTATCAATCCTAAGAAAAAGTACACAAGACTTTATCGAACACATAAAGTTGAATGGATCAACAAGGCAGAAAATGATAGGAGGAAATGACAGAAAGCAAAGGAGGAAGGAAGAAACAAAGAGAGTGACAGAAAAGAGGAAATTTCTAGCACAGAACTTCCAGAAGGTGGGGATACTATTTATACTGAAAGAGCCCCCAGCATCCTCATGTGGGAGTTCCAGTATACTGTATAGACAATTGTGTGTGATGGTTTAACACATTTCATACTGCGTCAAGAGATCCTCTGACTCAGCTTCCTCTCTCCGTGGACCAAGTCAGGAGGATTTCATGCCCTGAACTGTAGTTTCAGTTTCGAGTATATAAATAGAAAATGACCGCATTGCTGACATGAATCCTTTTCCAGCAAAGGGAGTATACTCTTGTCATTTCCTTTCTGTGTTTACACGACATTTGAAGCGGCAAAAAAATACCTTGTTTTCTGACAATAACCCCTCCGGCCTTTCTCTCTCCTAACTTTACTTGGTCAATAGTTAGTACAGTGACCTATTTTCTTGATAGGAAAAGGGTTAACACAGTCACTGAAAGATGCTGAGGCTGACCCAGAACAGACATAATGTGGAGAATCCTCACTGCTGCCGCACATGCTTGTTACTCAAAGAATTTCACACAAAATCAATACATTCTGCTACCCATTATTAACAGTTTTGCACCTATTTATTTCTGCGACCATCTCCAAATGTACACCCTGCATGACCACTCCATTTTGGTTCTAAGTCTGTTTACAAATTCCTCAATACCAAATGTTCCACAAGTGGTCACCATTCATTTTCTACGTCTGGTCCACACACCTGGAATGAGCTTCGCCTGTCTCTTCATTATCATCATCATCAGGAGGAGGAGGAGTGGGATTAGGAGGAGGAGTGGGAGTAGTAGTAGTAGTAGTGATTAGTAATAGTAATAGCAGTATCATCACTACCATTGTTATCATCATTATTAGTATTATCACAGCTCATTATCATTGTTATAATTTTTGTCATGTCAAGTCAGTCAGTCAGTCAATATGGACAGTACAGACCTTAACTGGGTTCTCACACTGGATCAGACTTCTGACTTAGAGACCTGTTTCTATAAAAAAAACAAAAAACTTTGCATGTGGGTAGGGGAAAGGGGACGGTGGTTTCTGGGAGGGTATTGTGTCTGTGTCTGAGGTGACTCAGATTCTCGCTGAAACATAGTCTCTGGTAACTTCTCTCGTAACTTCCTTAACACTGTATGTGTTATGATTCATCTCTTTTTATTTCTTATTTCATTCATATGCTTATATCATGTGTTAGAGTAGCACACACTACCTGTAAGACAAGGGACCTAACGCTACTATCCTTGAGTAAAAAAAGTGTTTTGAAGTTTTGAAGATTGGGTCTAGCTATGTGGCAATAAAATAGTTTTTAGCAACATTGCAAACGTTCACATGATTTCTGTGGGGGCTTCATACAAAATTGCAGATGGAGGGATAGGATACACATGTATAATACAAATCTCGCTTGAATGAGACACTGATGCAAATAACTTGTAAGTTGGGTAGAACATGAATACATAGGGTTTATGTGAAGGTTTATCGCACATCATTTCAGATCTTCTCCATCACACGGCATCTAGGGCATTTGTACATAAGGAATTTATTCAGAGCGCTTCTCCCACCACATGGTGTTTGAAGCATCTGTCACTCTGTGCTTAATGAATTTATTTGGACCGTGGAGCACAAAATTTTGTGAAAACTAACTGAAACTGTCCACCAGCCTGGCAGTGGCTTGAAGAGTTAGTTTGCTGTAACATTTGTTCTGAACATCCTTGAACAAAACGTTTCACCATCCTCCCATGTAGTAATATAGCGATTCAAACTATTCAGAATAATATCTAATGTACCACTGACATGATTATTATAACATCATTTACCCACTTCCTCAATCCTCCAACCCAGTTGACATATTTTTTAGACTGTGTTGTGTTGTTAGGTTGTGTTTTGGGGTGTGATGTGTGTGTCTGTGTGTGTGTACATTTGCTTGTTTGAACGTGTGCATGCATGTGTGTCTGCCTGTACATCTGTACAATTATGAAAAATCATAAACATGACAGCATCTTGTGTTTAATAAAGGCACTATATACATGTCCAGTTGTTATCATTTTTATTATTGTATTATTACATTACCATTGTGATTACTTACCAATTTTTCACATTATTTGTCTGAACACATCACATGATACATAACCAACTACCTGGCAGTTAAAGGGTGAAGATTTTTCAAATCTCTCAATCTCATGTCAACATGTGTGCA
>JAPXFY010000013.1:41511734-41639234 GCA_030674185.1 Monoplex corrugatus
ATTGGTTCTATATAACATTCAAGGACTCTCTTTCTGATGTGTTAATTGATAGGCATTTGTTGGTAAGAATGTTTGTCATCTTCTTGAATGCTGTTTTGGCTTGGCCGATTCTGCCAGCTATTTCCGATGTGCATCTGCCGTCTGATGAAATGACCGTTCCCAGGTATTTGAACTTATTAACTCACTCCCTACTGGGCGATTTGGAATTTAACATTCCTCTGTCTACTGGGCGTTTGTATAGGTTTTTAAAAAAATCATTAAAAAATAATGGCCACACACATATTCTTTTAATTTTGACACATGATTACCATTATATTGAACAAGCATTTTACAAAGTTTCAAAGCTGTAACCTTTATGGTACTTTTTTGTTGCCAGTTGTAAAACAAGGTATATTTTTATGGTAATAAAAATGAGGGTGATCGCAAGAGCATATAAGGGAAATTCTCACTGTTCTTGAAAAGAGGACTGTTTTCCACATCACATTGGAAATACCAGTAGAGAGTAAACAATAACTAATTGAGAGTTTCTACTCCCTACAAATAAACTAAAATCAATAACATACCACTGATAACTTGTCAATTTGTCACTTCACATTCTCCTGTATACAGGCGGTTTGTACAGGCGTTTAAAAAAATCATAGAAAAATAATGAGGAAATACACTTGAAATTTTCACACATGATTATTGTTTGATTGAATAAGCATATTACAGAGTTTCAAAGTTGTAACTTTTTTAGTTCTCTTTTTGTAGGTGGTGATGAGAGAAAATATGTTTTTGTGACAACAAAATTGAGGGTGGCTGCAACTGGATAGTGGTAAAGTTCACACTGCTCCTGAAAAGTGGACAGTTTTCCATATAAATCACATTGAAAATCCCTGTAGAGAGTGAACAATGGCTACCTGAGATTTCTACTTTATACAATTCCACTACAGTCAGCAAAAATCTGCTGACTACTTGGCGATTTGTAGTCGGCTTCAGCATACCAAGTACTTGAATAGAGTTGGAAAATTCATGAAAAAATATTAACAAAGCACACATTCTTGAAACAGTAACATATGATTATTGTTTGACTAAAAAAGCACAGCACAAGGTTTCAAAACTATAACCTCAACACACCCACACACAGACACACACACCCAGACACACATACACCCACATCCATACACACACCATACAAACACATTCATACATACTACATCCACCCACACACACACACACACACACACACACACACACACACACACACACACACACACACACACACGCACACACACACACACACACGCACACACACACACACACACACACACACACACACACACACACACACACACACACACACACACACACACACAACACACACACCACACACACACACACACACACACACACACACACACACACCCCACACACACACACGCACACACACAACACATACACAGAGTGCACACACACAGTACAAACATCCACACACAGTACAAACATCCACATGCACATAAAAGTGCAGATGTATACACCCCCCCCCCCCCCACACACACACACATATCACACACTTATTCACATCACACACACACACACACACACACACACATATACACACACACACACATATCACACACTTATCCACATCACACACACACTCACATACACCACACACACACACACATACACATACACACACACACACACACACACACACACACACACACACACACACACACACACACACATATCACACACTTATCCACATCACACACACACACACATCACATATACCACACACACACACACACACACATACACACACACCACATATATACACACACACACACACACACACACACACACACACACACACACACACACACACACACACACACACACACACACACAAATACATGCATTTCATTCATTGCTGTTCCATTTCCAAACTGTATTTTGCTAGTTCCCCTTATGCCTGAAGGCTTTGATCACTGCATCTTTGTTTCATCAACCATGTGCTTCATAATCAGGTCACTGAATATTTGGTCAAAAAATGAACGGAGGCGCGGTCTGTAATGCCATACAAGTTTAGCCTATGTGTTTTGCTATCTGTATATGGAGGAATAACTGAAAAGAAAAACACACACACACATAAAATCTTCAAGCAGACATTCATCACGAAACAACAAAACCAACCTCTGTCAGATCAGCAAGTGCGCTATTTGGATAGTGCTGCGCTACGAAGGCCACGGGTACACACTATCTGTGTCACTCACCACACCCACCCCTCTCTTCCTTTCACCTTCTCTGTCGCACACATTTTCATCAATTCCATCCCTTCTGATGGGCTAAAACCACTTTCTTCATACTGTTCTGCATCTTCAGAGTCAGACCACTTGGTAAGAATGATTTATTTTGCCTGACATAAAGTGCAAACACGTCTTGTTCGACCGTTGTGAGCGCAACTCATTCGCAGGTGAGACGCCACTGTTCTCACATGGTAAACAGGAATGGGGTCAGCACAAAGATAACTCTGTGGCTGACCGGTCATAGGTCACTCGCCATGTGCAGTGGTCAAATGTTACTCTGTGGTAATGAGGCTTTAGCGTGACCCCCTTCAATTTTCACTACACGGCACTATTTCACCAGTGGGAATTTTTGAATGCACAATCCGCATATCAGTCCCTTAGTGCTGAACCGCATTGCCGGAAACGTCCGCATATCAGGCCGTTAGTGGGGAGTGAGTTAACCGGTGTCAAGGTTGTGCCATTTGCTGTTATTTTGCATGAGGGATTTCATGTTTTTTACTGATCACCATGACTTCAGTCTTCCTGCTGTTTAGTTCCAACCCCTTACCTTTGCTTTCTGTTTCTAGTATATTCACAAGGTTTTGTAGGTCCCTTTCATTTTCTGCAATTAGCACGGTGTCATCTGCGTACCGAATGTTCTTTATCATTTTCCCTCCAACCTTTAATCCAGTGTCTTCTTCTAGGTTTCTCATGATGTTTTCGCTATATAGTGAAAACATCTGGTGACAAAACACAACCCTGTCTGACTCCTCTTCTGATGTTTTGAAAAGAGCTTATATTGTTTTCTATTCTCATTGCAGCTGTTTGTTCCCAGTACATATTCCTGATTATTCGTAGATCTTTTCCATCGACATTGAGTCTCTCCAGTTGGTTGATCAATTCTTCATGTCGTACCCGATCGAAAGCCTTGGTATAGTCAACAAAGCATAAATACAAATCCTTATTCATCTCAATTGACCTCTCTATGATAGTTCTTAGGATGTATATGGCATTAATAGTTCCTTTCCCCTCCACAAATCCACACTGTTCTTCTGCTATTTCTCTTTTGATTCTATTCCTTGTCCTCATCATGATTATTCTTAACAGGATTTTTGTTACATGGCTCATCAAACTGATTGTGCGATGGAGTTCGCATTCTATAGCCCCTGTCTTCTTTGGAAGTGCAATGAAAATTGATTTTGACATATCTTCGGGGATTTTTCCAGTGTCATAAATTACATTTAGGAGGACTGTTATTTTTTCTATGCCAAATTCCTCCAGGGCTTCAATCGTCTCTGTAGTAATGTTGTATGGTCCTGGGGCTTTTCCTGGTTTCATCTTTTTCAGTGCTGCTCTAACTTCATCTTTCATTATGGGTGGTCCTTCAAAGTTCTTTTTTATAATGTGTTCTTCGTTTCTGTCATCCTCAAAAAGGTCTTTAATGTACTCTCCCCATCTGTCTAATATTTTGTCTTTTTCCATGATAAGCGTGCCATCTTTCGATTTTTAGCAACCAGTTGATGTGCATGTATTTTTCCTGTGGACAATTTCTTCAATTCGTCTGTACATACCCTGAGGATCCATTTTGTGGCGTTCTTCTATCTCTTTGCATTTTGTGTTCAGCCAAGCTTCCTTAACTTCATTGCACCTATACCTGATTTCTTTATCTTCCTGTATATATATCTCCTCGTCTCTCTTTGCCTTCCTCCTTTCCTCCATCAGGCCCAAAATTTCATTAGTCATCCAGCTCTTTTTTGCTTTTCTATTTGCCTTAGGGATTTCTTCACAAGCTTCATTTATAGAACTTCTCAACTTTGTCCACTGTTCCTTACTGTCACCAACGTCTTCCAGAGCACTGAATTTGTTTTCAACATGTACATTAAATTTTTGACATATCATTTCATCTGACTTTAAGAGTCCAAGGTTTAGTTTGATGCTGCTTTGGTCTGTTTCCTTTTCCTCAATTTCAGCCTAAACCTTCCCACTACAGGATTGTGGTTACTGTTGCAGTCTGCGCCTGGTAATGTTTTTGCTGACAGTAAAGAATTTCTAAATCTTTTGTGGATTAGGATGTAGTCAATTTGATTTTTGGTATTATCTCCTGGACTCATCCAAGTCCATTTTCTTCTGTTAGGCTGCTCAAACCAGGTGTTTCCTACTATGAACTCATTCATCTGTGCCCATTCTACAAGCTTCCCCCCTCTTTCATTTTGTGTACCAAGGCCATGAGGTCCAACTATATCCTCCACCCTATCCTGTCCCACTTTAGCATTAAGATCTCCCATTATGACTTAACTTCTTGTGATTTACATTGGACCTTGGCCACCTCTAAAACTTCGTAGAAATCGTCGATGTCTTCCTGAGTACTTGCGGATGTTGGTGCATACACCTGTATGATGTTGATATCAAAAAGTTTGCCTCCGAATTTGACCAGTAAAACTCTGTCGGACACTGCCCAGTATCCCTTAACTGCTTTTGATTTGTCTTTGTCCATTATGATGCCTACTCCTCTTTCATGTGAATTACCACCAGAGTATATCACTGTATATTCCCCTGATGTTATGATGCCTGCCCCCTTCCATCTCACTTCCCCCAGTCCCAAAATACTGATGTTAAGCCTTTCCATCTCCATTTTGATGTTGTCTAATTTACCTTTCTGCAACATTGTTCACTTGCAACATGCAATATGCATCTGTGTGTGTGTGTGTGTTGTGTGTGTGTGTGTGTGTGTGGTGTGTGTGTGTGTGTGTGTGTGTGTAGTGTGTGTGTGGGGTATGTTGTGTGTGTGTGTGTATTGTGTGTTGTGTGTGAGTATGTGTGTGTGTGAGTTGTGTGTGTGTGTGTGTGTTTTGTGTGTTTGTGTGTTAGAAACATGATTAATGCATTATGCATGTGTGTGTGTGTGTTGTGTGTGTGTGTGTGTGTGTGTGTGTGTGTGTGTGTGTGTGTGTGTGTGTGTGTTGTTGTTTTTTTGTGTGTGTGCGTGTGTCTGTGTGTGTGTTTGCGTTTGCGTTTGCGTTTGCGTTTGCGTGTGCGTGTGCGTGTGTGTGTGTGTGTGTGATTTAGACATGCTACATGCATTTTAGTAGAACTGACTTTTAATCTTATACTGACAAATCTATAGAAACATGCACAGCACTTGAAAACTTGCTTTCACAAAACAAAAAACCCACCGTCGCTACATGTATTACTAACACACAGATCATGCCAGATAACCTTCACAAAGACAAATCTTCAGAAATATCACATTACTATATACTTGCTTCCATATACTGACACGTCTCAGCCTTACCTCCTGAAAAAATAACAATACAATTACTTCATATTAATTGTGAAAGTGTTAGGGCTTATTACACTTGATACTATTATTTTTGTTTTGTTTATTTTTAAAATGTTAGTGCTTATTACTATAGACTTTTTCTTCTTTTTTTTTTTAATGTTAGGGTTTATTACACTTGACTTTTACTTCTTCCCCTTCCCCCCCCCCCCCCCCCCCCTTTTTTTTTTTTTTCCTTTTTTTTTTAACATTTTTTCTTGGGTTTGTGCATGTTGTTTCTGCCCACACTGTGCAGGTGGTATCTTGCTGCAGTCTGCAGACTCTCATCTTTGGTATGAACGCAACCTGGATGTTTTAATGCTTCCATAAGCTGCAGACGAATGACAAAACTCACAGAATCCATAATGTGCATACTTGATGTTCTGTGTACATATAAACACCTGAAGGAAGTTTAGGCACGAACAATTCTGTGTGCATGTTGACGTGGAAGATCAGAAAAATCTCCACCCTACACGTAAGCAGGATCAAACATCAGACCTTCTGACAGCAAGCCTGCCGTCTCACCCACTTGACTTTTATGTCCATCAAGTGGAGTTTACATTTAACCATTTTATTAGTGAGCTGGGATAAATTTACTTCTAACAGAGTTACATTTAACCACTTCATATGTCTGACTTCTTATCTGCTTAGCTACTGCACCCGTCAAGCTATTTTCAAATTCTTTACATTTTTTTGATGTTACAAGTACTAATCATTCCACACTTACATGTGATTTGTTTAACATATAGATATGAGGAATGGAGTTGTCTAGTCTTTGAAGTTGTTCAGTCTTTAGGAAAGAGACTACAAACTGAGCACAAATTATTATATAAAGTATAGTCATATTGTTCCACTTACTTCCAAGATTCTTTGGCTATTTTGTACAAAGTCCACTAAAATTCTCACTGACTATCTACACACTTGTCTGTTTGCCTGCCCATCTATCTATCTCTCTCTTATCTATCATCTTTCTATTTATCCTTCCTTAACTCCGTCCCTCCCCCAAACTACCTATCTACTTACTATCCATCCATCCATCTATCTATCACCTCTCTATTCCTCCCTCCCTTTCTCCCTCCTTTCTCTCCCCAATTTACCTACCTACCAACCTACCTACTTACTGTCTGTCTTTCTGTCTACCTATCTACCTACTATCTATACATACAGTAATACACACACATATGCTTTCAGTGGGATTGTTTGTTTCATTCATTTATTTTTTAGCTGACCATTTACCAAGCCAGGCTTATTCACTGCCTATCTTGACACTTCCATCATCCTGCTGGGTATCAGTATTTCAACATCCCGTTCCCATCCTGTTTCAAGACCTTGCCGCTGACGCATACTGTTCTGTGCATGTTCAAAGAGGCTGACAGTTAACTGCTGGCAGATTTGACTGCAATACATATGGAACTGTCCAAGCGTGATGAAGTGTTCTTAAACAAACTCCAAACTCTAACTGAGGGAAATGTATGCAGTGATGTGTATGACTGTCGCTTTGTGAAGAACCAGAAAAACACAAAAAATAAAATCAGAATGCATACTTAATACAACACAATAAGATAGTTGCAAATTTCTGCCTGAGTGACCTTTGCCAAACGTATACCAAAGACAACAAAGAATTAACATGCAAAACGGCCATTTTTCCCTGCTGAACGCCATGTCAGGGAAGTTTTCTACCATGTTTTCTGGAAGCACAGAGCACTTGTTCTTCAATGTCTTTTGTATAATGTATATATATGCCCGTTGGCCAAAACTTTGAGCCTGTGTCGTTTTGTTATATCAAATGTGTTCTGACTCTTATATTCTGTTTTTCTGGTTCCTTGAACTATGGCAGTCACTATGACTTAAGATGTCATTTTGTTGTCTTGTTGTTAGTATTTCATTCAGACTCATTACATACTGCTTGCAATACGTGCATGACGTAGACCTTACCTTTTCTTCTTCTTTTTCTAGTTTGTCCAGTGTGGCATCCACAGCATCATAGAACTCATCTTCCGTGATCATGCAGTGAGGCCCTTCCTGTGACACAGTGTACTGCATTCACAACATCACCACCACAAAAGCAACTGCATAATTTCAACAGTTCACAATCAATATTTCACAAGGTAAGATGGCTTTTGAATCATATAATGTTAGTAACTAAAACTGAAAGCTAAATGTCAGAAATGTCATCACCTGTACTTTGTCACTATCATGAAATTGCCCATCCAATGTCATAATCTGTGCTTTGTCACAATAGTGAAATTACCTGTCCCCCTTCTTTCAATCTTCTTTTAAAGACAGAGAGAGATTGAGAAGGGGTGGAAAGAGAGGGAGGGGGAGAGAGAGAGTGAGAGAGAGAGATGAGAGAGAGAGAAAGAGAGAGAGAGAGAAAGAGAGAGAGAGAGAAAGAAGAGAGAGAAACAAGCACAGCCACACACACACAAACAGCTCAATCAACAGGAACAGTACAAACACATCATATTCAAAAGTTGCCCACTATCCCATGCACTTTCCATCAACACACCAAGTTGTAAAACAAACTTGTAGGTTCACACATCTACCTACTTATCTGAACAATTTCTGCTGTTGGGACATTCAGTATGTGGTCTCCAAAATATGTCTGATCAAAACAGGCACTACTGAACTTCATGAAGGTGACCTATAGGCAGTGTACAGTCCCTGGGGATGGCTTCACAAAGGCTTCAGCTCAACAGTTCCTACAGATTTCCTGGTCCTGGGACTTTGATTGTATGAATCTGGGTTTGCTTGGTTAATGCAGAACTGAAATAAGCAACATGGAAGCAATGGCACTGAAGTAATGGGGTAGGGTGGGGTAATTATCCACAGCAGCAACAACAACAAAATCTAACCTCATAGTCTGGGCCACCAACAACATGCAGTTTCCTCTCTGACAGCACAGCTTTTTGGGCCTGCTCGTACTTCTTCCTCTTCTCCACCTCCTGAAACACAGCGCAAAACAATTATAACTATCACACACAGAAATAACTGGAAACATACCAATCAAGAAACAATACATTCACTGATAGGCTTGGTGGTCAAGTATTTAAGGCGTCACATTTTCAATCGGAAGGCCTGGGGTTTGATCCTGCCCGGGTATCTCCTGCCTGGTGAGTAAAGGGGGATATTTTCCCATCTTCCAGGACACTCACACAGAAACATCAAGTAAAAACACTAAAAATTCTGCAGGTCATGTCAATTTTCGGTGGCTCAAGGAAACATGAAAACAGCCAAAATGCATGCCCACTAGAATATGCAGACTATGCAGCAAAACACTGCCTGCACACAGTAAGCAAAACAACCTGCATATAAGCATAAAAAAAAGTGAAATGCTTTAAACACACACACACGCACGCACACACACAAAATTTCAGACTGAATTTGTCACTGACCTTCAATTATACATTCTGGCCTGCAACTGTTTCAACGTAACACTTTCGAATGAAAATAAAACTTATCAGTACATCAGCCATCTTTCTCATTACCTCTTCCTCCACCACGACTCTGAATGGTAGTCTGCATATTAGTCTGTGGAATGAGAATTCAAACTCACTTTTTCTGAGCAGTAGGCATTTAGCACATTTTCTTTATTTGATCCTGGACTGAGCTCCCACGTGCATTTGAATATTCAAGTCGACTTTTATGTGTGTGATTGTTTTTTTGTTTTGTTTTGTTTTGTTTTGTTTTGTTTTGTTTTTACCCCACCATTAACTCACTCGCTACGTATGATTATGCCCCTTGCCGTTCCCCTGATACGCACCATTTGTATAGGTCATGACAAAATTCTCATACAAACAAATGAAAACAGACAGTTTTGAAATTTGGCGGGTCATATATTAAAAGATTGGAGTACAAAATGCTGAAATTTCAACTCTCTAACCCTCATGGTTGCTGAGTAATAGTACAAGTAAAATTAGAGACATTTTCAGGTGAAAAATGTCTTACAAAATACAGTCAGGTCAATACATCAGTTCCTACGGTCACATTTTGAATGAAATTTCATAAAATCCAACGTGCAAACACTCCATATGCGCTGAAGAAAGAGATTGTGTTGAACAGCACTGAGTTGTTGAGTTTTGTTCAGCCATTTGCTTTTCCACTGTCTGCTTCACTGCGGAGATAGTGGGTCGTGAGCTTTGCACTGTCCACACACCAACTGCATAGTACAATGACCTCATGGTCTGAAACGAGGCTAAGAATGACCAAAGAATCTATTTCTGACTATCAGTTTCAGTATCAGTTTCAGTTAACAGAAATACTGAAAGCCCCATGAATTTTCAAAACTAAGTCGAATTTCTTCGACGTTAATAGACAAGCATTGTTGACACATGATCGGGAAACCCCAACGCTCGTAGCGAGAGAGTTAAGGCAGTCACACTCCATTCTCAGGAAGGGGGGTGGGGGCAGACGGACGCCCCTCCAAAAACTTGAAGAGGATGATGATTATGTATCTATGATAAGAAAGGTGTACTGATGGCATATCGCACTCTACTGGGACAAAATATTAATCATGCCTACTACAGGACACATTTGTCACTTCAGGTCTTCCAGATTACCGCTAGCCACACTCTTTCTCTCTGCAACACCCAAGATGGTACAAGCAGACAGAGAAAAGAAGACAGAAATAGCTTCATATGAAAAGGAAAAGGACAGGGAGATGCTGCACTGTGGTCACACACTCTTTCCAATGAGAAGAGCCTGAATTTCACATGGTAAAGAATATGGAACAAATGACCAAAAATACTCACCCTCTCCAGACGTCTTTTCCAGGCTTCCTCACGTTGTGACATGAGGTCGATGCAGTGTGACAGAGTTGCAATGATGCCTGCTGTCGTCGCCTTGAAGGTTATCGCCTCACCTTTGAAATCCACACTGTGGCCCCCATGTTGTGACAATATTGATTCTGCCACAACAACAATGATGAAAATGAATGATGGAAATGGTTTATAGGAAGAAGGAAGAGGAGGCAGAGGACTGATGCGGAAAAGCAGGAACAGGAGGAGGAGGAGGAGGTATTTCCAGTGAAATGTTCTTTCAGATGTGCCAACCCTGTAACATCCAGGCAAAAGTGAGAATAGCAAACAATGGGTGAGAGTAGCAGGGTATTCATCTGTGTACTATTTCCATAAGCCAGCCACTGACATGACTTAGGTGCCCTTAACAAGCAATTTGATATTCTGCATGCACATACACACGAACAGTGTTTGGGCACTGGCAGGTTCGCACACATGTTGACCTGGGAGATGGGAGAAACCACCACCCTTTACCTAACAAGTGAAAGTGTCTAGATCAGGGCTGTTAGTGGTAAAATCTGTTTTTCCTGAAAATTGGCCGGGGTCCAGGGGCCGCCCAGGCCCCGTTGGGGTCCAGGGGCAACGCCCTGGTGGGGGTGCAGGGGGGCAAAGCCCCCCTCCGAAAATTGAAAATATGACATTTTGAAGCCAATCAGAGGGCTTATCCTGGCAGCAAACTGGGTAATTTTTAGTTTTTGGGTTTTTTTTGGTTTTTTTTTTTTTGCTTTTTTTTTTCTTTCGCGGAAGCACTTTGACTTTCCTGAAATGGGATCACTGTATTCGCGGATTTCGCGAAATCGCTGAACTCTAACAGCCCTGCTAGATGAATTGAATCCAGGACTGTCTGAGTGAAGTGGGACATTTACCTGCTTGACTACCACACCTGTCTGGTGTCACCACAAGCCCTTCATCACATGGACTGAAGCTTGTGGAAAGCAAACTTTCTGAGCTTTGCGAGTGAATACTTTTGTAGTTTTGAAACATACATATATGTAGCAATGCCGCATGAAAAATTGAAATTGGGTTTTGAGTTAAAAGATGTATATGGTTTTGAAGATATTGTTGTTCTGAGTAAAAAGCAGTTTAAATTTTTAAAATCGGACCAATAGTTCACGAGATATTCCAATTTGAAGCGTCAAAAATTTCTTAAATTTTGGTACCACGTTTTAGTGGGACAAAGAAGAGATGTGTGGGACAGCTGTCACAGAACAAACCCATCAAATGGCATGGTATGCTGATTTTGCTGGAAATGACATTCATTTTGTAATTGTGAGAGACAGACAGGATCAAATGTCATGAAATTTTGATCGTTGATGTATTTTTGTATGCCGAATTGAATGAAACTATTATCGTAACTCTGCGACGAGCCATTTTTGTCTTATTACAGGAAACTTGACATTTGGCATGTTTTATCAGTTTTTCATTAATAATTGCCCATATTGTATTTATAACAGACAAAAATGAAGCTAGAAACAAAACAAGGATATATAATCATTTCATGAGATAGATATAAAATCATTTTGCTCATCGTTCAAGTGTCTTATTACTGCAAATCAAACCAAAAAAGTCATGATTCGCTACTTCAGTATCTTATGAATAATTTGTAATATTTCATCAGTTTCTGTACATATAAAAGGAAATCTGAGAATCAATGACTTCTGGAATCACGTCAATAATTGAAATATTAAAAATTACTGCATGCTTTTATGCTGCAGTCTATCCAAAAATATCATCCGATCAAAATTCTTCTAAAAACTAAACACACATAACACACATACACATACATACACACAAAGGAAAACATTACAGACAAGATTTTTGTACATTACATTTGATTTTGATTTTATACATCAGTGTTTAGAGAAAAAAAATTCAGTAGACTGTGGATGAGTCAAGTCCCTAAACATTTAGCACAGCCTGAGTCTAAAGAAAACTTCAGGAAGGATATGGGACCACTCGCCATTCAGGAATAGGTCACTTAACTCCTGCAGTAGAGAAATATATAAATCTCTGCATAATATATACTATTCATTGAGAGATTGGAAAGGAAAGGAAACCATGATGCATAGTCTAAACATCAATATTACTTTAACATTAAGCCCAAACTTGCGACTTTAATTTTTAGCATATTACTTGTAAAAATCTACCAAAGCTGAGCAATATGCTAAGTATTTCCAGTGTAATCTTGCCCTTTAATACAAATCAATAACAATAGGCTACTATTAAATAAGATGCAATCTTTCCTTTAAAACAAACTGATGACAATAGGCCTATCCTTTTCAGATACTGACAACAAACTGAAACAACTATGTAAGCTAATGGATGGCTACTTTACAAATAATACAACTCATAGCCTTCTATTCAGCTGCAAAACCTAAAGAAAGAATATTATAACAATGACAGAAGATTTTGTTTTGTGACATTCTAAATCTCTGTGTGTGTTAGTGTGTGTGTGTGTGTGTTGTCTCAGAGAGAGAGACAGAGAGAGGATCATGCCTGTTAACAATGACTTGGATATAAATGTATTGGGGCCTATTTATTTATTTATTCATTTCTTGATCTCTGAGAGAGAGTACAATGACTTGCACAGAATTGTTTGTTGATTTGAAAAAAAAATTATTTAGACCTATTTATTCATTCATTTATTTATTAGAGAGAGAGAGAGAGAGAGAGTTGGGGAGGCAGGTATGCACACCCCTCTGTTTGGGCAAACCCATTTTCCACGGCTCGGCGAAGCCCGTCGAGCACATAGTATTTTTAGTAGTAAGCTCGCCCGTCGTGGGGTGAGTAGATCTACACAGCGACATGCAAATTGGCATGAACTCGGGGAGGAAATGGTTGACGAACCTAGCTTCGGCTGACAACTCCGAATCGAGTTCAAACGCAGTTGTCCTTTTCTTGAAAAATACAATGTTACAGATAAAACAGAACTTGATCTGTTGGTTGCTAGTCTTTGTGTGACAACGCGAAACTTGCTGAGCTGAAACTTGCACACTGTTCTGTTCCGCGCAGTAGGCCTATGGCGTCGGCACATTGCGACGTTGTTTTGCTACTGATCTGGTATAGATCCTCGTGTAAAAAGTTGCCGTACGGCCGTATTTTACTTCAAATTGATTTCATATTACACATGCATATAGAAAAAAGCATGTGAAATCGAATCCCGCCGACGAGAAGTTCCAAAAATGGCGACTTACTTGCAAACGTTTTCGATGAAAAAAAGCAAAAGTTTGGAAGCGTCGATCTCGGTTCGAAACTAGCACACATAGCTCTCGCCGGGATATATCATTCTGTTACATTAATTCTCATTGGCTGCAAAATTACAATGTGATTGGTTCACAAATATAGCCGTACCGACCGAAATAGTGAAGCACCCCGAACAAACTTTGATTCTGAACGCATACCGTCGCCGCGAGTGCGCTCGAAACGCGGATTTTCGACTTTCTCATCAAATAACTAATTCTATTTTCGCTCTAAGTATATAAAAAGGCAATCATTCAAATCTTTATTCATTTCTAATTCACATAAGACAAAAAATAAGAATGAAACACCGATTAAAGAGGCAGTAATACTTGATTGAACTGAAGACCCCCCCAATTTTGCGGCTGGCCCCCGTTTTTTGTACCACAAATTTGATGTCGCGTTTCGGTTCGCGCGGCATTGCTAATATATGTGATCCATCTAATCAGCATGGAACCAGAGCTATATGCATGCACATACACACAAACCGGATTTAGGCAATGGCGGGTCTGCACACATGTTGATCTGGAAATGAGAGAAAGCACCACCCTTTACCTATCAGGCAGAAGAGTCTAGATGAATTGAATCCAGGACCTTGTGAGTGAAGCTGGACATTCACCCGCTTGACTACCACACCTGTCTGGTGTTGCCACAAGCCCTTCATTGCATGGACTGAAACTTGTGGAATGCAAATTTTCTAAACTTTGCAAGTAAAATACTTTTGTTGTTTTGAAACATACATATATGTGATCCATCTAATCAGCATGGAACCAGAGCTATGTGCATGTGTATACACACAGACAGGTTTTAGACACTGGCAGGTCCGCACACATGTTCATGTGGGAGATGACAGAAAGCACCATCCTTTACCTATCAGGTGAAAAAGTCTTGGTGAATTGAATCCAGGAACTTCCAACTGAATCTGACGTTTACATGCTTGACTACCATGCCCATCAGGTGCCATCACAAGCCCTTCGTCGGGTGGATTGAAACTTCTCAAAAGCTAACTTTCTGAACTTTGTAGGTGAAATATTTTTGTTGCTTTGAAACATACATATATATGATCCATATGATCAGCATGAAACCAGTGATATGTCAGTGAGACAGAACAGCAAAAGAGAGTGAAATCAGGTGTAAGGGTCAGTCTGAGTGAATTTCAGCTTATGGCAGAAACGTACTCTTTAGACATCAAACTTTTGTTCAAGTGTATGAATTCAGCTTAAAAGTGTCATTGAATTCAAAATCAAGCACTTGTTTATCTACACAGTCAAGACTTGGTGATTCTTCCAATCAATCAAAAAAAAATTTTCATTTCAGAAATGTGTGCATCAAAATACTCAAAAACTGAGTTAGTATTGATTCTGTGCTCACGAGTCATATAAAAACTTGAACCCCATCCCTCTACACTCCTTCCCTATCCCCTTAGGGAAACAAAACTTACCAAGGTCTTTCCCTCGAAGCCCGACATTCTCTGTGTGAGAGGAATGGACTTCAGGTGTATTATGATCCAGATCAATGTCATCTTCTATTTCGTCAGGCACTGAAGCACAAAAAGTGTCATTTCCAATCAGAAGACATAGCAAACACTCACACCATTCAAATATGTTTCAAAAAGTCCCATTTTCAATCACAAAATATACCAAACTATTCAAATATACTTTTCAAACTTTTGTTAACCCTTTGACTCCCACATCCTGTCCACCAACATCCTTCATTGTCAGCCATGCCAGCAAAGCAAAAACTTAACCCCTCTGACTTCCTCACCCTATCCACCAGCTCGTCAAAGGGATAAGTTCTGGCAGTTGGTGGTGTTGAACTCAAAGAGTTAACTGTAACATCTGCGTTTATTTAAATTAAAATTTAGTATCAAAGTGACTGCCAGCGTTCAAGCAAGTAGAAAACAGAAACACATGAAAACAGAATGAGAACAGCAAACATGACAAATAGTATTAACAAAGAAACAAATTCACGACATTCTAAAACAAACAAACAAACAAACAAAAAGCTGAACTCAAGAAAAATTTCTTTAACATTACTGTGACCGAAACTAATGGCTAAAATATTTAGATAGTAAAAATTTTCTTATGAATCCTGATGAGCTGTCCATTTTAAATCTTATTTTAGGTAGTAAAAATTTTCTTATGAATCCTGATGAGCTGTCCATTTTAAATCTTATTTTAGGTAGTAACAATTTTCTTATGAATCCTGATGAGCTGTCCATTTTAAATCTTATTTTAGGTAGTAACAATTTTCTTATGAATCCTGATGAGCTGTCCATTTTAAATCTTATTTTAGGTAGTAACAATTTTCTTATGAATCCTGATGAGCTGTCCATTTTAAATCTTATTTCAGTTGGATCAACTGTTGTGTTTAAATTGAAAAAAGACAACTGACTGCCAGTCTTTCGTTTTTTCAAAATCAGACAGCAATTAATTACGCAATTTCAATATATCTAATACCACTAATAAAGATTTATGTAGCACAATATCCTAAAAAGCAAACTCCTAACAACTTTGTAAATTACAGAAAACATTATGTCATCAAAAACAAAGTTTTAAAGAATTGTATTTAAGCATTTCATGATGTGGTACAAGAAAATAAAACAACAGTATACGCTAATCAGGTGTGTGTGTGTGTGGGGTGGGGGTGGGGGTGGGGGTGGGGGAGTACACATCTGAAGCAAACGACATGCTTCAATATATCTCACATTATACACACACACACACACACACACACACCACACACACACACACACACACACACACACACACACACCTACTGAGGCACTTGCGCTGGTGAACCCACTTACACTAGAATAAGGTATGCAAACAGATCAATGAAATCTACATGTATAAGCAACATTTCTCAGACAAAAGGTCATATATTTCTCAGACAAGCGGTCATATAAGTACCTAAACTGTTAAAGAGTTTAACCCTTTGACTCCCGAACCCTGTCCATCAGCATCCAGCATGGTCAACCATGCTAGCAAAGCAAACACACAACCCTTTGACTCTGTCACTCTATCCACCAGCTTCCTGCAGGATGCTGGCGGATAGGGTGAGGGAATCAAAGAGTTATGTTTTTGTAGTTGGTGGATAGGGCATGGGAGTCAAAGGATTAAACTCAAGAAGTGAGGGGTACTCACAGTCCTGAGTTCGGCCATGCTGCATAGCGGAGGCACAGCTGTCAAAATAACTCTGCAGCGTGTCGACCTGTCGGCAAAGAATGTCTCTGAACGTCTCCATCTCCGCCAGCTTCTCCTTCAGCCCTCGCCCTCTCTGTGCACAGAAAAGTGGTGAAATGAAGAAAAGAAATCCAGTATTGTACACTGGCTGTCCAGCAGTATCACATTAAATGATCTTGTTTCATTTGCCATCTACAAGGTCAGGCCACATTTGGTGACGAACACAGCCATTTCTCCCAGCCCTATTGCTGCTCTCTGGACAGAGGGTAGTCATTCCTTTAGGTCCGTGGCTTAAGAAGAAATCTGATGACACTTATTTTCTCACTGAAGCTGACAATGTCATCTGTTTGGTCTTTCAAGGCTCATGTTTTCACCTGCACTCATCAATCCTCTTGTTTTCTGGTATCCCACAGTGGGCAAGGATCCACTGCAGACTATTCTCTTCTGGTTTTACCTTCTGACTTGCTGGAAGGCCTTAGTCATTCTTCAGGGCCTGGAGAACAAAACTGGTATCTGGCAGGAAAACAGTGTGACAGCATGTGTCATCTGGTGTCTGCACCATAGACGACTACCTCTGTTTCTGACGGGTGTTTGGCACATTGTTTGTCCATAAGAACACTGGTAATTGCAGTTAAGCTAAGTCACATGAATGCAATCACTGATAATATATCTTGATACAGGCATGTTGTTTTTATCATTTGGTGATGTGAAACATCACCTCTTTGGCAACCTTCAAGCTCCAGTGAGAAAATTTCATGTCTAATATGAATATAGGTTGATTATGTTATTGTCTCTTTGACAAAACGTGGATGAAAATTGGTTGGCCTAATGAAATTGGTAAAAAGGAAAAAAAAAAAGAGGAAAAAAGCGGGAAAAAAATATAGAAAAAGGACTGTAATACAGGGATTAATTAGTCTAATTTTATTATTTTCACATTAAGCTGTGAGAATCAAACTTCTTCAGAGCATATGAAAATGTCAAATACAGCAGCCTGGTTTTCAAGAGATGAGATTAAATTAATGCTTTCACTCAGTCATACTATCCATGAGGGTGAGGGAGTAATAAGTTTAACGTGAACATATATTTGGCCTAACCTTGAAAGAAGAAGCCGAGGCAGTGGAGAGACTGGTGCTGGAGGTCAAGGACATGATGGAGCCATGGCGACGCAAGTTGTTTTCGCTGCCATACCCTGATTCTGCTTGCTGAAAAATACATTAAAAGGTGTTGCTTTTTTTTTCAATATATTTTTAAAGCAAACAACACACACAGCAGATGCTAATTATCACAATAAAATAAACTATCTTTTGCTAAACAGAGATGTCTGGGTCAAAATACCTTTCTAATTTATATGTCCTGAGGCCAAGATGAATACAAACAATAATACAAATCTTTTATGACTTCCTTTTCTTTTTCTTTGATGGGGGGGGAGTACAAACCAATTTCATCTTGGGAACCACCTGGGGCCGGTTGCACAAGTCTTTAGCTGAGCAGCTAAAATCGGAAATTTCCCAACAAGCTCGCTAACTGAGTTGCACATGTCAGAAAATGTTAGGCAAGCTGAGTAGTTTAGCGCCTCAACTTTAGAGGTGGTCGGAGCAGCTCTAAATTTGTTAGCTGGTCAGCTAAGATTGTAAACATGGCCGGCTTTATTCATCAATATTTTATGGAAAGAATACAGAGAAGAAATAGACAAGTTAGGGAAAGATTCAATCCTTTGGACGAATTTGATGATGCAGAACTTTATTCGCGCTTTCGTTTCCGTCGGGCAGATATTATCCGTATTGTTGATTTGCTGAGGAATGATTTGGAATTTGTTCGTCGAAAACGAGACACAACATCGGCAGAAATGCAGGTACTAGTAGCTCTACGATTTTATGCGTCTGGCAACTTTCAGAATGTTCTGGGTGACACTGTGCATGTGCATAAGAGCACGGTATCAAGAATAGTGCACCGTGTATCTGCAGCTTTGTGTCGGCATGCCAGAGAAATCATTCATTTCCCAAACCAAGTGGAGGCTAACATACAGAAAAGGAAATTTTTCGCAATGCACAATTTCCCTCAGGTTATAGGCTGTGTAGATGGGACACAGATCAAAATTCAGGCACCAACAGAAAATGAACATGAATTTGTTAACAGGCGTGGTAAACACAGTATAAATGTACAAATTATCTGTGATGCAGATCTAAGAATCATAAACTGTGTTGTCAGAAACCCAGGCTCTGTCCATGATGCAAGAATGCTCAGAGAAAGCTCTGTTTGCAGAGACTTTGAGCAACAACCCCCTCTGTTAGAGGGCATCATATTGGGTGACAGTGCCTATCCCTTACGCCAGTGGTTAATGACCCCCTTTCTGAACCCCCAAACTCGTCAAGAGAGACACTACAATGCTGCCTTTGTAACAACAAGATGCACTGTAGAAAGATGCATCAGGGTACTGAAACGTCGCTTCCACTGCCTGCATTCAGAACTGCGGTACAGGCCTGATAGAGCATGCAAGATCATCACTGCTTGTTTAGTCCTTCATAACATAGCAGTAGATTTGGGTGCCCCAATGGAATATGATGGAAATGATGCTGATGATGACAGTGACGATGAGTGTGAGATGCCACAAGCACGGACTGGCAGAGCTGCTCGGCAGACCATTGTAGCACGCTTCTAGTACAGGTAAGTTAATGAGTTCAATATATATGCAGCAGGATTCCTTCATAGAATATAATCATAAACACATAATTCTGTTGCTGTTTTCCTATTTTGTGTGTACATGTGTGTGTGTGTGTGTGTGTGTGTGTGTGTGTGTGTGTGTGTGTGTGTGTGTGTGTGTTTATGTGTGTGTGAGAGAGAGAGAGAGTTGAGAGAGAGAGAGACAGTGACAAAGACAGGTAGAGAGAGAGAGTGAGAGTGATAGAGTTTGTGTAAAATAGAGAGATTGTGTGTGCAAAAATATGGTGAAAATTGCTAAAATTAGCTAAATTCAATTTGCATGTGTATAAACTTTATTAAATAACCAACCAAAATCAATCACTGAGGATTTTCTCACAAATTAAAAGGTCAATTTTCCATTTCTTCTGATAGATTCAAACAAAGCTAAATGAGAACATTCCTCATCTCCAGCCTTCAACACACACATATGATGCTGTCTCAAAAGGTGCCACTGTTATTACTATGGTTATTCAACAGTTCAATAATAAATAATTTTGAACCTTTGACACACATTTTTAATATAATTTGCCTCAGAAAGCATTTGAGAGATACATATGATAAATCCAAATTGCTGAATTATGTTTTTGTGGGTGAAAATAACGAAAATATTCATCAATGTTGTGTAAATCCATCTTCCAATTTGTGACATTGCACATAGCATTCATCATGTGTTTACTTGGTTGTCAGTAAACAGTATATGAGCGAATGTGGTGTTATTTGTGTGACTGATGGAAGATTATATCATGATTTTCCACAAGAATCATGAGTGTACAACGTTTCTTTCAACAATAATGTGATTTGAAAACCCGTATGCTCGTACGTGACATGCTTTGTCACGCTGAATTTATCAAAAATATACTCCTCAAAGGCTATGAATTGCCAATGAAACGAAGTCCATGTGTAAATTATAACTGTATTATGGATCTCTTTTCAAAATATTTCACACACACGGATCGTTTTTGAGTAGTTAACTTGTCCGGTCGATTTTCCGACACTGACCGAAGCCTTGGTCTGTTCGTCACGTACGACAATTTCGGCCTCGGAAAAACTGCACCGACTGCGTCGTCTGCTTCAATGGAGAATTATCTTCCGTGGAACCTCGCGGTACGGTCACGTGATTCTTTTCTTGCCAAGATGGAGGGAAGAAAGCGCGAAGGTGAGTTTTTTGGTTTTGGTCTTTGTTGTACGATATGTAACGTACGATCAGAAGTAACGAACAACCAAACAACATTTAAATACCTATTCCTAAGCATCTAGTGGACGTTCTTGTGCTTTTGTTTCAGCAGAACGTTATTTTGATTGATAATATAAGCGTCGAAAATGTTGCTATGGTAACGAAGGTTGAACGAACGACTTTCGTTTTATCAACAGACCAAGTTTCCGGCTTGGTCTGTGTCACGAACAACCTAAAATATTTCACAGGACAATCATTACTGACAACCATAGGTCAGATTATCGATGTATTGCACTTGCCTGACGAACATTTAACAATTATAACGAAGTTTCCATGATCTCTTTATTCATAATTTTGCTTCAGCAATTTGCATGGTTGGTCGTGACTAATCTTTCGGAAGACCAAGTGTCTAGGTTTGTACTCACTTGGTCTTATGTCACTAACGACTGTGAAGTAATGCAATTTTAGTTTTTGTACTTGCTTTGCATCCGAAGTGTTTCTATTACAAAGTGCTCTATTATGATATTGTAATGAATAATACTGACATACATGAGACCTATTATTTTCTGATATGCCCTAACTGATTGGTCGTATGTGACATTCACAACACAGACCAAGTGGTTCTATGGGCCCCGCAGTGGGGTACTGCGGATTGAGAAATTAGGGTCCCCTCCTGTTTTGGAACCACAGGAGCTATCTAGTTTGCTGTGTTAGGTAGTTAGGAGTTCCTCTTTCCTGTCATGCTCTCGTATTTCTGCCTTCAAGCCCATTCACCTGTATTTTTTCCAAACTCTCTCCCCAACTCCCCGAAGACAGAGTATGGCTGCCTTTATGGCTGGATAAAAAAGGGCCATGCACGCAAACATCCACTCCCTCTATGAGGTAGTTAGGTTGTGTCAATTTACATGCTTAGATAGGGAGTGCCCGCAGGAGTTTTAGCCTGTGAACGCAGAAGGTTCTATGGGGCCTTTAGAGTAACCCTTTCCCCACCCCTTTCTCAAAAATGTATGTGACAGTTTTTAAGTAATTTGTCTTGTGCTGTTCCTGTATAGGCCTATTCAGATTTCATATTTTAAAGAAAATTACTATCTCTTTCTGTCAGGTTTACGTGTATGCATTGGCCCCAAGACCACTGCCCCACCAACTCCACGAGTCATCACTGGTGCTGATGGCAATTGCCTGCCAAGGTGCTTGAGTCTGTTTATGGGCAAGATACACATCACATTGAGTGCGATGCAGGATTGTCAGCGAACTTACAAAGAGCCTAGAAAGATACATCCAGGGTGAGGGAATGGGAGGGGTATGGGTGGTCAGACACCTTGCCATCCTTGCAGAGGGGTCAGGGCTTACCCCGGAATCATCCATTGACGACGACATGGTAAGGACATCTCTTGTCAGAGAAATAATGTATGTGCGGCACCGAAGCATCAACATGGGGTTATGGCAACTTGCTGCAGCAGCCAATGTTCTTGGTGTTGCCATTTGTTCGGTGTACCCACAGAAGGGATGGGCTCATTACCAGTCACTTCACAACCGTATACTGAAGCCAAGATTCGGCAGTGACATACCTGTCTACATCATGTGGACAACAACCAGGGATGATGTTGAGGACAGACACTGGACGGCAAATCATTTTGTACCACTCATGCCAATCAACAGTGTGAATGATGCCGTCACTGTCAGTGGGGACTTCACTGTTTATAACAGGTTCACACTTGAAGATGTCGCTGTTGGTGACCAGTTCCTCATAACTTGGCGAGAAGACTATGTATGCGAAATAACAATGATTCATCCAGAGGGCACAATCAGAATCAGCTGTATGGAGATGGAAAAAGGTCTCTTCTTTTGGCCATGCGAACAAGATACATCTGATGAAAGCACCAATGTGCTCAAAGAAAGAGTTCACATAGAGCTTGTGGCCAGCAAGAGTTCACAACGGAAACAGTTTTTCAAGCTGGTTTGAATTTTGCCTCAAGGGTTTTTTGTCTTTTATTATGCTGAAATTGGTCAGCTTGTTAGGAGTTGAGGGAATCTCTACAGGGAGTTGGACTTCCTCGCTGTCTATCACTGCATGTTTAGTGGGACATTTATGCACATCATTTATTTGTCAATCAACTACAGTTGTTTTTATTAACTAAACTTCTGCCCTTGGCCTTCTTGTCATTTTTTGTCTCTGCTCCGATACAACAGTATCTTGTACATAAGAATGGCTTCTTGTACTAGAGCAGTAAAATCGTGTTTTTTCTTTTTTGATGTGTAACTGCTGCCCATACTTGTCCGTTGTATATGACAGCAGACAAAACATAATTTTGACTTATTAAAAAAAAAGCTTCAACTGACTTAAAAATTGCTGATTTGTATTGATTCTTTTAACTGGGTTGCAATAACAATAAAGTTATATATGATACTGCATTGACTACGTGCACTGGTGACAATGTCCAATAAGTCTTCTGGGACAACTGAAAGCTGCTCATTCCACTTTCCGGATATGCTGGCTTCTTTTTATTGATTTTTTCCCTCCTTATGCTGAACTATGATGTTCTTTGCTAATTACTCAACTGTTAGTGTTATTTTACATCACTGTAATCATGTATTCAACATTAGCAGTCATCTGGATAATTCGTGTCAATGTTTTAATTACTGTACTTTTTGTCTCCGCTATGAATGTCACATACAACATGTGAATGTGATTACATAACATTTTCATCTAAGAATATGGAGTTTGTTGGTGTTGAATACAAATGCCATTGATAAAAGTCAGTGTATTTTATGTCTTTAACTGATTATGCTGATTTTTGTTTTTAATTTGTGCAATAGTTTCTCAATTTTGTTGCATTACAGCTGATGAAGCTTGTTATAATTTTCATAATCTATGTTAAAAATGAACAAAATTAACTTAAATCATATATTCTGTTGGTAGTGAAGTTTTCTGTTCAGCTAGTTAATGGTACAGACAATATATCATGTGGTGTTGTGAACTTAAAACATTTTATTGAATTCACTTTGTCTTCAGACACCGTCACATACGACTGACTTTGTCTTCAGACACCGTCACATACGACTGAAAAATCTGATCTGAGAAATAGTTGAAGGCTTTTGATGTTGATTGTCATGACCATTTGCTCATTATGTTTGTTTCAGTTTGACCCAGTTGTTTGCAAATGATTTTGGTCACCCACACTGCCTTTAAATAGTTTCTGTGCTTGGTCTCTGGTATAAATGTCACATACGACATGAACCTCTCCTGCTTTGTAACTTGAAACTTAAAAATATGAGGTCTGAATGTGTTCAATACAATAATGATAATGACTCTAATAAATCTATGTTGAACTTAGAGTACATGTGCTGCTTGTGTCTTCTTTATGTAAACTGCTTCTCCTTTCTCTGTGTCGTATGTGACGGCAGACAAAGTTGTTTTTTAATTTCAGAAAATCCATGGTTGAATTAATTATATGCAAATATCTGATTTTGCAGACATTTTGATTAATTTCTTTGGTAATGTGCAGGTTTCTACTTCTTCTGCTTTTATGTGATGTTTTCAGCGCTCACACTTTGTCTGCTGTCACATACGACAATGTACACTGCTGCACAAAAGGTCATGCAAAAATGCAACTTCTAATCATCCGACTATCTTTTCACTTACTGTCCTCAATTCTCCAGAGCTCAAGCAATCAAATGACTCTAAGATTGTTCATTTTAGATAAAGTTGTATTTTTAGGTGTGATGTCACATTTTGTATGTCACCTTTTGAGATGGCATCATATACACACCACCACCACCACCATCACCTACCTATATCGCTTCACACTTATACCAAAGAAAAAAATGCCCAAGTTGCTTAAATCAAATGTAAATGATGTGTGCATTACTTATGCAGAACTGAACTTATAAAATTAAAATAATCCAAGATCAAAAGGTAAACCTATTATAAACAAACCAGCACACACACACACACACACACACACACACACACACACACACACACACACACACACACACACACACACACACACACACACACACACACACACACACACACACACACACAGAGGAGAGAGGAAAGCTAATCTCAAAAAAATATAGGTATAAGGCATTCACTGAAATTGAAAAACAACTAAAAAGTAAAATTAACAGATATACAGTATGTGTGTGCATGTGCGCACGTGTGTGTGTGTGTGTGTGTGTGTGTGTGTGTGTGTGTGTGTGTGTGTGTTCAGGTGTATCATCTCATTCTTGGCCTAGCTTTTGTTTCAGAAGCTTTATTTCTAATGAGAGCTTTTCTTCTTTGAGTTTGTTAATGACAGCAACATGCTGGATCTCCGCCTTCAGTTTTTCTTTTTGAAGTTCTTTCACCTCTTTATCAATATCAGCATTTCTTTGAAGTTGGGTCTTCATAACCTCCTTTAGTTCGGTTGACGTAGTCAAATATTTGGCATACAGTTTTTCTGTCTCCCTGTGTGCAGGAGGCACTCTGGTGAAGTGGCGTGTTGCTGATGGACCAGAAGAAGATGGCATAAATGAAGACTGGCGAGGCAGGCTTGTTGGTGGCTGTGATGTCATAGTGGCAGATGGCTGGCATGTGACAGTCTCAGAGGGCAAGGATGTGGTAGATGGCAGGGACATGGCTGTGGCAGGTGGGACACATGAAACAGTGGCAGATGGCAGGGACATGGATGTGGCAGATGGCAGGAACATGGCTGTGGCAGATGGGACACATGAAACAGTGGCAGATGGCAGGGACATGGCTGTGGCAGATGGCAGGGACATGGCTGTGGCAGATGGGACACATGAAACAGTGGCAGGTGGCAGGGACATGGCTGTGGCAGATGGCAGGGACATGGCTGTGGCAGATGGGACACATGAAACAGTGGCAGGTGGCAGGGACATGGCTGTGGCAGATGGCAGGGACATGGCTGTGGCAGATGGGACACATGAAACAGTGGCAGGTGGCAGGGACATGACTGTGACAGATGGCAAGCATGTAGCAGATGGTAGTGAAGTGACAGTGAAAGATGAAGAGGGTGAAACAGTATTACTGTGCCAGCTGTCACTAACGGCTGTTTGACAGCATGAATGTAGACTAGAAGTGATACTCTCTGAAGGCTCAGTTGACACTTTAAGAATGTTGCCTGCATCATCCAAGACAATCTGAAATAGGCCTTCTTCTTGGGTTGTCTCAGTGGTTGATGGCAGACTTATGGTGAAATCTGCATGAGAAATACATGATTATTACAGTTTTTCAAAACCCTGTTTTCTACTATTTTCATCACAATTTTAAACGCTCATTCCTTATTCACTTCAATATGGTTGGTTGGTGTAGGTCACATATTGCTTTTGTTTTCTTTTGTATTTTTATTGCTTTTTTTCTTTTGTATTTATTTAAGTACAAAAGTAGATACTAATTAGGTCATTTGAACCAGTGCTAATCTCCATTTCCTGTGGCATTTAGCAAACAGGTGAATTTATCACTCCTGTGACAGGATATCACTCTGTCACTAGTGGACACCCAGTAAGCTGGTACCCATTGGGTTGAGTACGAAAATGAGAGTTTAATGCCTTTCTGTAATTTAATGTGCTGCAGGGGGTTACTGAACACATGGACATTTGGCTTCTTTATGTTTGCATAATGTCATTTTTTTTTTCAATAAATGAACTGAAAGCTTAAGTAAGAAAACTTAAGCAGCACAAAGATTGGCTGAAACTATTTATTGTCAGATGAACATAAAAGAAAAAAAGACAAGAGACAAGTATAAAACCTGGAGAAAACCAAAATGTTTGAGAAAATAATTATGAACACATATTTTACACACACACACACACACACACACACACACACACACACACACACACCTCTTCTTCCTTCTCTCTCCCCTTAGTTGCATTTGAAAATAATTTTTAAAGTACTTTTCAGTGAAAGTTAAATAAGAAATGTAATTGTTTGAAATGTTTTGATCAAAATGAGGCCTCTTGACAGACAATAGCTTATCATTGTACTACTCTCTACCCCAATCATATCTCAATCACACACACACACACACACACACACACACACACACACACACACACACACACACACAGTCGTTGAAAAACATAATTTTTGTCTTAATAGTCTCCTTTTTACTATAAAACTGAGAAAAGAGCTACCGAAAATTTGGAGACATGAATTGACATACCTTTAGTTTTACTTTCACCAGAGTCAAAGCCTCCTTCTTTGATGCCTTCAATCAGAGATGAACCCTCAAAAATGTCAGCCATGATGTCCAAGTTCGGCATCTCGTCTGCTGTGCCTGAGCCAGTTGGGGGGTTCTTCCTGGCTCTCAACTGCACCTTTGCCTCAGTGGACAGTTTCGACCATTTTTCTTTTATTTCGGCTACAGTTCTTTCCACAGTGCCGATAGCATTCACGGCATCGGTGATTTGTTGCCATGCTGTTCTTTTCTCTTTGTTAGTCAGTGTAGAGCGAAACTTGCTTTGAAGTAAATGTTTTCGGTTTTTGTATTCCTCTATGAGGGTTAATGTCTCGCTTGCTGAGAAATTAACTTTTCTCGTTTTTTTGGCAGGTGTTGGATCCATGATGGGCATTCATTTTAGTTCTACGAAACTTGGAACTTTTTCAATGGAATTTCTTTGTAAACTAAAAACGAAACTCGTTACTTTCACTTCTCCTACGGAATTCCCGATTCAGTCAACTGTAGCTGACAACTACTTAGCTGTGCAGCTAACTTTGCTTGTGCAACGCAATCCATCGATAAGGCCTTAACTGTGCAGGTAAGCTAGCGGAGCAGCCCTAACTACAAGCTAAGGAGCTGTGCAGCTAATGCGGCTAGATGAGCAACCGGCCCCTGACAGATAAGGGCCACCTAATGACCTAACCCCCCTCCCGCCCCCCACGCTCACAGGATAGGTCTTTTGGCCATGAGAACAAAAACTGTACGTACCATAAAACTATAACACTATAACATGTAGTAAAACTGGCCTAAGTTATCTAACACTAATTCTACACATGGCATTTCCTTAGAGCCAAACTTACATTTAATACATAGACCCAATTATCCATCCTGCTAGAAAGTATATAAGGTTTTATAGAACATGCACAAGTGAAAGGACCATCAAGATAGAAAATGATAGGAACAGATAACAAAAAGCAAAGGAGTAAGACAAAAGCAAAGAGAGTGACAGAAAAGAGGCAATTTCTATCATAATTCATAGAAATTAGAATTTCCTGAAGGTGAGGATACTATTTATATTGAAAGACCCCCTGGCACCCCAATGGAAGGAAGGGTGAGGGTGGGGGGTTCATACACTAAATTACAAAGAACGCCCTAACATTCTTAAGTTCAAAATAAAAAATAGCACAATACGAACCTTGTGGTGCTCTATAGAGTCGACCCATTGTAGCCTTTCTTCTGGAGAGGCCCCACGGAGATACCATACACTGTCATTGACACTGACGTCAAATCGACACTCGTCAAACTGGTGTGGCTGTAAACAATAGTCACAAACAAGGTACAGTGAAGTCCACCTATAACGAACCTGCCTACAACAAATTTCTGACGATGACATACTCAGATGATTTCCCCTACCTATTTCCCTCTCTTTCCCTCTTGTAAATGCTGTGCTGGCTTTTCTTTTTCTTTTTTTTTTTTCTGTTATAACACAAACAGCCTTGCACACACACACACACACACACACACACACACACACACACACACACACACACACACACACACGTACACGTACACACACATGGACATACATACAAACGCATGTACACACACACACACACACACACACACACACACGCACGCATGTACACACACACACACACACACACACACACACACACACACACACACACACACACACACACACACACTCACACGCACACATACACACACATGGACATACATACACACAAACACACACACACATGCACGGACATGCATACACATACACACAGTGATAAACACATAATGTGACACATACACACAAAATACATTATCAATATCATCAGTCGTCAAACTGTTTTTTTTCTGTTTAAACTTAAAGAACAAAAACTGCCTTGCGCCGATGTGATTAAAACTATATCATGTGACGTTACTAAAAAAAATGTTGCCTGTGGCTTTAACGATTTTTCCCAATGATTAAAACCTGCTGCTGCAGTGTTAACAGGATGATCAACTGCCTATTTAAGACTGTATTATCATTATGCATGATTCATACATGATAATGGACAGCTGTGAACAAGGAAAAAAGAGAAGTCCTGAATGATTCTGATCTTTCAAAGTCTCGTCATAAGACTTTGATTGATTGACTTGATTTGGTTCAGTTTTTACGCTGGCAGCCACCTCAGGTGATATGGCCGATGGGGATTTGTATAATCACGCACAGACACATTTTAAATGTAATAATAACAATGAATGAATTGAATAATAATTAGGAGAAGAAGAAGGAGAAGAATGATGATGATGATGATAATGACAACAATTTAACAACAGCAGCATTTATATGGTGCTACATCTTTGATTCAAGAATCAATCAAGTTGTGCACTCTCACCATTCACCCAAACATTCACCAATGATGATGAAACCTCCAGGGTACATACTATGATACTGTGACAAAGCAAATGCAACCTGAGGGGAGGAAGACAGACGGAGGGCAAGGTATGCACAACTGTGCACTAACAGACATATGATATACACACCCTCTCATGCACACCCCATGGCCACCCCCTCCCCTCTCCCCGACACACACACGTACACAGTAACCTGCTGACACATACCCATTCACTCACATACACACAGAGCACAGCTGAAAAAGACAAGTCCTCTGACAGTCCGAGCAGATTTGAATGAAGTTATTGAAGAAGATTGGCAGAATGATTCAGACATTTGCCTGCTAATAATTAAACTCAAAGTCCCAGGGTTCATTTCCCATTCTGGTCTCGACTTTTCTCTTCAGTTTGACAGGGAAATTAAACTGAATGCCCAGTTCTTCAGAAGGGGACAAAAAAACAAGTCAGTCTCATGTGCCTTCTGGCCTGTGCACATAAAGATCCCACAACAGCTGAAAATCATGAAGAAAAGGGCATTCGCCCTGCTGCCCTGGTATGAAATATTAGAGAACAACTCGCTCTCAATGGAGAGACTCAGAGAACAGTCCGAGTTTCACATGGTAAATCCATTTTACTTTTATTGTTGTTTAAACTAATTAAAGCCAAGCCGACTGCGCAGAGCCATATCAGGGCTATAACCGCTTCAAAACACAAAATTTCAACATGAAAAAAAAAAGAAAAGAAAATTAAGTAGACATATCAAAGCATTCGCGCACATAATCTAAGGACATGCCCCCGGCGTAGGACCATTCCTTCCGATTTATCACACAGGAGAGATTTAAAAAACACACCTGGATACAAATACATAAGGACACCAAAACATATATAAAAACAGGCATAAATTACCTAAAATTGCTTCCGCATATCTCACCTCCTTAGAGCCAAAAATGCACTTAATACATGTATCCAATTATCAATCCGAAGAAAAAGTATGTACGATTTATCGAAAAATTACAGGTGAATGGACCATTAAGGCAGAAAATATGTAGAAATGAAAGAAAGCAAGGCAATCAAGGCAGAAACAAAGAGAGTGACAGAAAAGAGGAAATTTCTAGCACAGAATTTCCAGAAGGTGGGGATACTATTTATACTGAACTAGTGAAAGAGCCCCCGGCAACCCAATGGGGGGCACTTTGAGTTTGACAAAAAGAAATGAATATGAATATATATATATGAATATGAATTATGAATATCATGGTCCTTTTTGAGAGTCTGTAGCTCAGCAGCTGTATCATGCGTGTGTGTGTGTGTGTGTGTGTGTGTGTGTCTGTGTCTGTGTCTACAGGCGTGTGTCTGTGCCTGTGTAGGTGAGACCGAGACAGATGACAGCTTGGATCAAGGGTCACACGCCTGGCAGGCTGAATGCAATCTGGTTCAACATCCTGTGTGTGTGTGTGTGTGTGTGTGTGTGTGTGTGTGTGTGTGTGTGTGTGTGTGTGTGTGTGTGTGTGTGTGTGTGTGTGTGTGTGTGTGTGTGTGTGTGTGTGTGTGTGTGTGTGTGTGTGTGTGTGTGTGTGTGTGTGTGGGTGTGTGCGTGTGTCTGTGTGTCTCTGTGTGTTCGTGTGTATGCAGTGTAGTGTGCATGAGTCACCTGGTTGTTCTAATCCTATAAAGTTCAACGAGCATGCTTTTGACATGGACCGTTGATGCTACAAAAAAAATTATAAATGAAACATTTATTGTTTTTACTAATAAGCCGAATTAATGAATATTAAATGGACAGGGAATTTGGTCTATAGTGGTGTGGTGGACCTTGATATGCAAACCTAAATAGACCACAAGATTTTGCTTCGAATCACCATCATCCTCATGTGCCTTGCCACATAGTGCTGGCCATCATGGCCCACCAAACAAATCTTTCACTGAGCTGCAAGTATCTTTCTGTCCTCAGCCACTCAACAAAAATATCCAATGTTTTCTCCCTGGGTCTACCTGATGCTCTTTTTCCCTCCAGATTTTCTGTCATGACTAGGTGCTCAAATTTCTCTTGCCTCATAAAATATCCTAGAAATGTTGCTTGTCTCTTCCTAACCTTCTTGAAGTGTCTGCCTCTTTCAAGACTGACACGTCTGTTTTCTTTGTTGTCCATGGACCCAATGACTCTTCAAGGAGTTAAAGGAGAAGGAGAATCACACACACTGTGACACAGTCATGGCTCAGTCACAAATAATCCACCAGCATCCTTTTGACACAATGCACAAAATGGGCTTTTCAAAATGCGTTATCTCACTAATTTCCTCACTTTATGAAATCCAAAAAGGAACTATCAGATGTGGGACAACCAAAAATGTGAATTTTTCATTATCTCAAAAGGAGTCAGGCAAGGATGCATCCTCTCAACTCACCTTTTCATATTATATATTATTTATAAAATATAAAATATAGCAAGTAATGAGACAGTCTGATATTGAAGATATCAGTCTTAAGATATGGGGTAGAAATATGACAAATCTGCACTACACTGATGATACAGCACAACAAGCAAGCCAACAATATCACTAGCATGATGAGAGTTAGAGTAGACAGAGTAGATGAAATAGGAAGAAGAGCCGGTCTCAGGCTTAATGCCAAAAGACAAAAGTATTGTATGTTGCTGGAATCCGCTGACAAACAGAGCATGAAATAAAGATTGACAGAACTCCTTCAAAAAATGCCAAAGATTTTAAATATCTAGGCTCAGTCAAAACAAATGATGGATCATGTACCAAAGATATACAAGAATAGGCATGGCTAAAACTAAAAGCAGAATGATCCAACAAAGCATCTTGTCCCTGAGGATAAGCTTGTCAACTTCATGAAATTCAAGTCTTTTTGTCAACATGCTAACAGTGGTACATGGGTCTGGATTCAATCACTGAATGATAAGTGAATCAGTGACTGAATAATGTTTAGCATGTATCTAGAGTGATTTCTGAAGTCTGATTCAGTGATTGTCTTTTTGTTTTACTCATATTTTCTCGTCCATTTCTCTCATTGCTTTGTGTGTTTATGTGCATGAGCCAAACAGTGTCTGATGAGTGAGACAGACTTTTAGAGTATTTCAGAATAATTGATTGCTTAAGATATATATATAATATATGGACCACTGAACATGTCTTACAGTTAGTCCTTGCTACTCTACACACAAAATTTGAAAAATTTGAGTACAATAAATCAAAAGAAAAAACAAAAAAACAAAACAAAACAAAAAAACACAACACAGAAAATGTAAAACAAGTTAAAAAATGTGTCGTCATAATATACTTTTACATAAAAACTCATGTGTTCTACAAAAGCATGAGAGACAAAGACAGACATGTAATTACATAAATTAATAAATGTCAATCCTTAACATTAATAACAATAACAACAAGAACAATAACAGTAAAACAACACTGCTGGTATTGCATTAATAATATACAATACATATCAATTAAATTTAAAATGAATTGCAGACAGAATAATAATAAAGGCAATTTATATAGCGCTTTCCAGAGCACAAAGCGCTTCACATAAAATCAGTATATAACTAAATACAAATAGATACACCAACATAAAATTTAAACATACCGCTGCTAACACTATATAACATAAAACATAAAATTTACGTTCAACAAGACATATTAACATAGTAAATTCAAATATTACTAAAAATAGTGACAATCATACAAAATATTTTCTCTTCTTTCTCTTACACACACACACACACAACACACACACACACACACACACACACACACAACACACACAGACCCAAACACACTCCCTCTCTCAACCACTCAGTTTCTCTACTATCAATTCTATCACGCTTACACATACTCTTACTCATACTCTCACTCTCTTGCCCCACCCCAACCATACTCTCGCTCTCTACCGTGCTCCGATATTCCTTGCTCACTCTTCTCTCTCCGCACACAGCCTCTCTCTCTCTCCTCTTTCTCTACCCTCTCTCTCCCTCTCTCTTGCTCGCATAAACATGCTTCACCACACACACACAACACACCACACACACACACAACACACACACACACACACACACACACACAACACAAACACACACACACATATATGTAGGAACGATGATCAGGCTGAGAGAGAAGAGAAAGAGAAGATCAATGAAAGTATTGAGTGAAAAGATAGGTCTTCAGACCAGAATTGAAAGAAGGAAGACATTGCTTATGGCGAATATGATAGGGAAGGGAGTTCCAGGTCATGGCAGCAGAGTGGGAGAAAGCTCTCTGACCATGCAGTTTCCGGTTGAAACGGGGAACACAGAAAGTTCTTGTGTCGGTAAGGATCGGAGAGTTCTGGATGGTACATACACTTGAAGAAGTTCAAGCAGATAAGAGGGAGCGGAGCAAGTAAGAATTTTGTAACAGAGACAGCAACATTTGTATTTGATTCTTTGTTCAACTGGAAGCCAATGCAACTTTTTCAGAAGAGGAAACATGACTGGATCTAGGGGCTTTACAAACAAGCCCAGCTGCTGAATTCTGAACACGTTGAGAGGTTGAATGACAACTGAAGGGCAGCCGATTAGAATAGAATTACAGTAGTCCAAGCGTGAAAGAATATAAGAGGAAATAAGAGTTTTACTTTTAGTGGCTTCCTCAGTAAGAAAGGGGCGGATAGAAGCAATACGTCTTAGTTCCATATAAGAAAGCTGGCATATCTTAGTGACATGTTTTTGCATAGAAAGTCATGATCTAAAAGAACTCCTAAATCCCGGACACAGTCAGAAAATTCAGTGGAACTAGAACCTATAGGGAGAGAAAAGAAGTGTGTTGATATCATGATGTGAGAACGTATAGCCTCTGTCTTGTCACAGTTAAGTTTCAGTTTATTGATGACATCCAGAGATCAATGTCAGAGGTACAGTTTTGGAGAGAAGAAATTGCATCAGGATAGTCATCAATAGAAGCTGAATGAAGGAGCTGAGTGTCATCCGCAAACATTTCATGCGAAATGGAATGGCTGCGGATGACATCAGAAAGAGGGGTAGTATACAGAATGAATAAAACAGGACCGAGCACGGAGCCCTGAGGCACACCAAAATCGAGGGAGGTTTCATTTGAACGGTGACTATCCACTAGCACAAACTCACTAGAATCAAACTCAAAGGAAAAGAAGAAAGTGAAACAAGAGAAAGAAAGAGGAAGAAAGGGACCTCAGATAATGCAATGGAAAAAAGATTACTAGTAATACTACATTATGTATATAACAGACATACACACACACACACACACACACACACAACCCACACACACACACACACACACACACACACACATTGTGGAAGGAGGATATATAAAAAGAAAAAATTCAAGAATTCTACTAAAATATCAATTTCTATGTATTACTGTATGCCAACTGTTAAAGTATATATCACATGGTGGGAAGAGACTCAGTGAGAGAGTGAGAGAGAGAGAGAGAGAGAGAGAGAGAGAGAGAGAGAGAGAGAATACATTGTGTGTGCTTTCATGGTTTCAGTTCATTTTATTATGGTTGTAAAAAGTGACCCCCTAAATATCCTGGTGACCCTGAAAATATGGGTGTGAATTGTGCATATTATTATTATATGTGTATATATTATAATACATATGACACCCTGATTTTCTAAGAAATAATTATATTGGCGTGAGACAGAGATAAAAAGAGAAGCAGATAAGGAGAGCAACTGAGACAGAGACATATCAGACAGAAAGCTCTCAATAGTGACAGAGCACATTTCAAATATGTACAAAGCAATGCATTGTGTGAAACAATGGCATTTAAAAAGTCTTTCCATTCACCCATGTACTCCTAGTAAACTCCCACCAACTGTCTTGGCACAAAAAACCTGTTCAGGTGACATACCCAATAAACGCCCACTCACCCACTTAAAACTAACTGGTGCAAAAAGGGGGGGGGGGGGACTGTATGCAACGTACTATACATAACATTCTATTAATGACTCTCTGTCTCTCTCTCCCTCTGTCTCTCTCTCTCTGATACATAAGATAAATAAACAGCACACAAGTGAAAGATTACAATCTACAGAATATCACAGGCCTAAATATTCACAAGGTTTGCTGCCTCCATTAATTCCAACATTTTCATTTTCAAATTGAAACTATGCCCAACTTCCTTCCTACAAGTACAACTACAAGTACAAGCGTTTCAAAACGGGAAATGCTACGTGTGTGTATTCGAATCTGCAAGCTAGGAAATCTATTTGCGGGCACACCTACACATTTGTCATGTGCGCCGAGGCAGAGCAAGCCGATCTTGTCTCAGCTTGGTTGCGATAGCATGTCACAAGACTGGACTGGAGTGGTCGCGAAAACTAACAGTAACAATAACACGCACTCACCGTGACGCTCGCTCGGGTTAAACTAACAGCTCCTCGACATCCGAAAGCCGTTTCGTCTTCCGATTTGTAATAACTTAGAGTTCCATCTTTCAACACTATGTATCGGTCTTGCCAACCATGCAAATAATTTGTCCACTTGCTCAGTGTCCCTTGAAGTTCTGGGAGAAATTCATCTTCCGAATCGTCTTCGTCGTCTGTCAAACTCAGCACGTCTTTCTCGGCTTCTGTTGCCATTTTTCATGAGAAGGGTACCACAATCACAGCAGTGCACACATGGGTGATACACGAAATTATGACACACACAACAAAGTTTCTGTGTATTGATTCCTACTCTTCCGGCGTCTCTTTCTTTGGCTCAGTATTGTTTCTTGTCGCAATAGACGCCATGTTCTGAACAATGTGACGTAGTAAGGGTTTGGCGAAAGAAAGATAACTCTTGAGAGGTGTTCTTTTGAAGCACAAACGCAATTGTCTACCATTATACCAGAACAGATCGTCTTGCGCGTTTGCGGGCAGCAATTGAACGTGCACTCTTTCAAACTTCAAAACGTTTTGTCACTCAGTGAAGTAAACATTAGGTACTGAAAGGCCTGTCTTATCAATAGTCCTTACTACTCTACACATGTAATCATGTAAGCATATTAAAAACCAACAACAACAAGAAGTAGACGAACAATAATGTATGCAATATGAAAGAAGTTATTTAAAATGAAGTAAAATATTCACTTTTATATGTAAAAAAAAAAACTAAATAAATAAAAATGATAAAGGGGGGGGGGGGGTATCGGTCAAGCGCTTCACAAATGCATGAGTGACAAAGGCAGATGCATTTGAAGCAAATACATACCAATTTTCGACAATAACAGCAAAAACAACAATAATAATAAGATTATGATAATAGTACTTTAGTAGCACACATTTTCTGAAAATATAAAGTAAATCACGGACATAGAATCACAGGAAAATGAGAAAGTAAATGAAGTATTGAGAACAAACAAGGTAGGTCTGGAGGTCGGGGGGTGGGCGGAAGACAGTCTGAAAACGGTCTGATTAGCCATAGCATACGCAACGCCAAAGAAGTTATAAAAATAAATTCTAAGTTTAAAAAAGGACTTCCATTTTTCATCCGATCAAGTGTATTACAAAAGCATACGAGATGAAAGCAGAGACACATAAAGCGAACAATAACAACAACAAAAACAAAAACAGCAACAACAACAATAACATAACAGTAGTAGTAGTAGTAACAGCAGCAGCAGTAGTAGTAGCAGTAGTAGTAATATCAGTAAAAATGTAGCAGTAGTAATAATAGAAATAGTACTGATAGCAGTGGTAGTAATGGTGATAGCAGTAATAATGCAGAGAATTTTTAGTTTAAAACCACAACAGTAATTACAATGACAATAGCAACAGTATATGTTTGATCAAGGACCAAGAAGGGCTCCTCAAGCGCTGGACCGAACATTTCAGCTCTCTTTTGAACAGACCTTCCACTGTTGATCAAGATGCTCTCAATCAAATCCCCCAGCAACTACTCCTGGAAGACCTAGACGCTCCTCCTACTCTAGATGAAATCAAAAAGGCAATAAGCAAGACCAACTCCTGCAGAGCTTCTGGAAAAGACAGCATTCCCGCTGAGATCTTCAAGACAGCAGGCCCCAAAGCCCTGGAAACCTTCCATGACATCCTGCTACAGGTCTGGGAAGAAGAGCAAATGCCTGCTGATTTCAAAGACGCGCTCATAGTTGCGCTGTACAAGAACAAAGGTAGTAAAGCAGACTGCGGAAACTACAGGGGCATCTCTCTTCTCTCCATAGCAGGGAAAATATTTGCAAGGGTTATCCTCAACAGACTGATAACCATCTCGGAACAGATCCTACCAGAGGCTCAATGTGGCTTTAGGCCAAGGAGAAGCACTGTGGACATGATCTTTGCTATGAGACAAATTCAAGAAAAGTGCATAGAACAGAATAGGCCTCTTTATTCAGTCTTTGTTGACCTTACCAAGGCTTTCGACACGGTCAACAGAGAAGCCCTGTGGACTGTCCTAGAACGGATTGGCTGCCCTCCCAAATTCCTAGAGATCATCCAGCTCTTCCACACAGGAATGAGTGGGCAAGTTCTTGCAAGTGGCAACATGACTGACGAATTCGAAATTACAAATGGCGTCAATATCTTCTTCACCGCCATGCTTTCCCACGTCTGCAAGGATCTTGACAAGGGAATATACCTAAAGTACCGCCTGGATGGCTCCCTTTTTGATCTACGTCGCCTGCAAGCCAAGACAAAAACCAGCACAGAACTCCTTCAGGAGGCGCTCTTCGCCGATGACTGCTCCTTGAATGCTCACTTGGAAGCGGACCTGCAAACAATGCTCAATCACTTCGCAGAAGCCTCAAAGCTCTTTGGACTTACAATAAGCATCGGAAAAACTGAAGTTCTTCACCAGCCTGCCCCACAAACTAACCCACTGTCTCCAAACATCATCATCGATGGCAACAGTCTGAAGAACACCAAGAACTTTAAATACCTTGGAAGTATCATCTCTGCAGACGGCTCCATCGATCAGGAAATTGATTCACGAATCAGCAAAGCCAGCCAGGCTCTCGGTAGGCTGAAAAACAAGGTACTAAACCAGCACAATGTCCGGCTGTCAACAAAAATCAAAGTGTACAATGCCGTTGTGCTCTCCTCCCTCCTCTACGGTTCGGAGACTTGGACACTCTACAGGAAGCACATCAACAAATTAGAGCAGTTCCACCAAAGGGCTCTCCGCAGCATACTTGGCATCCGGTGACAAGACCGCATCACCAACATTGAGGTCCTCAACCGATCAAGCTCACAAAGCATAGAAAGCCTGCTTGTCAAAGCCCAACTGAGATGGATCGGCCATGTCATCCGCATGGAAGACCACCGAATGCCCAAACAACTGCTGTACGGCGAACTCACAAGTGGCAAAAGAAATCTCGGGAGGCCAAAAAAGCGTTTCAAGGACACGATAAAGGCAAACCTCCAGTTTGCACAGGTTACCCCCAAAGAACTCGAAAGAACTGCCACCGAAAGGAACGCCTGGCGCAGGGCCGTCCATCTTGCCAGCAGAAACAGCGATATCAACTACAGGGAGAAGCTGACTATCAGAAGAGAGAGGAGACATAATCCAACCACCCCAACCACGACATTCCAGTGTCCCCACTGCAACAGACATTGTACATCCAAGATCGGATTGCACAGCCACATGCGCGTCCACAGATGAGCTGCAGGATTTCATCGTCATCTTCGGCAACGAAGGACTACCATCAATTACAATGACAATAGCAACAGTATATGTTTGATCAGACGAGGAAATTTTACAAGTAGGGCTATTTTGTACATCGTCATGAAAGCAGTCATACCCCGTCAGTTTTTGAAGGTATGTGTTCTGGATAGTTTATTGATTTCTATATGAAATAATCGCCATTTTTTTTAAAACGCAAGTCATGTACAAGAAGGAGGAGGAGGAGAAGAAGGAGGAGGAGGAGGAGAAGAAGGAAGAGGAGGAGGAGAAGGAGGAGGAGGAGGAGAAGAAAAAGAAGAAGAAGAGAGGAAGAAGAAGAAGAAGAAGAACAACAACAACAACAAGACGACCTCGACAACGAGGAAGAAGAACAAGAACAAGAACACGAAGAACAAGAACAAGAACACGACGACGAAGGCGACGACGACAACGGAGTAGAAGAAGAAAGAACAAGGTGAAGTACAAGAAGACGACAACGACGACGACGACGACGACGACAACGACGAAGAGGAAGAAGAAAAAGAAGGCAAAGAAGAAGAAGAAGAACAAGAACAAGAACAAGAACAACAACAAGACACACAAAAAAGGAGAATAGTGGGTGGTGAGTAGATGATTGTGATGCTGCTTTGTGGCGACACGCTCTTTCTGAGAAGAGCAGTCTAGTTAAAGATATAAGTAAAATCCTTTAGCAAACAGACATACACACACACACCTATACAAACACACACACACACACACACACACACACACACACACACACACACACACACACACACACACACACACACACACGTACACACACACACACGTACACACACACACACAACACACACACATTTGTCTTTCATTCATAACTCAAAATAAAGATAACATTACCGAGATAGCCTGACTCCGCCCGTGCTTGCATGCGTGCTTGTGTGTGTGTGTGTGTGTGTGTGTGTGTGTGTGTGTGTGTGTGTGTGTGTGTGTGTGTGTGTGTAATTGCACACTAGTACTCGTCTGTTTATTATCAGCAACGTCAAAACCAACAGCACGAAGGGTTAGTGTGTGCTTGGTTGGAACAGAAGGCATAGTAGCGGCAAACGGAATAGTTACAAACTCTGACAATCTTGTACGAGTGTCAGTGCCAAGAAACAGCGCGAGGTGTAGACCCTATGGATTTTTATTTTTTCAGTGAAGCGCATATGGAATGTCCGTGCGTCACGATGATTCTTTCTTGAACAAAAGTGGAGACACCAGACAACGGTTCTTTTTTTGTTTTGTTTTGTTTTTCCCCCAAGCGTTCTTGTCTTTCTCGGATGCGCGTATATGCACGTTGTTTTGTGTACACTGTGCAGGCCCCAGTACGTTGTTCAGTGCGCAGTCTGCGTTATTCGCCTTTTGTGGGTGTGTTTGCTATAAATTTTCTCGTTCCATAAGTCTGTGAAGTGGATGAGACTCAACTGTGTGGTCTCAGTCTTCCCAAATGAGTCCATAGCATGCCTCCCTCTGGGTAGAAGCTGGTTAGAGGCGAAATATCCCACAGTGATTTTTCAAGAGACTGATGTGGATTCGAACCCACAACCTTGAAGTCGGTAGTCCGTTGCGCTAACCACTACACCACGGCGACTGTTACGGGAATTTTCACATGAGTATTTGATATTATTAATTTTGATATTGAGCATGTGTATATACAGGAAGGGGTTTCGGCACTAACATATCTGCACACATGTTGACATCGGCGGAGAGTCGAAGATAGGGAAGATCTTCACCATTTTTCCACCTTCAAAGATGTGAAAACAAGAATTGGCTTGGCAAAACAAAAAATGGTGAACAACGTGTGGAAAGACAGAGGGCATCCCAAAGATTTAAAATTAAGAATCCTGAAAATTTTTTATTTGACCTGTTTTAATGTATGGTTGCGAAGCCTGGACACTAAGAAAAGACGAAGAAACTAAAATCAGTGCAGCAGATATGCGGCTCTAGAGATGAATTCTTATGGTCAAATGGACAGACAGAAGAACAAACGATAGCATATTCAAGGAACTGAATGTTACGCGCCAAATCAACAAAAGAAAGCTGAAATATGTAGGCCATGCGATCAGAAACACCAAAACAGCTTTGATAGCAACGGTCATGCAGGGAAAGTTGAGGCGAGGAGAAGAAAGGGACGACCGCACACCTCCTATTTCAACAACATCGCTGATGTCTGTGGTCTGGGAACCCAGGAAGTCGCCCACAGATGTCTCAATCGTGTGACCTGGAGAAGACTTGTAACATCGAACGTGGCTCCTACTGCCGATCCCGGCGAAGGAGTGAGGTTAGGTGAGATGAGGTGCTTTATCCACCAGCCGGGAGATAAGCAGGCAGGATGGAACCTATACCTTTCGATTAGGAGTTTGACTTCTTACCCACTTGACTATCATGGTAATGGGAAACGCTAAACAGAGATAAGAGCCAACGAACATTGGGAGAGGCAGCGCACATGCGTTTTAAACACGTATGCCCCATTCGTACATGTAACTTACAGGTATATACAGTGAATGTGTTTATAACTTGCGAGACTGTGATAAGTAAAAAAGCCGCGAGAGTAACGCAGGTAGGCCCCAGCTAGGGGTCTGGACACTTCTTGTGTTTTTCGCCTATTTATTTATTTATTTATTTATTTAGTTTAGTTTAGTTTAGTTTAGTTTAGTTTAGTTTAGTTTAGTTTAGTTTAGTTTAGTTTAGTTAAGTTTCAGTTCAGTTCAGTTTCAGTTCAGTTTAAATTTAAATTTCAGTTTCAGTTTCAGTGTAGTTTCAGTTTAGTTCAGTTTAGTTTAGTTTTGTTTAGCTTAGTTTAGTTTAGTTTAGTTTAGTTTAGTTTAGCTTAGTTTAGTTTAGTTTAGTTTAGTTTAGTTTAGTTTAGTTTAGTTTAGTTTAGTTTAGTTTTGTTTTGTTTTGTTAAGTTTAGTTTAGTTTAGTTTAGCTAGTTAGTTTAGTTTAGTTTAGTTCAGTTCAGTTCAGTTCAGTTTACTAAATTTCACTTTCATTTTTTCTTTCACTTTATTTCATTTCTATTTTATTTCATCCATTTTATATTATTTCCCTTATTTCCTCTTACATCTATTTATTGATTCATTAGTTGTTTTTATTATTATCATTATTATTATCATTAATATTATTGTTATTATCATCATCACCATCATTATCAATATTATTAATAATAATAATATTATTGTTATTATTAGACTATTATTATTATTATCACAATGAGACTTGACGCAACAGGCAAATTTTGTCACAAACTGCGAGTCATACGACAGCGAAGTTTGGTGTTTGACTTTTTTCTTTTATCTGATTTTTCTTGAATGAATGTTTCCACGTCGTTTTTTACCCACACTGTGCTGGCCATATGTTTCTGTCTGCATACTTCGTCTTCGGTGTTGCTTGTGTGTGTGTGTGTGTGTGTGTGTGTGTGTGTGTGTGTGTGTGGTGTGTGTATGTGCGTGTGTGTGTGTGTGTGTGTGTGTGTGTGTGTGTGTGTGTGTTGTGTGTGTGTGTGTGTGTGTGTGTCTGTGTGTGAGAGAAGAGAGAGTGAATGTGTGTGTGCGTGTGCGTGTGTGCGTGTGTGTATGTGTGTGTGTGTGTGTGTGTTGTTTGTTTGTTTGTGTGTGTGTGTGTGTGTGTGTGTGTGTGTGTGTGTGTGTTCGTTCGTTCGTACTTTGATTTGATGCCTTTTGACTACGAGTGATATTAGACTGATGTGTGTATGTGTGTACATTATGTGTACGCTCGTATGTGTGTGTGTGTGTGTGTGCGTGCGTGTGTGTGTATGTGTGTATGTCTGTGTGTGTGTGAGTGTGTGTGTGCGTGTGTGTGTGTGTATATGTATGTGTTGTGTGTGTGTGTGTGTGTGTGTGTGTGTGTGTGTTCGTTCGTTCTTTGATTAACGTCTTTTCACTACGAGTGATATTAAACTGATGTGTGTGTGTGTGTGTGTGTGTGTGTGTGTGTGTGTGTGTGTGTGTGTGTGTGTGTGTGTGTGTGTGTGTGGTGTGTTCGTTCGTTCTTTGATTAACGTCTTTTCACTACGAGTGATATTAGACTGATGTGTGTGTGTGTGTGTGTGTGTGTGTGTGTGTGTGTGTGTGTGTGTGTGTGTGTGTGTGTGTGTGTGTGTTGTTTTTTTTTCATGTCACGTCACCCGAAGGTGCTTGACACTGACATGACTTACCGGATCTTTAACGCGCATAATACAAATTTTGATGGTTCTGCCTAGCGTATACTTACTGAGTACGAGAAAGTCTTATTTTAGTAGCAATCTTTTTGTAATTATAAACACGGAAGGCTGTTTTCCTCAACCATATGTAATTATCATAAAAGCTCTCTTTCTCTGTCTGTCTGTCTGTCTGTTGCTGTCTCTGTCCCTCTCTCTGTCTGTCTCTGTACGTCTCTCTCTCTTTGCCTGTTCGTCTGTTTATCTCTCTCTCTCTTTCAAAACTTCGTAGTCCCAGACAAGGCACACACGCACACATGTGACCGTACTGTGAGGTGACCTTCTTTTTGCGAACACACGTGTTGAGCACTGTTTTCGCTGCCAACAAGCCCAGGATGAAGGCCTAGGTCAGTGTTCGTTTTGAGAGTTGATCGTTAACAGTTTCGTAAATCGTTCCTGCTAATGTCGAAATTGAGAAGTTCTAATAACGAGATTGTTTAATGTTTTCTAAAATCTTTTTTAAAGTCGTAGTTTGAAAAACAGTCAAATGGTTCTGAGAAAAAAAAAATAACCACAAGAAAAACAAAGTGATAAACAGAGTAGGTTACAGGCTCAAGGCCGTTTGCTCGCAACCTCTAGAGAGGTCTCTCTCTTTCTCTCTCTCTTTCTTTCTCAAGCACAACATTAACACAGCAGAGCGCGGCGACACAGTTTTCGGCTAAGCAGTAAGCATGAAGTAGGCCTATAGGCTACTAGTTTTGTGGTTCTCTGCGAGCAGGCTGTGCTCCTGTGAGGCTTGTTTCGTTACTATCTTGCGTGCTCAGGCAAGCATCAATGTGTGTTGTGTACCGATTATTTCTTGCCTCAGGTAAACATCAACGTGTGTGTTGTGCACCGATTATTTCTTGCCTCAGTTAAACATGAGTGTGTGTTGTGTACATATTATTTCTCGCCTCAGGTAAACATCAGTGTGTGTTGTGTACTGATTATTTCTCACCTGAGGTAAACATCAGTTGTGTTGTGTACTTATGTCATGCCTATGGTAAACATCAGTGTGTGTTGTGCACCGATTCTTTCTTGCCTAAGGTAAACATCAGTGTGTGTTGTGTACCGATTCTTTCTTGCCTAAGGTAAACATCATTGTGTGTTGTGCATCGATTCTTTCTTGCCATCCCCCGCCTCCCACTCGCTACTTTCTTTGTTTGATGTTGTTGTTGCCGCAAAGTTTACTATTCCTGAGAAATTACACATATCTGTGCGGCCCAGGCCTTTCATTGTTGATTATTATAATAAGACAACTTCACCATGATATTTAGGCGTACTGTCTCTAGTAACAATTTGTTATTATTGTTGTTGTTGTTGCTATCATCATCATCATCGTCGTCGTCGTCGTCGTCATCATCATCATCGTCAGTTGTAGTAGAAGTTGTCGAAGTGGTAGCAGCAATGGTAGTACTGCTACGACGACTACTACTACTAGTTGCAGTAGTAGTGCTACTACTACTACTACTGTTACTTCTACTACTACTGCTGTTATCATTATTATTACTTTTACAACCACACAATTATTATCATTATTATAATTATTGTTGTTGTTATCGTCGTCGTCGTCATCATCATCATCATCATCATCATCATCATCATCATCATCATCATCATCATCATCATTCCTATTATTATTATTATTATGCTGTTAAACTCGTTCATGTACAGCGCTGTTCCTCAAACTCATTTGCACTTTAGCTAACCACTACTGCGTATCACACGTAATCAGACTTTTTCAGTGGAGCACAGAGAAAACTCAGCTGTTAGGCGAGTTCAGTAACCTCGCTCTTCTACTTTGATGTATAGCTGATCATCGGTGGACGGAGCATGTTTATTGGGTGTTTTGATGTTTATATCCCTCCACTGATACGACTTACAGGATCTTGAACATGCTTATCTGATTCTCTGCATGCGTATACACGAAACGGCCGTTTAATTAAACCCCTTTGACTTCCGCACCCTGTCCACCAGCATTCTGCATTCTCAATCATGCTAGCAAAGCAGACATTTGATCCTTATACTTCCTCACAAACAGACAAAGAAATTTTAAAAATACAATACTTGTGCGCCGCGCGCACGCGCGCACTGCGCACACGTGTTGCTCTCGCATGTGTGTCCATTTCTTCAATTCTGTAAACTTTCTCTTGTGTTTTATTTTTGGATGAGATATTGTATGGAAGTACACACGCACGCACGCGCACGCGCGCTCGCACACACACACACACACACACACACACACACACATACACACACACACACACACACACACACACACACACACATACACACACATACACACACACACACACACACTCACACACACATGGACAGACAGACAGACAGACAGATAGACGGAAACGCATACACACACGTGCGCACACGCGCGCACACACGCAGACACACACACATACCAGACACACACACGCGCGCACACATGCACGCACGCACGTGCACACACACACATAGACACACACAATGACACAGCTTCTTTATTTTTCAGCAATAAAACTTTATAATCTTTTTTGTTTTGTTTTGATTTGTTTTCAAACTAACCTTTGTAATCTACATTGTATAGGAATGAATATCCAGAAAAAGGAATGCACCGGTAAATCCTACCTGTAGTGTAAGAGAGAGAGAGAGAGAGAGAGAGAGAGAGAGAGAGAGAGAGAGAGAGAGAGAGAGAGAGAGCAGACAGACAGACAAACAGGCAGACAGACAGACAGACAGAGACAGAGAGACAGACAGAGAGATAGACAGACAGAGACAGAGAGACAGACAGAGAGATAGACAGACAGAGAGACAAAGACGGAGAGACACACAAAGACAGAGACAAAGAGACAGAGGCAGAGACAGACAGAAAAGAGAGAGAGAGAGAGAGAGAGAGAGAGAGATGCAGAGTAACAGTGAGAGAGAGACAGAGGGAGACTTATTGCGGTTTAAAGCCCAGCCGACTGCATAGAGCCACACCAGGGCTATAGCCGTTTCAAAACATACGCAATACTTTAACAGGAAACAAAAAGAAAAAAAAGGGGGGGGGGGGGAACAGAAAATTAAGTACACATATTAATCCATTCGCGCACATAATCTGACATGCCCCTGGCGTTGACCACTGCGTCCAGTTTTCACTCAGAGGATTTAAAAAACATACCTGAATGCAAATTTAAAAGTAACTAAGAACTCTAAAACATGAAAAAACGGTCCTAAATATCGTAAAGTTGCTTCCGCATATCTCATATCCCAAAGCCAAAAATACACTTAATGCATGTGCCCAATTATCGATCCTGAGAGAAAGTACACAAGACTCTATCGAACACAAGTGAATGCAAGAACAAGGCAGAAAATGATAGATTGAAATGACAGAAAGCAAAGGCACAGGGCAAAAAACAAAGAGACTGACAGAAAAAGAGGAAATTTCTAGCACAGAATTTACAGAAGGTGGGATCCTAATTATATTGAAAGAGTCCCCGGCATTCCCTCGGGGGAGAGAGAGAGGGGGGAGAGAGGGAGAGAGAGAGAGAGACAGACAGACAGACAGACAGAGACAGACAGAGGCAGACAGACAAAGAGATAGTTACTTGTTCTTTAAGGTTCAGAAGTGTCACCGAATTTTACTAAGTGAATTTTGGAACCAAACCGTATAACACAGAACGTTTTGGACCATCCTGTCACATTGTTATTCAGGGAAGTAGTTTTGACGTGTCATGTGTGTTTTGTTAAATAAAAGAAATGAATAAACAGATACATGAACATATAAACAGGTAAATAAATGAATGAATAATAAATAAATAATAAATAAATAAATAAACGAATCAGTTAGTAAATATGACATAATGAATAAGTAAAACAATATAAATGAATGAAGAAATAACTAAGTACTTAATACCTACCCACCTACCTATCTACTTACTACCTGCCTACCCACTGACTGACTGACTGACTTATGACTGACTGACCGAATGACCGACTGACTGACGACTGACCGACTGACTGACTAAACGAACAAACGAATAAATAGATAGATAAACACTGATGAAGTCATCATGTATTGTGCTACTTTTCTAAACAATGACACGGTCGCGACAATAAGAAAAAGCCACACGTACCCAGTCCAAAACATCATTGTTACTACAATGTTAGATTAACCAGCTTCGATTGGTTCCCTTTCTGTACGTGGCTGAAGGAATGACGTCTCTCTCTCTCTCTCTCTCTCTCTCTCTCTCTCTCTCTCTCTCTCTCTCTCTCTCTCTCTCTTCTCTCTCTCTCTCTCTTCCCCCTCTCTCTTTCCCTGTCTGTCTGTCTGTCTGTCTCTCTCTCTCTCTTATATATATATAATATGCTATACATATATGTATATATATATATGTTATGTATATATATATGTTATGTATATATATATATATATATATATATATATATATATATATATATATATATGTAATTCAAGCAGCATGTGCACAGAAAAGGCAACAAATCAATGTAAACATTTCCCAAATTTTCGGCGGTACACCCGCCTTCCTCAAGGGGACTTTAGTCACTGACTACGATATGCTACACAAACACATCAGAATATTTTACGTAGGCTACATTGCGTAGTTTTGACTCGATATTGTTGTGACGTCAATTGACAGAGTTCAGGCCCAGAGGAAATATGGTTTTCATTTTGTTCATCCAAAAAGACTCCCTCCTCAGTCTGGTGTCCAGATTCTCAGAGTGCACCTTTTCCACTGCGATACATTTTAAGTTTTGAAGTGAATGGCCAGTTTGGTTGAAGTGTTTGGTGACCTGAGTGCCTGTATTTTTTTTTATGTTTGACCGGTGTTGGTAGAATCTGGTTTTGAGAGAATTTTTCGTTTGTCCTATATATTGAGTTTTAGGGCAGATATCGCAGTGGAGGAGATACACTACGTTGGTAGATGTACATGTCAGTTTGTGCCTTATTTGGAAATGAAACTGCTGAAAGTTACACCTTCAATCAAGTGTTGTTCACAAATGATGCACTGTTTAGCTGAACACTTGAAACAGCCGGCATCAGGGTCAGGAGGGATTGGAAGGCAGGATGGCATGAGGAGGTTACGCAGGGAGCGACAACATCTCTCCCCTAGGATGAGTGGGTCCGAACAGCCTTCTGCATTTTGCTGCTAGTGTGAAGGATTGTGGAGTGGAGTTCCCTGAGCCACTGACGGAGGGGTGGGTTAGATGGATGGTGGGTGACGATGAAGGGTGTTCTGGTGGCTGTCTGTTTGGGTTGTATTGAAGGATCTGTGATCTGGGGATGAGGCCAGCACGATGTTTGGCATTCTGTACAAGCCTGGAATTGTATCCTCGGCGGGCAAAATAGCGTGTCATTTCTGCACAGCGTCGACTGAAGGTGGTAGGGTCAGAACACAGGCGGCGAAGTCTCAAAAACTGGCTATATGGAATGTTTTTGATCACGTGTTGAGGATGACAGGACAGGCTATGTAGATAAGAATGGGAATCTGTAGGTTTGGTGTACACATCAGTCACTAGGTAGCCATTGTCAATGCTGACCTGAACATCAAGGAAGGGTAACTGGTTGGTGGATGAGTTCAATGTAAACTTAATGGTAGGGTGGAAGGAGTTGATGTAGGTTGAGAACTGTTCTAACTCAGAAACAGAGCCTGTCCATAGTAAGAAAATGTCATCAATAAAGCGTTTCCAGTACTGGGCAGAAATGGTGACAGGGCTGTTAGCCAAAAGTTGAGATTCTAACCAACCCATAAATAGGTTGGCAACAGAAGGGGCCATGGGTGTTCCCATTGCAGTGCCAAAGATTTGTTGGTAGTAGTTTTTTTCAAACTGGAAAACATTGTTAAAGAGAACATGAGAGACTAATTCTATGACTCGGTCTGTTGGTGGTGCGGTGGACTGCTGGTTGTCATCTCTGAGGTAGTATTTGAGTGCAGTGATGAGTTCGTCATGTGGAATGTTTGAATATATATATATATTATTGTGTGTGTGTGTGTGTGTGTGTGTGTGTGTGTGTGTGTGTGTGTGTGTGTTTGTGTGTGTGTGTGTGTGTGTGTGTGTGTGTGTGTGTGTGTGGTGTGTGTGTGTGTGTGTGTGTGTGTGTGGAAAAGACTAATTTCAATATAATGTCTTTGCTTATTTGTATGTTTTTTTGTTTTTGTTTTGTTTTGTTCAAACAAAAAACAAACTTTTATTAATGAATTGAACCAGACAAACATACCCAGTCCAAAACATCATTGTTAAATAAAATCAGCTTCAATTGGCTTCGAACCAGAACTGATCGTGCTAAGGGCTCTTTTAGAAGACTGGGACCATACGTATGGCCGAGTCTCGTGCACTTTAATGATGCATCATAAGTACTGACCAACATTGCACGTGTCTGTATCTCTCGGGTCTTGTGTGTAACAGATGTGAGTGTGATTTTCTTGGGAACTTTTTGACGGTAGGAAAAATACTTTCGCTGTGGTGACAGCTATCGTTGACCTCGATGCACGTCAAGTTTTGTTTCAATCGAAGTTTCTTCAAGATCATGGTGACCTTGAGAAATATATAAAACGTGGATTTTCTTTAATATATTGTGTATTTCGTGTGTGTCATTCTTCTTTCCTTTTCTGTTTACTTGTTAAGTCCACATGTCTGGCAATGAATGTGCCTTTTTATATTTTAATTTTATTTTTTATTTATTTATTTATTTATTTATTTTTGTAAGTTTCCGTGACTGACTACCACGGAGCTTGTTACTGAGAAGAGTTAGGGTGCGGCCACACTACGAGCTATGAGCTGCGCTGTATCTGCGCGACGAGAACGATGACACTGATTACTGTACAGGCGGCCACACCATGAGCGATAACCGCGCGGATGGTGATAGCGGCGGGCGACGGAAATGTCCACGGTATTTATCGTCGCTCGCAGCTCGAGCGGTGTTTCTGTCAGTGGTTTTCCCAGGCCCTGACTGGATGTTCATGGAACTGTCGCGATAAGCAAAACAGATTCAGCGGCTGGCGTAGTAGTATTTGCAGGGAGGGTAGAGAAGAGATTGGGTGAGCGCGCATGCGGCACGCGTGTGAACATGAGAATGTTTGGGTTTAATTAAAATATCTATAAACGAAATAGATTTAAATCACTTCTAAATCAAATAGATCTAAGTCTAAACTGAACACACAAAGACTTGTGGCTTGTTATGTGCCTTTCGTATGTTAACGTTTAACACTTACATTAAATAGATTTGATTGATTAACCCTTAAATAAATTAGACTGAAAATTTTTTCTGTTATGTATGCTTTATGTTTGCGTTTAACCCTCAAATAAATTAGATTGATTAATCCTTAAATAAATCAAATTGAAATTTTTGTTCTATTATGTATGTTATGTTAGCGTTTAACCCTAAATATACCACATTGATTAACCCTTAAATAAATAAGATTGGAACTTTTGTTCTGTGATGTATGCGTTATGTTTGCGTTTAACCCTTAAATAAATTAGACTGATTAACTTTTAAATAAATCAGACAGAAAATTTTATTCTGTTATATATGGGCAAGTGATAGATCATTGAATGTAATATTTTATTCTTTCCTTTATCTATCAAACCCATACTTCATTTCGTTAAATTTTGGAATGTTTAATGCGCTTTGGAACGGCTCCAAATTTTATGTTTTCTAAATACTGGGTGGAAGAAGTTTCAATGCTTTCATTGTTATACTCTTTGATAAAGAATTTTTTCCGATGTTAGTCGTGCAAGTTATATATAAATCTTGCCTAAATATATCTATAACTGATTGTTGAGGGGTTTTGTTGTTGTTTTTTGATTGCTTTGAATTGAGAATAAATCTAATTAGATAGTCCTAAGCCCCAAGAGACAAAAAGCAGGATTGTCTGCATTGGAATGGTAAGGAAAATAAGATAAAAGCAGAAAACAGAGAAACAAGCAAACAAAACTGATCTTTTCTTACACCAAATGAACTGTCTGGTCTGTAACCACACGAAGGAACTTCTTTTGTTCTGTTGCAATCACCCTGACATGGGAGTGGGAAGAAAAAACGAGTTCTCTACACATTCCGTGAGTGTATTTATTGAGTTTATTTCTGAATCAAGAGTATACGTATTCCTGAGTGTATTTATTGAGTTCATTTCTGATACAAGAGTATACGTATTCCTGAGTGTCTTTATTTAGTTTATTTCTGATACAAAAGTATCTATGATTTTGTCAAAAAAACTGAATAGCTTGTTTAAAGTAAAACGAAAGATTATTCCCATAATCCCATTAATGAGATTTGGTACCGAGAATCAGCATCCAATTTTCTGACTTCTTGTTACTACGCAGTTTTGGTTTAACCTTTAATGTGAAGATGCAAGTATGCAACTCCACCGTTTTGTTTTATAATTTGTGTTTATTTGTTACACTTTTGTTTAAATTGGTTAAACTAATGACTAAATGAGTGAATGAGTGAATACGTGATGGGGGAATTCAAATCATTACATGTTAGAAATAAATAAACAATGATAAGGGAATTCAATCACTGCTTAACACCATACAGTTAAGAAATAAAAAGAAAATGAATAAATGATGAAAAAAAGGAAATTCAAACAATTGTTTACTTGGTGTTTCAATTTTAGCAAAATACGAATTTTAGAGGCAATTTTTGGAACACTCTCGGTTAAACAGTTTAATAAGGTGTTTCATTTCATTTTATCATCATTATCACAACTGCTATTGTTGTTATCATTGTTACTTGTGATAACCATTATCATTTTATTGTACTATTATTATTGTTGTTGTTACTTTTTTACAGATAGGTAGGATCGGAGACTTTCAGGAAGAAAGAAAGAAAACCTTTTTGGAAAATTCTGGCTGACCTTTTTCATTGACGTTTTGTTTGTTGTGGGCTGGAGCCTGTTCAGCATTTCTGTAATCCATTGTCGGCTTCAGAACAGGTTCACAAAATACTCCAAAAAAGGGAACACAAATAATCCATCATCAGCTTCAGATCACTTCCACATGATACTCCAGAAAAGGGAACACAAGTAATCCATTGTCGGCTTAAGAACACTTTCACATAATACTCCAGAAAGGATAACACAAGTAATCCATTGTGGGCTTCAGAACAATCTCACATAATACTCCAGAAAGAATAACACAAGTAACCATTGTGGGCTTCAGAACAATCTCACATAATACTCTGAAAAAGGGAACACAAGTAATCCATTGTCGCCTTCAGAACACTTTACCATTATACTCCAAAAAGGTGAACGCAATAATTCATTGTCGGCTTCAGAACACTTTCACATAATACTCAAAAAAAGGAAGTACAAGAAATCCACTGTCAGCATCAGAACAATTTCTCATAATACTCCAAAAATTAGAACACAAGTAATCCATTGTCACCTTTAGAACAATTTCACACATACTCCAGAAAAGGGAACACAAGTAATCCATTGTCGGAACCAGAACACTTTCACATATACTCCAGAAATAGGAACACAAGTAATTCACTTTTGGATTCAGAACACTCACATATTAATCCAAAAAGGGGAACACAAGTAATCCATTGCCGGCTTCAGAAGACTTCCACATAATACTCCAAAAAGGGGAACAAAAGTAATCCATTCTCGGCTTCAGAACACTTTCATATCTACTCCAGAAAAGGGAACACAAGTGATCAATTGTTGGCTTCGGAACAATTCCACATAATACTCCAAAACGAGGAACACAAGTAATCCGCTGTTGGCTTCAGAACAATTTCACATAATACTCCAGAAAGGGGAACAAAAGTAATACGTTGTCAGCTTAAGAACACTTTCACATAATACTCCAAAAAGAAGAACACAAGTAATCCATTGTTGGCATCAGAACACTTTCACATAGTACTCCAAAACGTAGAACACAAGTAATCCATTGTCAGCTTCACAACACTTTCACATAACACTCCAAAAAGGGAAACACAAATAATCCACTGTCGGCTTCAGAACACACATAATATTCCAAAAAGGGGAACACACGTAATCCATAGTCGGCTTCAGAGCACTTCCACATAATACTCCAAAAAGAGGAATACAAGTAATCCATTGTCGGCATCAGAACACTTTCTCATAGTACTCCAAAAAGTAGAACACAAGTAATCCATTGTCAGCTTCAGAACAATTTTACATAATACTACTAACAGGGGAACAAAAGTAATCCATTCTCGGCTTCATAACACTTTCATATATACTCCAGAAAAGGGAACAGAAGTAATTCATCGCTGGCTTTGGAACAATTCCACATTATACTCCAAAATGGAGCACACAAGTAATCCGCTGTTGGCTTTAGAACGATTTCACATATACTCCAGAAAGGGGAACCAAAGTAATCGATTGTCAGCTTCAGAAATCTTTCACATGATACTCCATAAAGAGGAACACAAGCAATCCATTGTTGGCTTCAGAAAACTCACATAATACTCCAAAAAGGGGAACACAAGCATTCCTTTCTCAGCTTCAGAACACTTTCACATATAGTCCAGAACACTCATATAATGCTCCAAAAAGGGGAACAGAAGTAATCCATTGTCGGCATCACAACACTTTGACATAGTACTCCAAAAGGTAGAACACAAGTAATCCATTGTCGGCTTCAGAACAATTTTACATAATACTCCAAAAGGGTAAATAAAAATAATCCATTCTCGGCTTCAGAACATTTTCATATATGCTCCAGAAAAGGGAACACAAGTAATCCATTGTTGGCTTCGGAACAATTCTACATAATACTCCAAACAAGCAAGACAAGTAATCCGCTGTCGGCTTTAGAACAATTTCACATATACTCCAGAAAGGGGAACAGAAGAAATGTATTGTCAGCTTCTGAACACTTTCACGTAATACCCAAAAAAGGTGAACACAAGTAATCCATTGTCGGCATCACAACACTTTCACATAATACTTCTAAAAGAAAAACAGAAGTAATCCATTGCTGGTGTTACAATACTTTCACATGACACTCCAAAAAGAGGAACACAATTAATCCACTGTCGGCTTCACAACACTCACATGTTACTCCAAAACGGGGAACACAAGTAATGCATTGTTGGCTTCGTAACAATTCCACACAATACTCCAAACAACCAACACAAGTAATCCCCTGTCAGCTTCAGAACAATTTCACATATACTCCAGAAAGGGCAACAGAAGAAATGTATTGTCAGCTTCAGAACACTTTCACGTAATACCAAAAAAAGGTGAACACAAGTAATCCATTGTCAGCATCAGAGCATTTTCACATAATACTCCAAAACTGAGAACTCAAGTAATCCATTGTCGGAATCAGAACACTTCACATACACTCCAGAAAGGTGAACACAAGTAATCCATTGTCAGCATCAGAACACTTTCACATAATATTCCAGAAAGGCGATCACAAGTAATCCATTGTCGGAATCAGAACACTTCACATATGCTCCAGAAAGGTGAACACAGGTAATCCATTGTCAGCATCAGAACACTTTCACATAATATTCCATAAAGGGGATCACAGGTAATCCATTGTCAGCATCAGAACACTTCACATATACTCCAGAAAGGGGAACACAAGTAAACCATTGTCGGCTTCACAACACTTTCAAATAATACTCCAAAAGCAAGAACACAAGAAATCCATTGTAGGCTTCACAACACTTTCACATAACACTCCAAAAAGAGGAACAGAAGTAATCCACTGTTGGCTTCAGAACACTCACATAATGCTCTAAAAAGAAGACAAGTAAATCCATTGTCTGGTTCAAACATTTCACATAATACTCCAAAAAGGAGAACACAAGTAATCCTTGTCGGCATCACAACACATTTCACATATACTCCAAAAAAGAACAGAAGTAATCCAATGTTTGGCGTTCAACACTTTCACTAAAGTCCAAAAAAGGGAACACAAGTAATCCATTGTCGCTTCAAACACTCACATAATACTCCTAAAAAGAACACAAGGTAATCCATTGTCAGCTTCAGTGACTTTCACATATACTCCAAAAAGGAGGAACACAAGTAATCCATTTTTGAACCAAACACTTGACATATACTCCAAAAGGTGAACACAAGTAATCCATTGTTCATATCAGAACACTTGAATAATATTCCAAAAAGGGGATCACATGTAATCCCTGTCAGTTCAGACAACTTCACATATACTCCAGAAAGGGAACACAAGTAAGCATTGTCGGCTTCACAACACTTTCAAATAATACACCACACACACAATAAACCACAAGAAATCCGATTTTGTCTTCACAACATTTTCACATAACACTCCAAAAGACGAAAAGAAGTAATCCACTGTTGGCTTCAGAACACTTACATAAGCTAAAAAAGGCGAACACAAGTAATTCACTGTTGGCTCAGAACATTTCACATAATACTCCAAAAGGGAACACGAGTAATCCATTGTGGAATCAGAACACTTCACATATACTCCAGAAACGTGAACACAGTAATCCATTGTCAACATCAGAACACTTTTACATAATATTCCATAAAGGGGATCACAAGTAATCCATTGTTCAGATCAGAACACTTCACATATACTCCAGAAAGGGGAACACAAGTAAAGTCATTGTCGACTTCACAACACTTTCAAATAATACTCCAAAAACAAGAACACAAGAAATCCATTGTAGGCTTCACAACACTTTCACATAACACTCCAAAAAGAGGAACAGAAGTAATCCACTGTTGGCTTCAGAACACTCAATAATGCACAAAAAGGAAAAAACCAAGTAATCCACTGTCGGTTTCACAACATTTTTACATAATCTACAAAAAGAGAATACAAGTAATCCAGTTGTCGGCGTTGCAACACTTTCACATAAACTCCAAAACAAGGGAACAAAGTAATCCACTGTCGGCTTCAGAACATTCACATAATCTCCAAAAAGAGGGAACGCAAGTAATCCATTGTCAGCTTCAGTGCACTTCACATAATACTCCAAAAAGAGGAACACAAGTAATCCATTGTGTTGGATTCAAATCTCAAAAGACTACATATACTCCATGAAAGAACACGGAACCGAATACACAAGTAATCCACTGTCGGCTTCAGAACACTTATATAATACTCCAAAAAGGGATACACATGTAATCCATTGTTGGAATCAGACACTTTCACATAATATTCCAAAAGGCGATCACAAGTAATCCATTGTCGGAATCAAACACTTCACATATACTCAGAAAGTGAACACCAAGTAAATCCATTGTTCACAACATTTTCACAAACACTTTTAACAAAATAATCCATTAATGGGCATGACACAAGTAATGTAATCCATTGTACAGAATTCAGAAACACTCACATATACTCCAAAAAGGGGAACAGAGTAAGCCATTGTGGATCAAACACTTGCAAATAATACTCCAAAAACAGAAACAACTCAAGAAATCCATATGGGGATTCACAATCACTTTCACATAACACTCCAACAAAAGGAACAGAAGTAATCATCTATGCTTCAAGCACTATATAATGCTCCAAAAAGAAGAAACAAGTAATCCACTGTCGGCTTCACAACACTTGCACATAATACTCCAAAAAGGAGAACACATGTAATCCATGTCGGCTTCACAACACTTCATATATACCAAAAAGAAGAAACCAAGTAATCCAATTTTGGCGTTACAACACTTTACATAACACTCCAAAAAAAGGAACACAAGTAATCCATGTCGGCGTTCAGAACACTTTCACATAACACTCCAAAAAAGGAACACAAGTAATCCACTGTCGGCTTCAGAACATTCACATAATACTCCAAAAAGAGGAACCAAGTAATCCATTGTCAGCTTCAGTGCACTTTCACATAATACCCAAAAATGAGAACACAAGTAATCCTTGTTGGAATCAGAACACTTCACATATACTCCAGAAAGGCGAACACAAGTAATCCACTGTCGGCTTCAGAAACACTCATATAATACTCCAAAAGGGAACACAAGTAATCCATTGTTGGAATCAGAACACTTTCACATAATATTCCAAAAAGGCGATCACAAGTAATCCATTGTCGGAATCAGAACACTTCACATATACTCCAGAAAGGTGAACACAAGTAATCCATTGTCAGCATCAGAACACTTTTACATAATATTCCATAAAGGGGATCACAGTACATGTAATCCATTGTCAGAATCAGAAACACCTCAATATACTCCAGAAAGGGGAACAGAAGTAAGCCATTGTGGGTTCACAACACTTGCAAATAATACTCCAAAAACAAGAACACAAGAAATCCATTGGAGGCTTCACAACACTTTCACATAACACTCAAAAACAGGAACAGAAGTAATCCACTAATGGCTTCAGAGCACTCAATATATGCTCTAAAAAGGAGAAAACAAGTAATCCATGTCGGCTTCAAACACTTGCACATATACTCCAAAAAGGAGAACACATGTAATCCATTGTCGGCATCACAACACTTTCACATAATACTCCAAAAAGAAGAACACAAGTAATCCAATGTTGGCGTTACAACACTTTCACATAACACTCCAAAAAAAGGAACACAAGTAATCCACTGTCGGCTTCAGAACACTTTCACATAACACTCCAAAAAAGGAACACAAGTAATCCACTGTCGGCTTCAGAACACTCACATAATACTCCAAAAAGAGGAACACAAGTAATCCATTGTCGCTTCAGTGCACTTTCACATAATACCCCAAAATGAGAACACATGTAATCCATTGTTGGAATCAGAACGCTTCACATATACTCCAGAAAGGTTAACACAAGTAATCCATTGTCAATATCAGAACACTTTGGTATAATATTCCAAAAAGGGGATGACAAGTAATCCATTGTCGGAATCACAACACTTCACATATACTCCAGAAAGGGAACACAAGTAAGCCATTGTCGGCTTCACAACACTTTCAAATAATACTCAAAAAAAAAAAAAAAGAATACAAGAAATCCGATGTTGGCTTCACAACACTTTCACATAACACTCCAAAATGAGGAACAGAAGTAATCCACTATTGGCTTCAGAACACTCACATAATGCTAAAAAAAGGCGAACACAAATAATCCACTGTCGGCTTCAGAACATTCACATAATACTCCAAAAAGGGGAACACAAAGTAATCCATTGTTGGAATCATAACACTGCACATATACTCCAGAAAGATGAACACATTAATCCATTGTCAGCATCAGAGCACTTTCGCATAATATTCCTAAAGGGGATCACAAGTAATCCATTGTCAGAGTCAGAAGACTTCACATATACTCCAGAAAGGGGAACACAAATAAGCCATTGTCGGCTTCACAACACTTTCAAATAGTACTCCAAAACCAAGAACACAAGAAATCCATTGTAGGCTTCACAACACTTTCACATAACACTCCAAAAAGAGGAACAGAAGTAATACACTGTTGGCTTTAGAACACTCACATAATGCTCTAAAAAGGAGAAAACAAGTAATCCACTGTCGGCTTCACAACACTTTCACATAATGCTCTAAAAAGGAGAAAATAAGTAATCCACTGTCGGCTTCACAACACTTTCACATAATGCTCTAAAAAGGAGAAAATAGTAATCCACTGTCGGCTTCACAGCACTTGCACATAATACTCAAAAAGAAGAACACAAGTAATCCAATGTTGTAATCAGAACACTTCACATAAAACTCCAAAAAGGGGAATACAAGTAATCCACTGTTGGCTTCAGAACACACACATAATACTCCAAAAAGAGGAACACAAGTAATCCATTGTCAGCTTCAGTGCACTTTCACATAATACTCCAAAAAGGAGAACACAAGTAATCCATTGTTGGAATCAGAACGCTTCACATATACTCCAGAAAGGTGAACACAAGTAATCCATTGTCAATATCAGAACACTTTGGTATAATATTCCAAAAAGGGGATGACAAGTAATCCATTGTCGGAATCAGAACACTTCACATATACTCCAGAAAGGGAACACAAGTAAGCCATTGTCGGCTTCACAACACTTTCAAATAATACTCAAAACAAAACAAAAAGAACACAAGAAATCCGATGTTGGCTTCACAACACTTTCACATAACACTCCAAAAAGAGGAACAGAAGTAATCCACTGTTGGCTTCAGAACACTCACATAATGCTCAAAAAAGGCGAACACAAATAATCCACTGTGGGCTTCATAACATTCACATAATACTCCAAAAAGGGAACACAAGTAATCGATTGTTGGAATCAGAACACTTCACATATACTACAGAAAGGTGAACACAAGTAATCAATTGTCAGCATCAGAACACTTTCACATAATATTCCAAAAAGGCGATCACAAGTAATCCATTGTCGGAATTAGAACACTTCACGTATACTCCAGAAAGATGAACACAAGTAATCCATTGTCAGCATCAGAACATTCACATAATATCCGTAAAGGGGATCACAAGTAATCCATTGTCGGAATTAGAACACTTCACATATACTCCAGAAAGGTGAACACAAGTAATCTATTGTCAGCATCAGAATACTTTCACATAATATCTATAAAGGGGATCACAAGTAATCCATTGTCAGAATCAGAACACTTCACATATACTTCAGAAAGGGGAACACAAGTAAGCCGTTGTCACCATCAGAACACTTTCACATAATATTCCAAAAAGGCGATCACAAGTAATCCATTGTCGGAATTAGAACACTTCACATACACTCCAGAAAGGTGAACACAAGTAATCCATTGTCAGCATCAGAACACTTTCACATAATATTCCAGAAAGGGGATCACAAGTAATCCATTGTCAGAGTCAGAACACTTCACATGTACTCCAGAAAGGTGAACACAAGTAAGCCATTGTCGGCTTCACAACACTTTCAAACAATACTCCAAAAACAAGAACACAAGAGTAGGCTTCACAACACTTTCACATAACACTCCAAAAAGAGGAACAGAAGTAATCCACTGTTGGCTTCAGAACACTCACATAATGCTCTAAAAAGGAGAAAACAAGTAATCCACTGTCGGCTTCACAACACTTGCACATTATACTCCAAAAAGAAGAACACAAGTAATCCAATTTTGGCGTTACAACCTTTTCACATAACACTCGAAAAAGGGGAACACAAGAAATCCACTGTCGGCTTCAGAACACTCACATAATACTCCAAAAAGGGGAACACAAGTAATCCATTGTCGGAATCAGAACACTTCACATATACTCTAGAAAGGGAACACAAGTAAGCCATTGTCGGCTTCACAACATTTTCAAATAATACTAAAAAAAAACACACACAAAACCACAAGAAATCCGATGGTGGCTTCACAACACTTTCACATACCACTCCAAAAAGAGGAACAATAGTAATCCACTCTGGCTTCAGAACACATACATAATGCTCAAGAAAGGCGAACTCAAGTAATCCAATGTCGGCTTCAGAACATTCACATAATACTCCAAAAAGGGGAACAAAGTAATCCATTGTCAGCATCAGAACAAGTAATCCACTGTCGGCTTTAGAACATTCACATAATACCTCAAAAAGGGCAACAGAAGTAATCCATTGTTGGAATCAGAACGCTTCACATATACTCCAGAAGGTGAACACAAGTAATCCACTGTCAGCATCAGAACACTTTCACATAATATTCCAGAAAGGCGATCACAAGTAATCCATTGTCAGAGTCAGAACACTTCACATATACTACAGAAAGGGGAACACAAGTAAGCCATTGTCGGGTTCACAACACTTTCAAATAATACTCCAAAAACAAGAACACAAGAAATCCATTGTAGGCTTCACAACACTTTCACATAACACTCCAAAAAGAGGAACAGAAGTAATCCTTTGTTGGCTTCAGAACACTCACATAATGCTCAAAAAAGGCGAACACAAGTAATCCACTGTCGGCTTCAGAACACTCACATAATGCTCTAAAAAGGAGAAAACAAGTAATCCATTGTCGGCATCACAACACTTTCACATAATATTCCAAAAAGGAGGACACAAGTAATCCACTGTCGGCATCACAACATTTTCACATAATACTCCAAAAAGAGGAACACAAGTTATCCATTGTCAGCTTCAGTGCACGTTCACATAATACTCCAAAAATGAGAACACAAGTAATCCATTGTTGGAATCAGAACACTTCACATATACTCCAGAAAGGTGAACACAAGTAATCCATTGTCAGCATCAGAACACTTTCACATAATATTCCAGAAAGGGGATCACAAGTAATCCATTGTCAGAGTCAGAACACTTCACATATACTCCAGAAAGGGGAACACAAGTAAGCCATTGTCGGCTTCACAACACTTTCAAATAGTACTCCAAAAACAAGAACACAAGAAATCCATTGTAGGCTTCACAACACTTTCAATAACACTCCAAAAAGAGGAACAGAAGTAATCCACTGTTGGCTTCAGAACACTCACATAATGCTCTAAAAAGGAGAAAATAAGTAATCCACTGTCGGCTTCACAGCACTTGCACATAATACTCAAAAAAGAAGAACACAAGTAATCCATGTTGGAATCAGAACACTTAACACTAAACTCCAAAAAGGGAACACAAGTAATCCACTGTCGGCTTCAGAACACACACATAATACTCAAAAAGAGGAACACAAGTAATCCATTTGTCAGCTTCAGACACTTTCACATAATACTCCAAAAAGGAGAACACAAGTAATCCATTGTTGGAATTAGAACGCTTCACATATACTCCAAAAGAGTGAACACAAGTAATCCATTGTCAATATCAGAACACTTTACTAATATTCCACAAAGGGGATGACAAGTAATCCATTGTCGGAATCACAACACTTCACATATACTCCAGAAAGGGAACACAAGTAAGCCATTATCGCTTCACAACACTTTCAAATAATACTCAATAAAAAAGACACAAGAAATCCGATGTTGGCTTCACAACACTTTCACATAACACTCCAAAAAGAGGAACAGAAGTATCCATTATTGGCTTCAGAACACTCACATAATGCTCAAAAAAGCGAACACAAGTAATTCATGAGGGTTCAGAACATTCACATAATACTCCAAAAAGGGAACAAAGTAATCGATTGTTGGAATCAGAACACTGCACATATACTACAGAAAGTGGAACCAAGTAATCCGTTGTCAGCATCAGAACACTTTCACATAATATTCCAAAAAGGCGATCACAATAATCCTTGTCTGGAATTAGAACACTTCACATATACTCCAGAAAGGTGAACACAAGTAATCCATTGTCAGCATCAGAACATTCACATAATATCCAAAAGGGATCATAAGTAATCCATTGTCTAGAATCAGAACACTTCACATATACTCCAGAAATGTGAACACAAGTAATCCATTGTCAGCATCAGAACACTTTCACATAATGTCCATAAAGGGGATCACAAGTAATCCATTGTCAGAATCAGAACACTTCACATGATACTCCAGAAAGGGAACACAAGTAAAGCCATTGTCGCTTCACAACACTTTCAAATAATACTCCAAAACAAGGACACAAGAAATCCATTGTAGGCTTCACAACACTTTCACATACCACTCCAAAAAGGGAACAAAGTAATCCATGTTAGCTTCAGAACACTCACATAATACTCTAAAAAGGAGAAACAAGTAATCCATGTCGGCATCACAACACTTTCACATATACTCCAAAAAGAGAACACAAGTAATCCAATGTTGGCGTTAAACACTTTCACATAATACTCCAAAAAGAGGAAAACAAGTAATCCATTGTCAGCTTCAGTACACGTTCACATAATACTCCAAAAATGAGAACACAAGTAATCCATTGTTGGCGTTACAACACTTTCACATATACGTCCAAAAATGGAAACACAAGTAATCCATTGTCAGCTTCAGTACACGTTCACATAATACTCCAAAAAGAAGAACACAAGTAATCCATTGTTGGCGTTACAACACTTTCACATAACAGTCCAAAAAGGGAACACAAGTAATCCATATCAGCTTCAGAACACTCACATAATACTCCAAAAAGAGGAACACAAGTAATCCATTGTCAGCTTCAGTACACGTTCACATAATACTCCAAAAATGAGAACACAAGTAATCCATTGTTGAACAAACTTCACATATACTCCAGAAAGGTGAACACAAGTAATCCATTGTCAGCATCAGAACACTTTCACATAATATTCCAAAAAGGGGATCACAAGTAATCCATTGTGGAATCAGAACACTTCACATATACTCCAGAGAGGAAACACAAGTAAGCCATTGTTGTTCACATCAACACTTTCACATAATATTCCAAAAAGGAAAACACAAGTAATCGATTGTGGCTTTCACAACACTTCACTTAATGCCCAAAAGAGAGAAACAAGAAATCCATTGTTGGCTTCACGACACTTTCATATAATACTCCAGAAAAGGAACAGAAAGTAATGCACTGTCGGCTTCAGAACACTTCCATGTAGTAGTCCAAAATGTAGAAACAAGTAATCCATTGTCGACTGCAGACACTTTACATAATACTCCAAAGGGGGAAAAGTAATCCATTTTCGGCTTCAGAACACTTTCCATTATACTCCAGAAAAGGGAACCAAGTAATCCATTGTTGGCTTTGGAACATTCACATAATACTCCAAGACGGGGACACAAGTAATCCTGTCGGCTTCAGAAGAATTTCACAATATACTAAAGAAAGGGAACAAAGTAATCCATTGTCGCTTCAGAACACTTCACATAATATCCCAGAAAGGTGAACACAAGTAATCCCTGTCAGCTTCAGTGCACTTCACATGAATCCAAAAGTGAGAACACAAGTAATCCATTGTCGGATCAGAACACTTCACATATACTCCAGAAAGGTGAATACAAGTAATCCATTACCAGCATCAGAACACTTTCACATAATATTCCAAAAAAGGGGCTCAACCAAGTAATCCATTGTCTGCTTCAGAACACTTTCAGATAATACTCCAGAAAGGTGAACACAAGTAATCCATTGTCTGCTTCAGAGCACTTTCACATAATACTCCAAAATGGGGAACACAAGTAATCCATTGTCGGCTTCAGAACAATTTCACATAATACTCCAAATAGGGGTAAGAAGTAATCCATTGTCGGCTTCAGAACACTTTCACATATTACTCCAAATAGGGGAACACAAGTAATCCATAGTCGGCTTCAGAACACTTTCACATAATACTCCAGAAAGGATAACACAAGTAATTCATTGTCAGCTTCAGAACACTTTCACATAATACTCCAAAAATGGGAACACAAGTAATCCATTGTCGTCTTCAGAACACTTTCACATAATACTCCAGAATGGGGAACACAAGTAATCTATTGTCAGCTTCAGAACACTTTCACATAATACTCCAAAAAAGGGGACACAAGTAATCCACTGTCAGGATCTGAACACTTTCACATAATACTCCAGAAAGGATAAACAAGTAATTCATTGTCAGCTTCAGAACACTTTCACATAATACTCCAAAAATGGGAACACAAGCAATCCATTGTTGGCTTCCGAACACTTTCACATACTACTCCAAAAAGGGGAACACAATCCAAAACGATTCACACAGGATGCTTCAAAGTTGCAGTGACCACATTTTTGAACACTGACAAATCAGTGATTATAAATATAACTGAACAAATGTTGGACGTTTGGCTGAAGGACTGTAGGGATAGGTCATACCAGAATCGACCATGACGATCATTAAATTCTCTGATCGACAGAGCATTTACAACACAACCTAAAATCCTTCTCTAATGAATTCTCTCTCAAAACAGTCAACAATTGATCACCTTTGTATGGCAGACACGTCGTCGTGAGAAGTATGTCTTACCAGGACCCACCAAGGTAATCATTCAATGCACTGACTGATAGAACACTGACAACGCAATCAAAGCAGGTTGTTCCACAGGGAACATGGACTAAAAATCTTCCATGAACTCTCTTGAATGCAGTATACACCTTCCCTTCCCTGATTCAGAGAGTCTGCTTCTAATGCAACGATTAAGTTTGAAAACTGAATAGTTAAATAGGGTGACTGTCTACCTGGTCTTATGTCACAACGATGAAACAGGCTTCACGCAAGGATACAACACTGAATTAGAACTGCGGAATTTTGTCTTCTTTTCCATCCCGTTTATCATACAACTGATACCAATTTATTTTACCATGAATGGCGTGGTCCTGAAACCTACAGGGAGAAAAGATATACTTACACGTTTTCTTCTAAAATTGTCTCATGGTTGATGGGAGATTGGGAAAAAATCAGCACAACCCTAAGCAATATGGTGTGCACTCACACACTAAACAATCCAACGCTGAGAACATTAGAATTTGCACGATGTAAATATTGTGATTATTATTATTATTATTAACGCACGATTCTTGGCCAACATACAAACCAACGTAGTCAAGCCATTCTAACGATATCCTTAATATAAAAAAGATTTAAAAGAAAAAGCATTCTACATTTGTTACACAAGCTCTTCTCCTTACAACTCACAAGCAGCCTAGATTTGGTTACTTGTCAAGGTCACGGCGACCGTTAAAAATCGTCAGATGAAATAAAACTATATGAAGCGGGGACAATAGACGACTTTCATTGATCATTCGTTCATTCATTGGCATCTCAGTCACGGGAGACCGTGCTGAAAGCGCCCCTGGAATATTGTCGTTTGTTTGGGTCGTGGCAGCATCTGCTAGATCTATGGCTGTGAGTTGCAGGCCCTACTGCAGTTGGCACAGATAAACTGGGAGGCCTGGGTTGAAGGGGTTGCTGCATCATGCTCGGTCCGATCTCTCCTTCCCTTTGCGAGCTGACCTCTCCTCATGTCTGCCTCTACGATGTCCCCTCCTTTTGTCTGCCTCTATGATGTAACCTCTTCATGTCAGCCTCTACGATATCCCCTCCTTTTGTCTGCCTCTGTGATGTCCCTCTTCATGTCTGCCTCTGCGATGTCCCCTCCATATATCTGCCTCTGTGATGTCCTCTATTCATGTCAGCCTCTGCTATGTCCCATCCTCATGTCAGCCTCTGCGATGTCACCTCCTCACGTCAGCCTCTGTGATGTCCCCTCCTCATGTCTGCCTCTGCGATGTCCCCTCCTCATGTCTGCCTCTGCGATGTCCCCTCCTCATGTCTGCCTCTGCGATGTCCCCTCCTTATGTCAGCCTCTGCGATGTCCCCTCCTCATGTCTGCCTCTGCGATATCCCCTCCTCATGTCAGCCTCTGCGATGTCCCCTCCTCATATAGCCTCTGCGATGTCCCCTCTTCATGTCAGCCTCGGTGATGCCCTTGTAGACAGTGTGACACCAGGCTGCACGATCCATGGCCTGAGTTTCTCATTTGTTTGTGGATATGTTACAGATCTTCAGGTCTGTTTTGCAGGCATCTTTGAAACGGACTGAGGGGCAGCCGACTCTTCTGTGCCTTGGACTAACTGCCCATACAGAATGTCTTTTGGCAGTCTGCAATCTTCCATGCAAAAGATATGCCCCAGCCATCGCAGGCGGCGTTGGCTCAGGAGAGACTATTTGCTGGGGATCTTGGCATGCTCCAGTAAGTCTTTGTGTGGGATGCAGGTCCTGCCAGCTGATTCCGAGGAAGTGCTTTAGATAACGCATATGGAACCAGTTGAGCTGATGTTCTTGCCTCATGTAAGTGGTCCAGATTTCGTTTCCATACAGTAAGGTGCTGAGGACACAGGCCTGATACACTCGGGTCTTGGTGTGTTCTATCAACGATCTATTTTCACAAACCCTCTTTGTCAGTCTGACCATGATGATGTTTGCCTTCTCGAGCCGTCAGTCGAGTTCGACATCGAGTGAGAGGATGTTGCTGATGGTGGACCCAAAGTAGGTAAAGCCGTCTACGGCTTCAAGAGTGACTCTGTCGATGATGATGGAACGAAGAGCGGTGACATGTTGTGCTCTGACGTTCGTCTTCCTCAGGCTGATAGTGAGCCTACACTGTTTGCATGTGTCCGCAAAGCGGTTGCCCAGTCTCTGAAGAGCGTCATCGGTGTGGGTCACGAGAGGTGCCTCATTGGCGAAGAGCATCTCCCTGATGAATACCGTCCTGACCTTGGTCTTCAAGCGCAGTCATGCCATGCTTAACAACTTCCCGTCAGAGCTGGTGTACAGATAGACGCCGTCAGTGGACAAGTCAAAGACACATGTCAGGAGGAGGGAAAAGAAAATCTTGAAGAAGGTCAGCGTTTGCACAAAGCCTTGCTTGACTCCACGTCTGATCGGGAAGGAGTCTGGAATGAGATCGTCATGCTGCAAAGTTTTGGAGGACAGTCGATCCTCCTGAGCTCACATACATTCCTCCTGCTGGCAATGTCCGAAACCTTGGTGAGGTTTAGAAGCATCATACAGACCTACTGACCTTGTTCTTTGCTCTTCTCCTGGAGCTGGGAAGCAGGAAAATGTATATGGGATAGGCAGATATGTGCGACAAACATGACCATTGACAATTTTACGCTGTGATTTGGATATTGTGACTAACTGAGGATCATAATACTTCAAGTTTCTAAATGGAGCGTGTGTCTTTTTCTGTAGAACTACATGACCTTTTGTAATAATGGAATGATCGATTAAATGTGTAGAAGTTCAGTAAAGCCAAAATATGATTTAACTCTTTGGCGACGCGCTGAAACTCAAGCTTTGGCACCGTGACGTCATACACTGATGTGCTGAAGCTAAAGCTTAGGGGGATATCAAATTTTTGTTATGGTACTAAGGAACGTCCAATTAAAGGGAAACTACACACGATATTACATGAACCATTTCTCTTTTCCGCAGTTCTATCCCCTAGATCGCTAATCGAACAGAAACCATCATTTTTGCGCCAATTCCAAGAAAGGGTCAGAGGTCGACTTCATGAGTGCGAAATGGCGACAAGCAGGCATTTCTCCACTTTTTCCGTGTATAGTGCACCATTTGACTTCAAACTGGTTCCTAAGGCTTATGGAACTTTATTGTACTGTGAAAACATCTAATACCTTCCTGTGGATTAGCTGATACATACATACACCTTACCAATGTAAGCATGTATACTGTTCAAAATGTGAAGAAACATATTTTCATAAAGATGTAAGAACTTAAGGTTTTTGGGACAGTGTAATGTAACTATGTTTCCAGTGTCTGTCTATTTATGTTCAAGTTAAGCTTTTACAGATAGCGGAAGATAATCAAAATCTTAGCTTTTTTTTTATACACTGTGATGCTGTTGTCTTGGACGCTGAGGCGAAACCGTTGCTCGTGTTGATTACAACTAAGAGGTTTTGTTCTGGAGGTAATACGGAAAGATCGATTACTGGAACTGTTAAAGGTTTCGGTTTTGTACCATGTGATCACAAATTTACAGATGATCTTCAAAATGAACCAAGGTCAGCCAAACGCATTTATTTTATAGGAGGTTGTTGTTTGATTGAAAGCTCGCCTACCGCTACCCGCAGCCCGACCCAAAGCACCGCTCGTAGTGTGGCCGAGGGCTTAGTGTCAGCTATGTCTCATGTCGTTCCATTCATAGACGGGACATTTCTGCAATATATGGGCGTCGAGCGAGTAGTGGCCGACGCAGAGTACCGTCAGGATTACTTTTTGCTCTCTGGGCAGAAGGGGACAGTCGTACCTTTTTTGTACGTGGCTGGAGGAATTATCTAATGATGCTCTTTATCTCTCTGCCTCTGTCTGTCTGTCTATCTCTGTCTCTCTCTCACTGTTTCTCTGTCTCTCTCTCTCTCTCACACACACACACTCTCTCTCTATATATATAGAGAGAATAAAGTGCCCTTGAGGAAGGCGGGTGTACCGCCGAAAATTTGGGAATATTTTACGTCGGCTTGTTGTCTTTTTCTTCACATGCTGCTTCATCTATATATATATATTATATAAAATATATACTATATATATATATATATATATATATATATTATATATATATATATATATAATATACATACTAGAGGTCTATATATATATATATATAATGAAAAGAGAGAGTATTAGAATAATTTCATCATCATGTATTTATTTATTTGTCTGTTGTTTTGTTTTTGTGTTGTTTTTGTTTTGTTTTTGTTCAAACAAAACGCGAACATTTATTAATGCATTGAACCAGACAGACATAAATATCGAGCCCGACCGTTTCAAGCGTACATTCAAAATGACAAACAAACCAAAACAACAACAAAAAAACAAAAAACAAACAAATATACAAACAAACAAACAAACAAACAAACCCAACTGAACTCAAGGACGCTAACAGTGACAATCTTCTGCTTCCGTGGCGCTCTGTGTAAGTGGATTCGTATATGTATGATCGGTTCCAGCCAAATGCTCAATAAAATGCAGAAGAAATTTGCCTATCGGTAGTTTTTGACCGTGATCGTGTGATTTTGTTTTCTTTAATTTTGTTGTTGTTGTTGTTCTTGTTCAGTTCACATGACAAGTGCCAGTTGCCTGAAAAGTTGCGTTTATATTGTTTCATTAATCATCTCTTTTCATTCTATTTTCTAATTAAGTGGTTGTTCTTATTCTAGTTTCGTGTGTGTCTGGACTGTAATTTGATTGAACGCTGGCAGTCTCTTTAACCCATATAATGATTGTAGATTCAGTCCTTTGATTCCATCATTTTATCTACCAGCATTCTGCATTGTCAACCATGCTAGCAAAGCAAAAACATAACCTTTTGATTCCTGCACCCTGTCCACCAGTATCCTGCATTGTCAACCATGCTAGCAAAACAAAAACTTAACCCTTTGATTCCTTCACCCTGTTCGATCAGCATCCTGCGGGAAGCTGGTGGATAGGGTGAGGGAGTCGAAGGGTTTTAGTTTTTGCTGTTGGCTGATAGGGTGCGGGAGTCAAAGGATTAATACTTAACTCATGCACGTGTATTGTTTAACCCTTTGATTCCTGCACCCTGTCCGGTCAGCATCCTGCAGGAAGCTGGTGGATAGAATGAGGGAGTCAAAGAGTTAAGTTTTTTTTTGCAGTTGGTGAATAGGGTGCGGGAGTCAAAGGGTTAATACTTAACCCTTGCACGTGTATTGTTCCAGAGTTGAAACAAAATGAAGGGTCGGGCAGACATCCGTATGCAGATTGAACTGGATGACACGAAACCTGCGAGTCCTGGTCAACGCTTGACCTTCAACGTCCATCTCTTTACCAACAGACCTATCGAAATCAACTGTAAGAAATTACTACCAACTGGATTCAGTAGTTGGAGTAGTAATGATAATAGTAATAATAATAGCAGTAGCAGTCTAATTATCACTATCAGGATTCAGTTGGTGGAGTAGTAATGATAATAGTAATAATAATAGCAGTAGCAGTCTAATTATCACTATCAGGATTCAGTTGTTGGAGTAGTAATGATAATAGTAATAATAATAGCAGTAGCAGTCTAATTATCACTATCAGGATTCAGTTGTTGGAGTAGTAATGATAATAGTAATAATCATATCAATAGCAATGAAATTACCACCAACTGGATTCAGTAGTTGGGGTTGTTATGATAATAGTAATAATAATAGCAGTAGCAGTGAAATTACGACCAACTGGATTCAGTAGTTGGAGTAGTAATAATAATAGTAATAATGACAGCAGTAGCAGTAAAATTACCACCAACTGGATTCAGTAGTTGGAGTAGTAATGATAATAGTAATAATAATAGCTGTAGCAGTGGAAATTACCACCAACAAGATTCAGCAATTGGAGAAGTGATGATAATAGTAAGCAGTAGCAATAGAAGTCGAGGCAGCAGCAGCAGGAGCAATAGTAGTAGCACTAGAAATAGTAGTAGTAGCTGTGTACCAGTAGTTAATTGGTATTGAAAGTAATATTAATAGCAGCAGTGGTAGAAATACTAATAGCAGCAGTAGTAGCAGCAGTAATAGCGATTGTAGTAGAAACGGTAGGCTTTAAAATACACTGACTTGGAAAGTCGGGGGGAAAAGAAATAATGACACCCCCCAAAAAAAACAAATAAAAAAAAACGATAATGACAATAATGATAACGTAATAATATGATGTGATATGAAATGACCTGATCTGATCTGATCTGATATGATATGATATGATATGATATGATATGATATGATATGATATGATATGATATATATATGGTACGAAACGATAATAACAACAATGATAGTGATACTATGTTTCCATCAATAGAAGTTATTAACTGAATAAGCCTTTTTTTTCAAACTTGTGCTCGCAAATTTACAGATCTTCCTAGAATCAAAAATATGAAAAATAATATATGAATCGATAATATCAGACAGGATAAAAGAGCGTGCTGGTCTGATGAGACGCAGAACACATCAGAGGTCTGATGAGACACTATAGTGTTTTAGGATAGTCTTCATAAAAAGGGAGATACTGTGATGTTCTCTCTCGTTTATTATTCTTTTTCATTTTCATTTACTTATTTACGTATTTAATTTACATTATCTATCTATCTATCTATCTATCTATCTATCTATCTATCTATCTATCTATCTATCTATCTATCTATCTATCTATCTATCTATCTATCTATCTATTATCTATCTATCTATCTATCTAATTATCTATCTATCTATCTATCTATCGTATCTATCTATCTATCTATCTATCTATCTATCTAATTATCTATCTATCTATCTAATTATCTATCTAATTATCTATCTATCTATCTATTTGTCTATCTATCTATCTATCTATCTATCTATCTATCTATCTATCTATTATCTATCTGTCTGTCTGTCTCTGTGTTTATCTATGTATCTGGGATTCGAACCCACAGCCGCTAGCATGTGAATCGACGTTCAACCAACTGAGAATTTCTCTTTCCCAATAAAATGTCCTATAAATGTTGCTTGTCTTTTCCTAATCTTCTTCATTAATGATCTTCTTGTGTCTGCCTCCTTCAAGACTGTCTCGTGTTTTTGTTTTTTGTTGTTGTTTTTTATTTTTCGTTTTTTTTCTTCTTTGCTGTCCACCACGGAACTCTCAAACTGGCCTATGTGCTGAAATCTGTACTGTTTGGAAAATAGCATTTCGTATCGTTTCATTTTTCTTTTCAGCGTGGAGAGTGATCTTTCGGTCCCGGGGTCACTTTTTGCAAAGGACGACAGGCCGTAGCCACTTCAACAGTGACCAGTGCACACAGGAACAGGATTTTAACACCGCTTCCACCACCATCCCGTCGCTTCCACATCTTCTGGCAGCGAAGGTAAAATGCCACCGCAATGACCACATTGCTGATAATGTATGGATTTTTTGTATTATACATTCAAAACATCAATGAAAGAAATAGGTAAAATAAAGAAGTGAATGAACGAATAGACAAACAAATCAATGAATAAACAAATAATAAAAAAACAAACATACGAATAAATAAATGAGATTAACGAGAAGTGCTCTCTCTCCTTCTTTCTCTCTCTCTCTCTCTCTCTTCTCTCTCTCTCTCTCTGTCTGTCTCTCTCTCTCTCTGTCTCTCTCTCTCTCCTCTCTCTCTCTCTTCTCTACCCTCTCTTCTTTGTTTTTCTTTGTCTGTCTGTCTGTCTCTCTTTCCACTCTCTCTCTCGCTCCAAACATTCACCACTTCTTCTTTAATTCAGAGGTCTTTCTCTCTGTTTTAAGTTCCTTGAAAAAAAAAAAGAAAGGGGGATCATTTCACTTCAATCATAGTTGTCTGTGTATGTATGTGTGCGTGTGTGTGTTGTGTGAGAGAGAGAGAGAGGAGAGAGAAAGAGAGAGACAGACAGACAAAGGCAGAGAGAGAGAGAGAGAGAGAGAGAGAGAGAGAGAGAGGAGAAATTAGCTCGTTTTGGGTGGGTCTTTACTGAATTTTGGTCCAAGATGTGGATTGTTAAGGACCCACAAAACCTTCAGTTTGGAATATGTATTACGTAAGATGTCAAAGTCGAGGTCACATTGTCCGAAAAATGCCTGAAATCCGTACTTTTGGGGGAAGGTATGTGTAGCGTGGACAGTCAACACGCAAAGTCTGTTCTAGATCGAGGCAGCTGAAATGTGGTTTCTAAGAAGACTGTTAAGAGTTCCATGGACAACAAAGAAAACAAAACAAAACAGAAAGACAGTCTTGAAGGAGGCAGACACAAGAAGAACAATAATGAAGAATAGGAAAAGTCAGGCAAATGTTTATAGGACATTTTATGAAGCAAGAGAAATATGAGCACCTAGTCACAACAGGAAAGCCGGAGGGAAAAAAAGTACCGGGTAGACCCAGGGAGAAAATATTGGACGAACTTGCAGGATGGATGAAGGCAGAGAGGGCGGGAGATGTACCTGCAGCGACAAAGGATTAGATTCGTATGGAGGGCCATAATCGGCAGCGCCATGGGGCAGGGCACATCATGATGGTGACGATGATGATGATGATGATAATGATGATGATGATGTGAACAGCACGTTCTTAAGAACTGCAGTTTGAAATTTGTTCAAGATGGGATTCATCGCATTCGAACAACTCCATGTACGCGCCAACCAAAATGCCGGCATCTATCTGGAATACTCCTTAAACCTGTATGGAACAGTATCAGCTAGCAAGAGTTTGAAACGGGAAGAGAGATGGGACCTGCTAAAAACCTGATGGGAAGTGGAAAAACCAACGTTTATGGTGCGGGGTATCATTGAATTCAAGACAAACATCTCGTTGTTTATAGCTTTGTCAGAGAAAGGGCCAGCCCGCCTGCCGTGACAATATTTAAAATCTGTGTTCATGTTTGTGGCAGTCTACCGTTGATATCGACGCACGTCAAATTTGATTTCAACTGAAGCCTTTTCAAGATAAAGGTGACCTGGAAAAATAGAGAACCTGGCTTTTTCGAAATCTTTTTTATTTAAAGAGAAATTTTTGGAATGTTTACACCGTCTCTTCTTCGTTTATTTTATTTTGTGTTATCTTATTTTATCGTATTTTGTTTATCCTATTATGTATATTTTATTTCATTTTGATATTTTATGTTTATGTACTGACCTATTCATTTCTCAATTTTGCCTTACATATTTTTTTTCTTTTTTTTTCTTTTTTGTCTTTTTTGTCTCTTCACTACCTCTTTCTCCTTCCTAATCAGCACATCACATCACTAGCCCTTTTCTCCATCAGAAGATGCCAACAGAAGGATTCTTCACGAAGGTCAAGGTCACGACACGGTGACGGAAGTGACGAGGCAGGTAACCCTTCGCCTTCCGTCCCTCAACGTGCCGGACACCTGGTCCTACCCTGGTCAGGTGGTATGGGCCCGTGTCACCAACAACATCACGGCTCTACTGTCCTACTATCGTCTGGACATTGAAGGGGAGAAGGTGGAAGGTGGTGAGCGAATCAAGAGAGAGCTGAGGACTTCGGAATCTGTGACGGTGAAAAATCAGGTCCTGGTCGAGCAGTTGTCTTCCCATGGTGCTGCTGTGAGTATGTGTGGTGTACGTTTTCTGTAGTGTAGGGTGTGTGTTTTGTCTGGCCATGAAAAATCTTGATGGAGGCAGACACAAGAAGATCATTCATGAGGAAGATTAGGAAAAGACAGGCAACATTTATGGGCCTTTTTATGAGGAAAGGGGAGTAAGAGCGCTTGGTCACAACAGGAAAGCTGGAGGGAAAGAGAGCACCAGGTAAACCCAGGGAGAAAATATTGGACGGACTTGCAGAGTGGCTGAGGACAGAGAGGGTGGAAGAAATGCTTGCGGCAACAAGGGATAGATGCATATGGAGGGCCATGATCGCCAACGCCATGTGGCAGGGCGCTTGATGACGATGATCATGATGATGAGGGTGTGTGTGTATGTGTGTGTGTGTGTGTGTGTTTGGTGGTGTGTGTGTGTGTGTGTGTGTGTGTGTGTGTGTGTTGTGTGTGGTGTGTGTGTGTGTTGTGTATTGTGTGTGTGTGTAGTGTGTGTGTGTGGTATATGTGTGTTTGCGCGCGCGCGCGCGTGTGTGTGTGTGTGTATGTGTGTGTGTTCGGTATATGTTTTAATTTGTGTTTGTGTGTTTGTGTGTTGTGTGTGTGTGTGTGTGTGTGTGTGTGTGTGTTGTTTTATGTATTGGTTGATCTGTGTGTGTGCTGCTTTGTGTGTGCGTGTGGTGTGTGTATGTGTGTGTGGTGTGTGTGTGTTGTTTTATGTATTGGTTGATCTGTGTGTGTGCTGCTTTGTGTGTGCGTGTGGTGTGTGTGTGCGTGTGGTGTGTGTGTGTGTGTGTGTGTATGTGTGTGTGTAATGTTTTATGTATTGGTTGATCTGTGTGTGTGCTGCTTTGTGTGTGCGTGTGGTGTGGTGTGTGTGTGTGTGTGTGTGTGTGTGTGTGTGTGGTGTGTGTGTGTGCGCGCGCGTGCGTGCGTGCTTGTTTGTGCGTGTGTATCACAACTTCTTTTCAGGCGTGCTGCATTATTTTGAACTCTTTGCTGTCGAGAAATTTGTTCTGGCCGTAAGCCATCCAGCACAGCATTATAGACGTCGATAGGGCAAGTTTATTGCAGCAGAGACAGGTCGTTTACATGTTCTTCTAGACTGAAAATGGCTTTGGTAGAAACAATCCTGTTACTACTACTACATGTACTGATAATGATACTAATCATAGTAATAATAATTATAATGATAACAATAATAATAACAATGACACTCTACTACTACTACTACCACTACTACTACTACTACTATTACTACTACTACTACTACTACTATTACTACTACTACTACTACGACGACGACGACGACGACGACGACGATGACGACGACTACCACAACTACTACTACTACTAATAACAATAAGAAGAAGAAAAGGCAGAAGCAGAAGAAGAAAAAAACCCAGAATCATGATAATAACAACCTCTTGTGGCAGGCCTCAATTTGCAAGCCTCCATCAGTTTTACAGCAGTTATCATGACATTCGCCATACACTTTCAGGAGAAGAGAGCAGAAGAGAGTGTGGGGTTCCATGGCTGGAGCGGTCTGATCCGTTGTGTGCTGATTGCCAGAGACCAGCTGGCATTGGTGGGTCACACCTTACCCTTGGTGGTGCAGATCGACAATGGCAGTTCCAGAACGATACGAACGGTCCGTCTGACCCTTTACAAGGTGAGAACATTGATGATGATTATGATGATGGTGATGATGATGATGATGATGATGATGATGATGATGATATTGATGATGATGATGATAAGAAAACCACCATCACCACCACCACCACTAATAATAATGCTAATAATAAAAATGATAATATTGATGATGATGATCATTATAATAATAATAATAATGATGATGATGATCATAATGTGATGATAAGAAGAAGAAGAAAAGAAAGAAAGAAAGAAGAAGAAGACGACGAAGAAGAAGAATAACAACAACAATAATGATACTACTACTACTATTACTACTACCACTACTACTACTACTACTACTACTACTACTACTACTACTACTACTACTACTACTACTACTACTACTACTAACTACCGATAATGATGGTGGTGGTGGTGGTGAGGATGATGGTGATGATGATGATGATGACGACGACGACGACGATGACGACGGCGACGACGACGACGACGAGGGACGATGATGATGATTGATGATGATGCAATGATACAGCCCACGGCTTCCCCACTGTGGAAAAGCCTGCACAAAACCCTATAGTTTCAGAAGAGTAGAGTGTAACATGGAAGCAAGAAGTGGGACGGGGTAGAAAAACAACAGGACATATGGAACGTTAAGCTGATGGGACCACCACACAGACTGAAAGGTAGCTAGAAAATGGGGAAAGCCGGACACAGAGGATTCTCGAAGAAGAACCCCAGCCCCACTTATAACAAGTCTTTCGGACCTAAACTACTTATACTCTGAGGGGGCCACATCCAGGTGACTGACAGTCTATGACTGGCGACAAAAAGGTCAGTTTATATGTTGTGGGCTAGGATTGAAGTCTCAGTTAAAGACAAATGTGATATACGCATAATGGGCATGGCTCATTGAAAGTTTTGACAGTTTAAAAAACATGCTTGAATTTTGAAACCGTTTTTCTAGTTTTGTTGTAATATGCATATCAAGAAAGAGAAAGAGTTAAATAATGATAATAATGATAACGATAGTAACAATAACAATAACAATGATGCTGCTGCTGCTGATGATGATGATAATATGTTACTACTACTACTACTACTCTACTACTACTACTACTACTACTACTGCTACTAATATAATAATGATAACAATACTGATAGTGATGATGATGATGGTGATGATGATGATGATGATGATGACGACGATAATGATGCAGTGATAATAATATCAACAATAATAATGAATATTTTTTCTGGTTTGTGTAATATACACATCAAGAAAGATCAACAGTTCCACAGTCACTGGGAATTGAGCCCATGTGCACTATTACCACAGAGACCATGTGATGGACTCGTTAAGATCCAAAAAGACCTTGGCATATTAACCCTTTGACTCCCGCACCCTGTGCACCAGCGTTCTGCATTGCCTACCTTGCTAACAAACTAAAAGCTTAACCTTTTGATTCCCTCACTCTATCTATCAGCTTCCTGTGGGAAGCTGGTGGACAGAGTGAAGGAGTCAAAGGGTTAGTTTTTTGCAATTGGCGGATAGGGTTCGGGAGTCAAAGGGTTAACCATAGTCCTGCTTATGAACCTTAATATGCTAATAATGATAATAATAATAATGATGATGATGATGATGATGATGATGATGATGATGATGATAATAATAATAATAATAATAATAATATAACAATAACAATAATAATAATAATAAATCACTTTTATACAGCGCCATTCTCCTACACATAGGTAAAGACTCACTGCGCTTTACATTAATTAGTTGCTAGAACCGAGTCGGTTTTGAACTGACCTCCAAGACATGACAACTCATTCCATGATGGTTCACAGGAATACATATTCAGAGAGCTCAACAAACGATGCCAGACGGAACCGGTCACCGTTACGAAGGAGAAAGTGGTCAGTGTTCAACTGCCCAGTGTGTGTCCTCACACCGTGTGGCACAGAGAGATTGACTGTTTCATTGTACCAGATACCTGTCAGACTAGCGGTAGTTTGGTGGCTTGTAAATTCGTCAAAGTTCGCTTTTTTGTGCGTGTGAGTATACCCGTTGTGCATTCTGGCTGTTTGTTTGTGTATTTATTTATTTATTTGTTTATCTATCGATCTGTCTATCTATCTATCTATCTATCTATCTATCTATCTGTCTATATATCTATCTACTATTTGTTTGTATGTTTATTTGTATATTTGTTTACTTAGTTACTTAGTTAGTTAGTTAGTTAGTTAGTTAGATAGTTAGTTAGTTAGTTAGTATTTTAGTTAGTTAGTTAGTTTAATCAAGAGATCAAAGATTGTCATATGCCATTGCACACTACAAGGCGGGGTAAGCGCAGTGCGTTTTAACTGCTCCTATAGAGTGGGAAATATACACGGTAGGAATTTATGTTTTCCTTTTCCTTTTTTTTCTTTTTTTTTAACTGTACATGTACATCAGATGGAAATAGATGGTGCAAGCATTATTGCACACACCTACTCTCTCTTAGCTCTCTGTCTGTGTCTGTCTGTTTGTCTCTGTTTGTCTGTCTCTCTCTCTGTGTCTCCTCTGTCTTTCTCTCTCCTCTGTTTCTCTCTCTCTCTCTTCTATCAATCTCTCTCTCTCTCCGTTTTCTTTTTGTCTGTCTGTCTGTCTGTCTTTCTCTCTCTCTCCTTTTTTTCTTTGTCTATCTGTCTGTCTGTCTGTCTGTCTCTCTGTCTGTCTGTCTCTCTCTCTGTTTTGCTTTCTCTCTCTCTTCTTCCTTTGTAGCTTCATGGTAGTTAGAAGTCTCTCCCCTCATTGCTTCCTTGGGCATTCTTCTCATCTGGCAAGTTTGTATGCATCTGGAATGTTGTTTTGTGGTCGGTCTTGTGGCGGTTGTGTGTGGGATAAGTTCTCCTTTGGCCTTGGCCATGGCTTTGTGTGTTAGAGGTCTTCTCTTTTTCCCCACATATTAGCAATCTTCATAATTCATTTTTCGTATCGTGTTGGATTCTGGCTTGGGTGGAGTTTGCCACTGGCGGTGTTATGTTTTTCTTGATGTTGTCGTTGTTATTGCTCTTCGTCATTTTGGTCCTCTATGGCGAGGGTTGGATGTAATAAAACATTTAATGTGTATGTGTCACTGATCTTGAATATGATAACTTGTTCTTGTTTTTTGTTTTGTTTTTCTCTTATTTTTTCGTGTTTTTTTTCATCTGTTTCTATCTTCTTTCCCCTTTTCTTTCTTTCTTCCTTTCTTTCTGTCTTTCTTTTCTTTCTTTCTTTCTTTCTTTCTTTTTATCTGTCCCTTTTTCTTAAAGTGCCTGGCTTTTTTGTACGTTCTCAATTTCAGAAACATACTTGTGATTTTTATCAGAATATGATACACTTTGTTGTTTTTTTCTATAAAGCTACTGTATTGTTATAAAAAAAATTGTATTGCTTTGTAAGTCATTTATGTTTCAGAAAAAAATCTTTTTATAATTACTAAGAGATTCCAGTTGACTTTTGATTGCTGTAGTGAATATTGCACAGGAACCAGCAACGTCACAAGAGAATAAGAACGTGTACTTGATTCATGGGTCGATATAGGTGCAAAGGTATGGCCTTTGACATGCCTGTAACAAGTAACACTTTTAATGACCATCGCTTATGTTCAGTTACATTTGTGCTCACCTGTTCGTTTCTGTCTTATTTTGCACGCCACCTTAATTACTACAGAAACTGGAACAATTCTTACAATTCTATGATGATGTTGACGACGTTAAGGATGATGATCCTGATGGTGTGGATTTCAGTCCAGGATTGAGTGTGGCAGGGCTGTACTCTACGCTTTCTGTTATGATATATCCTGCCGTCAAGCAGGCTCGCCAAATACAGACACCTGCGGTGTTTATTAACAGAATTGAGCAACACCCTGAATAACCATGAAATGGAAGAAACTCGGACTGTTTGGTCCCAGTCTTCCCAAAGAGTCCACAGCACACTCAGCTTTGGAGTAGGAGCCGGTTGGAACCGAAAAAATCTCAATGATTTTGACTGGATTGCTGTGGATTCGAATCCACATTCTTCCTTTGGTAGTCCGTTGCGCTTATCACAGCACCACGATGACTGGTCACTGTAACAAATTTCAATTTTTTGTTGTTAATTTTGCATCTGTTCTTGGGCATGTGACGAAACACATATATACATGTATGCACATATACATATACAAAAAAATATGCATATATATATATATATATATATATATAGAGAGAGAGAGAGATAGGTATATAGATAGATATAGATAGATATATAGATAGATGTAGATATATATACATACATTCATATATATATATATATACATACATATAACTATATATTTATGTATATGTATATACATATATATATATATATATAGATATGTATATATATAATATATATATTATATATATATATATATATATATATATATATAGACAGACAGATAGATGAATAGATGGATAGGTAGATAAATACCATAAATAAACTATGATGTACTACCTGTTGTTTCATCAGCTCAAGGTGAAATGGTGGTTTAGTTCGCTCAAGTGTGACGTGGATGTGTACCTGGGTACGCGTGCTACCCGAGCTCCAGAACTTGCTCCTTCCAACCTGGAACGATACGAGATTACCTAGAGACTCGACTCACTGGCAGTTTTACATTCACAGCTGTGTTGCCATGATCAGATACCATGTGTCATGTTTATTTCATTTCTTGTGTGTGGTTTTGTGATACTGATGGAAACTCAAGAGTGAAATTCTTATGCATTTGTCGTTTGGTTTGTCAGGATCGTGTGGCTTGTTATTGAAGGTTTTTAGTTTCTGGACAGAATACGTTTTTTTTTATCAGGATCATTACACTTTGGGAGATTGTCTTTGTGCTCAACCCCCCCCCCCCTCCCACCGTCCCACTTTCTTCGCCACCTTTTTTTAATGGTCAAAGAAGCTGGCATAGTTTTTACAATGCGCTGATTATGATATCAATGAGAATGATAATCATGATGCTATGGAGTTCAATCTAGGATTGAGACTGCGTGACAGGGCTGTACTCTACGCTTACGATCATAATATATCCTGACGTCAACCAGGCCTGAGAGACACAGACATCTGCGGCGCTGGTCTGAAGATGTGAGCTTCACCTTTAATGACGCGTCTGTGGAGTGGATGAGACTCGACTGTGTGGTCCCAGTCTTCTCAATGAGCCCAAAGCACGCTCAACTCTGGGTAGATACTGGTTAGATCCGAAAAATCCCACAATGATTTTTGAAGGGACCGATGGGGATTCTAACCCACAACATTCCAGTTGGTTGTCCGTTGAACTAACCACTACCACCAAGGCGACTGGTATTTGAGATGGTAAGTTATTGTGTGTGGAAGGAAATAAGACACGTCATTCTGGCAGAAAACTTTATAAGATTAACAGTGAACTATAGAATCTGTACTGTATTCCTTTAAACAAAGAAATTGCCTTACACTGATGTTACAGGTATAGTTATTTGTAATAACTTGAGCTCGAGCTTTGAGAGAAACTGTATGTGGATGAAGTTACCAACAAAAACACACTTGATCACGATATTTGATTTGCATACATTTTTTCGTCGTGACTAAACCGGTGTATATCAACAAGTACATATTTAAAAAAAGTAATTCTTTTCCTTGTGAAATTCCCCCTCTTACTGATATTCCAATATTTATTCACTGGTAGAAAATATCACACTGTTAGAAAATACCAAAGCTATTCAATTTCCCAAGTAAAAGATTTCTCAAGTAAGTAGGAAAATATAATGATCACAGTCATTAAATGTACGAAAATATCACAGCTAATTCATTTCACGAGCTGGCAGGAAAATACTGCAGTCACTGAATTTTTCATCCTCGTAGGAAAATATCACAGCTCGTAAGTTTCGCAATCTGACAGGAAAATATTAAATTCATTGAATTTCGTGGTACAGTTATTAAATTTCCCAATCTAATAGAAAAACCACTGCTGTTGATTTTCCCAGCCTGAAAAAATATCACTCATTAATGTTTCTAGTCTTACAAGGTAATTTCCTGAAGTATTCATTTCTGGCCTCTGTGTATGTAGGCCTACTGCCTGGAAAGATCATGCAATGTTTTAATGCCACGTAAGCAAAGAAGAAAATTGAGGTGTTTTATCCATTCTTTCACAGAGATAATGTTTTGTGAATGGATAAGGTACTGAATTTACAAATTCAGATTGAAAATCTAAATGAAAAGTTAATAAATCGTATTGAAAATTGAACTTCATAATTCCGTTTCAGTGTTCAAATAAACAGTTCAGTTTGAAATTGATTATACAAATCAATTTTAAGTTTGAACCAAAGCATTTAACTTAAAATTTGCGAGGACATTCAAATTGAAGAATAGATTTCAAACTTGGACTTTAATTAGACAACATTTTTTAAATCAAACACAACATTTCATTTTGTATATAACAAAACCAAACAAATTAAACAAAAGACACAGTTCAATCATTTATTTCATGAGCAACAATTATAGATTAATTGTGGTGCACGTTTTCCATTGAAAGGAAATTGTTAGCCTTAAGTATCTTCAAGTGTGTGCATATTTTTCACAGCAATACATTCTTAACATAGCTTTCTTCTTTATTGTTCTTACGCCTTAAAAAGTGTCATTGCTTGTCATATTGTAAAAGTACTTAAATTTTGCAAGATGCTATGATTCTAATCCTTTGGCATCTAGTCAAATTAGTTCACGACAGATATAAGCAAAGAAGAAGATGGATATTAACTCCCCTTCCCTTTCTTTTCATTTTTATCATGCTCAGTATGACTTGGAAACCAGTTACGCTTAATGTGAAATTTGAAACTAGTCATTCGTATATAATTTTTTATGAAACCGGTCATGCCCAGTCTAATTTGGAAACCTCTCATGCTCGTTATAATTTTTTAAAACCAGTCTTACTTATAACCATTTTTGAGACCAGTCATATTAATATAATTTTGAAACCAATTTTACTCAGCATAGTTTTTGAGACCATCATGCTTAGTATAATATTTGAAACCTTTCAAGCTTGGTATACGTTTTGAAACCAGCCATGCCTAGTATGATATTTGAAACCAGTCATGCTTAGTATGATATTTGAAACTAGTCATGCTTAGTATGATATTTGAAAGCAGCCATGCTTAGTATGGTATTTGAAAGCAGCCATGCTTAGTATAATTTTTGAAACCAGCCATGCTTGGTATGATATTTGAAACCACTCATGATCATTTTAATTTTTGAGGCCAGTCGTGCGTAGTATAATTTTTGAGATCAGTCATTCTTTGTGTAATATTTTAAACCAGTCATGTTCGTTGTAATTTTGCAAACAGTCATGCGTAGTATAATTTTTTAAATCAACCATGCTTGGAATGTCTGAAACCCGTCCTCCTCATTATAATTTTTTTTAAACCAGCCATTCTTAATATTATGTTTGAAACCAGTCATGCTCATTATAACTTTTTTAAACCAGTCATGTTTAATAGATTTCTTTAAAAACCAGCCATGGTTAGTGTGATATTTGAAACCAGTCATGCTCATTATAATTTTTGAGACCAGTCATTCTTAGTGGAATATGTGAAACCAGTCATTCTTAAAATACAATTTTTGAAAGCGGTCATGATTAGTATAATATTTCAAACATGTCAAACTCGGTATACTTTTTAAAACCAGTCATGTTTGGTATAATATTTGAAACCAGTCATGCTCATTATAATTTTGAGACCAGTCATGCTTAGTATAATTTTTTAAACCAGTCATGATTAGTATAATTTTTGAAACCAGTCGTGATTAGTATAATTTCTGAAACCTTTCAAGCTCGGTATACGTTTTGAAACAAGCCATGCTTGCTACGATATTCAAAACCAGTCATGCTCATGATATTTTTTTAAACAAGTTGTGCGCAGTATAATTTTTAAAACTAGCCATACTTAGTATACGTATACTATTTGAAAACAGTCATACTTGTAATTTTTTAAACCAGCCGTACTTAGTACGTGTATAATATTTGAAACCAGTCATGATTTTTGATACTTGGTATAATATCTGAAACCAGTTTTGTAACTGAAATGAATACTCATCAGTGCCCAACTGATATTTACATTCATATCTACATTGCCTGTCTCGGTTTGCCTAGACTTGGTCCTCTGCTAACGCCTGTGGAATTTCTGGAGGCGCTGGGTCTCGAACTCTCTTGCTAGACGGTTGTTCTTATAGAATTCCGTCTTCTTGGTAAACATTTTACCTTCACTGGGACAATGGTTGAACTTATGCTTTAATTGGAAATGCAGCGACATATTACCAGAGGACCAAACTCAAGTCAGTGAAATAAGATGTGTTTATTGAACTTAATTTTAGGAAAACAGTTTTCTTTAAAGGAGTTTCGTGTGAAAAGAAAACAAACAAACAAATATATAAATCAACCAATCAAATCGGAACAAACAACAACAACAACAACACACACACACACACACACACACACACACACACACACTCACACACACACACACACACACACACACACACACACACACACACACACACACAATCAAGCAAAAGCACTCACAAGACAAAATATAAAGATAAAAAGTCCCATGCAACATTAATAATGGTCTACCTTTTTCTTTTTATATCCAAAATATATATTTGATTTTTTAGCTGATAATTTAACTTTAGGCTGATGATATTTTTCTTTCTATTGCTTGCTTTTGCATTATCTTCTTTACTGGCAAGAAGTCAGACCACGTCAGCTATCTAGTGCCACACTGTGAAACTTGTTATTCAATCGAAACTAGAAGTGAAGGGAAGAAAACACTAAATAACGCCAAAACGAACATAAATCCTTGCACTGGAAAGACAGGGGCATGCATACCAACGAAACTGAAAATAAGAATTTTACGCTGCTTGATTTGGCCTGTTGTCATGTACGGGTGTGAAGCCTGGACTTTGAAGAAAGATGACGAAAATAAAATAAACGCAGCAGAAATGTGGTTCTACAGGCGTCTTCTTAGAGTAAATTGGACAGACAAAAGAACTAACCAAAGCGTGCTAAAGAAATTAGCTGTCCAACGTGAAATGCCCCCAGATATCAACAAAAGAAAACTGAAGTATATAGGGCACATGAACAGAAATACTAGAACCGACTTGATGACATCAGTCCTGCAGGGGAGAGTCGGGACAAAGCGAAAACAAGGCCACTAAAATCCTTCATGGACAACATCGCTGACGCCTGCAAACTGGGGCTCCATGACATACACAGGAGCAGAGATCGTGTCGCCTGGCGATCCTTCGTGACAAAGAGTGGAGCTCCCACCGTCGTCCACGGCGATGGAGATAGATAATGATGATACGTTTGACAAAAGCCAGTTGGCCGAAAATTTGCGCTTGTCTTGTTTTATTACATTGGTTACATGTTATGATTCCATTAGTATGTTTTACTGGTTTGTGTTTTCTTGAACACTGGCCATAAAAAACAAAATATACAAAACAGAAAGGAAAACAGCAAGACTTTCCTGACATTTCTTCAAGAAGAAGAAAATGGGAGGGGAAAAAAATAAAAAAAGAAGAAGAACGAGGAGAATGTATGATTTCCCTAAAAGTAAAAAAAACACATTAGAATAACTGTATCAGTAAGGTAATGTATACGAGTCTGGCATTTGAACAACCGTGTAATGTTCAAATTCGCCGCCTGGTTTAGTGTCAGTTTATTTAACCCTTTGACTCTCGTACCCCGTCCAATCAACATCCTATATTGTCAACCATGCTAGCAAAGAAAAGGCTTAACCCTTTTGACTCCTCACCCTATCCACCAACTTCCTGCAGGAAACTGGTGGATAGGGTGAGGGAGTTAAAGAGTTAAGTTTTTGCAGTTGGTGGATAGGGTGCGGGAGTCAAAGGGTTGCGTTTCTCAAGAGAATGTCTCTGCGTTCGAATGATTTCTAAATGTACTGACGCCACTGATATCATGTGATGAGAAAAGATCCTAAATTGGTGGTGGCTTAAGCCTTAAGCCTGCGTGACAGGGGCTTCTTGTCTAAGGACCAACGACTGTCCACACTGTTTCTTGCTACTTAAACTGGTCAGGAGCCCGATATGTTGGCAAGGTATAGCCCAACCGACCACTAGAGCCATATCAGGGCTAACGCCACGTCATGTCAAGGTCCTGAAGTCCGTCCTAACGTATGAGTTTTTATAGGTTAAATTTGTAAAAGTCTGCCGCGTGGTTTAAAGAGTAGAATACAGTCATATCCAAGACTTATGGCTGTAACCGTGAGTAACCGTGTATCTTGTTATTGAACAAAGTAATACTCCACCCCCTGTGAGTTCCTGTGTTGTGACATTTCTTCCCTTTAAACCTCAGACAATTATTTTCATTTTTTTTACTTGCGCTGTGTGTGTGTGTGTGTGTGTGTGTGTGGTGTGTGTGTGTGTGTGTGTGTGTGTGTGTGTGTGTGTGTGTGTGATGTGTGTGTGTGTGTGTGTGTGTGTTGTGTGTGTGTGTGGTGTGTGTGTGTGTGTGTGTGTGTGTGTGTGTGTGTGTGTGTGTGTGTGTGTAATATCATGTGTATTTTTTGAGACAACCAAAGACAGACGTTTGAATCGCTGAGTGTGTGAGCGCGTGTGTGTGCGTGTTCTTGTGTGTGTGTGTGTGTGTGTGTGTGTGTGTGTGTGTGTGTGTGTGTGTGTGTGTGTGTGTGTGTGTGTGTGTGTGAGAGAGAGAGAGAGAGAGAGAGAGAGAGAGAGAGAAACGATGTGACTTTGCATTCATGCACGAATTGGGCCTTATAACATTAAATATGTCTGAATTATTTATATGAAGTTCGCAGTAAACAATGGATAATTAATGTGCATTATGGTTCTATGATTCTCTGATTCATGTGCGCGCGTGTGTTGTGTGTGTGTGTGTGTGTGTGTTTACTTTTGATTTCCACAGCTGTCAGTAAAAGACAATGCAGTGTTATTTTGCGACTGAATATTATGTTTTGGTATTACAACAGACATGTACTGTTTGAAAACAAATTTACAACTAGACAAAAGTACTTTGGTGCCATTTTTTTTATAAAACAATAAGAGACATGTTAAGAGTACATTGTCATAACACTGTCACAGTTTTGTGAGGTGCTGTTACCTGTTCCTCAACAGGATTAAACAATAATTGTAACTGCTGAGAATTGTGTATTTTCTGTAAACCATTCCAATCACATGTTCAACATGAAACTGCAAGCATGCTAGATTTTTTCGTTGATTCAATTTGTAATGCATTCAGTTGACGTCTTCTGAAAGCAGAAATTTTGACTCCAGCCCTTTGCACGGCAACTAATTCAAATATACCAAAACCTGTCTGTCAAAACGATATTATTTGGGTCAAGATTATTTAAATATCCACACTGCTATACATAATTGTGGTCACTAACCCTGCCACCCTACCCTTCGCATACAAAAGAAATATGTCCCTGTGGTTTAACTGATGTTTGTGTTGTCATAGTTGTAATGTGACTATGTCAGTGCACTTGTGTTTGAACTAGAAGACCACCCAAAGAATATTGCAAAACAATTATTGATGAACCATTTCCATGGACATCCCTTGAACTGAACTTGCAAATTTGTACAGATACCAGGTCTATCTGGAAAAAAAATGGTTTAAACCTGGATCACGGTCAACATTTAAGCTTGAAAATGAATGAATGCTCTTCTGTTTATCCAAAGTAGGTAAGAAGCAAGAAAATCAAACAAAATTGACACTGCTGTAACGTCCTGTAAGATGCTTGACAATGTTATCCTGATATGCAAAGATTCTAAAGTAATTTCTTTGCAAGCAAATGCTTGTCTCATTTGCAGGTTTTTCCTGAGTCGGTCTCTTCAGTCCATCTGTCATTGATTGCTTTTCCTTTGCTGTGAGGTTGCTCGTTTGTGAATCATGTGAAAAAAAAAATACCAAACTCATCCCTATCACGTAGTAGTGGTGAGGATGCCAGTTTATTTCAGTTGGTCTCTGTACCATTATCAGACTGAGTATGTGTTCCGAGATGTGCATCACCTTCCACATTAGTGATTTCATCACCAGCTTAAGCTGATTTTTCTGTCTGTTGTCGTTTACATTTCATGCTTTGACCTTATTTGTTTCACTTCTTTCTGGTCCTCATGTCCACGCTTCATTACTGGTTTTCAACTGGGGTTAGTGATACCCATAATGCAAGCCTTCACTCATATGGGCATGACTTATAAAAGACATCATGAACAAAACTGAAACTGAATAACTAAAACAGAGTATGTGTCGTATGATAAATAAATTCCACATTGAATTCCATATTTCAGGTTATTCGAATAACTGATATGTAGTTTACATATATAAGCTATTGTGTACACACACATACGCACGCGGATCGCTCACACACACAGACTTTAAAAGAAAAGCGCACGCTCGCGCGCGCGTACACACACACACACACACGTACACACACACACAGTATGTATATGTATATATATATATATATATATATATATATATATATTATATATATATATATATATATACATGCAGGCGCACGTGTGCCCGACATGGCTATACGCACATTTTAAATGGAAACAAAGCAGTTCAGTGAACCGGTACTGAGTAAGAAGAGATAGCATCTGTTCATAAAAGAACTGACAGAAAAAAAGTCAAAGGTCAAATGCAAACCAATTTGCATACAACATAATACTGATAAAGTAATATGTATAAAGTAATTTTATCGTGACTTTCTGTGCTACTCATTTAGGCACTCAAACCACCAAACACATGTTCATTCAACTAAATTCTCAGTGCCAAAAAAAAAAAGGTTCACGGCAGCTAGCAATGTCTAGCTGATATAAGATTACCCACTAGATGAAATTCTATACAACGACTAAATTACCTCAATGGAGTTCTTGAAAGAGTTCTTGAAACCTCAAGGTAGCATAAGAAAACAAAGTTGAACATGAAACTCAAAGCATAAAAGACCCTATGTTCTTGGACAAATTTCACACAAAATGTTGATGGTGAATGACGATGGTTATGGTAATAGTATATAGTTTCACTTTGTGTTGAAGCTAAGTGACAGGGCTGTACTCTCTGATTCCTTGTATGAAATATGAACCATGATTTCACCCAGGCACACAACAACCTAAAATGCTGGTCAGAGCATTTGAACATGCTCCGAAAAATCTTTTTGAAGGAAACGAGACATTACTGCAGATCATATTCTTCCCATTAAACCCATGCCACATTGAAATCAGTAGGCGCTGGCTGGGTCTGAAAAATACTCCAATGAGTTACAAGGACATAGCGGATTTGAACTTCCAACTTTCCTGTCATTAGTCTATTGCATTAATCGCTGTGGCCCTGCGGCTGATCCGATTAAGTGATTTAATCACAAGCGCTGATACCCCTGAAAAAAAATTGACCTTCACCAATAATTATTTAGGGTCACTGTCACGCTAATTATAAATCGCAGATATATGATAAACATAATCTATCCTGATAGGATTTCAATTCCAAACCTCGCAGTTCATGCCCCAGTTTTGGCAATGACTTTCGGATGAGCAGTGCATGTGTTGAAGTGTATACTGTTCCAAACAGCACTCATTTGACTTTTTCGTGTAAAAGAACAAACATATTTTTGCAGAGGTGGTGATCATGCACGCACCTAAGAGCACGTATATGCACACAGAGGAAATGTACGTAAGAAAATCACACATACACACGCGCACGCACACATTCTCAACACACCTCGCACACACGCACACGCACACACACACACACGCTCGCACAAGCACGCACGACACACACACACACACACACACACACACACAACACACACACACACCACCACCACAACCACATAATATATAGCTAATAGTTTATTCAGCATCAAATAAGAGTGCTACATTTCATATGAAATCTATCCGTTCTTAACTTTGTTTTACATAACCATAATTAATTTGCAGCTGTCTTTTTCAATAAATTTTCAACTTGACACAAATCAGCACATGATATATGTCAATGGTTATTTAGACGCAGTAGTCATACGAAATTAAATGTTTTTGTATAACAATTGTCACAGACACATTAGTAACATGTCAGTTATGGTATATCAGAATAGAATTACACGGAATTAAAACACGTGAATATTTGCAGTAGCCAAGAACAAAACCAAATTTTGTTTACGAGGGTGTAACATCAGAAAATACACGCACTTTTACTTGCAGCCCTCACTCAAATAAGATCTGCAACCACACAAAATACGCAGCCCTCACTCAGAGATGGTCTATTCTGTACTCAAAACACATAACCTCACTCAAACGAGGGTCTAATTTCTACACAAAATACTAGTCCTCACTCAAAAAGGTCTACATTACATACAAAAACGCGTAGTATTGCTCAAAAGTCTGCACAACAACAAAATACACAACCTCATTCAGAGGGTCTATTCTATGCTCAAAATACATAACCATCACTCAACGAAGGCTACACTGCAAACAAAATACATAGACTTTGCCCCAGAAAAGGTCTACATACATACAAAAACGTAGTTCTCACTCGAGAAAGGTCTGCACACACACACGAATACACTAGCCCTCACTCAGAAAGGTCTACACTTCACGCACCACAGAATACACCCAAGCAACTTGTATCAAGAAGGCCTACACCATATTCAAAATAGTAAAAATTATACTCAAAGAGGTATGCCAAGTTCATAATACGCCACAAGTACTCTCCCAATAAAGGTCCAGGTTACACACAAAATACACAACGCCACTCAGATAGGGTCTACACAAAATAAACAAGCCTAACTCAAAGAGGGTCTACATAACACAAAATAACAGCCCTTCACAAAAGGGTTATATACACACAAAATACACAACTCTCACTCAAGGGCACATTACACAAAAATACACAACTTTCTCCTAAAGAGGAGTCTACACTACACACACCAAAAACAACCCAAAAAAAACCCAACAAACAAACAAACAACACCCTCGCTCTGAGAGGGTCTACATAACACACAACTTACACTGCTCTCACTCAAAGAAAGTCTGAATTACACACAAAATCCACAGCCCTCACACAAAGAGGATGTACACTACACACATAATACAATCCTCACACAAAGAGGACGTACACTACACAATAATACAAACCTCACACAAAGAGGACGTACACTACAACATAATACAAACCCTCACACAAAGAGGATGTACACTACACACATAATACACAACCCTCACACAAAGAGGACGTACACTACACACATAATACACAACCCTCACACAAAGAGGACGTACACTACACACATAATACACAACCCTCACACAAAGAGGACGTACACTACACACATAATACACAACCCTCACACAAAGAGGACGTACACTACACACATAATACACAGCCCTCACACAAAGAGGATGTACACTACACACATAATACACAGCCCTCACACAAACAGGATGTACACTACACACATAATACACATCCCTCACACAAACAGGATGTACACTACACACATAATACACAGCCCTCACACAAAAGATGATGTACACTACACACATAATACACAGCCCTCACACAAACAGGATGTACACTACACACATAATACACAGCCCTCACACAAAGAGACGTACACTACACACATAATACACAGCCCTCACACAAAGAGACGTACACTACACACAATACACAGCCCTCACACAAAGAGGAGTACACTACCACACAATACACAGCCCTCACACAAAGAGGATGTACACTACACACAATACACAGCCCTCACACAAAGAGGATGTACACTACAAATAATACAAGCCCTCACACAAAGGATGTACACTACAAAAAATACATAGCCCTCACACAAACAGGATGTACACTACACACAATACATAGCCCTCACACAAAGAGGGTTTACATGTCACACAAAATACACAACTCTCACTCAAAAAGGGTTTACATGACACACAAAATACACAACTCTCACTCAAAAAGGGTTTACATGACACAAAATACACAACTCACTCGAAAAGGGTTTACATGACACACAAAATACACAACTCTCACTCAAAAAGGGTTTACATGACACACAAAACACACTGCTGTCACTCAAAGAGGGTTTACACAACACTCAAAAATAGCCAAATCTCACTCAAATGGGTCTACATTGCAAACAAAAATACACAACTCTCACTCGAGAAGTTCCACACTTAACACACAACACAACACAGCATCCCTCACTCAAAGAAGATCTACACCATACTCTATGCATCAAAAGTAGAAATAATATAAACAGTAAAAAGTGAACTATATGCAGCATGTTCTCGAAAAACAAAAAAAACAAAAATCGGAAATCACGAGACAAGAAAATAAGAAAAAAAAAAACAAGAAAAAAGAAAGAAAGGGGAAAAAATGTACACACACACACACTCACACGCATGCACGCACGCACGCACGCGCTATCATACACATATACACATACAAAAAAGAAAACGACCAGGATGAAAGGCCTAAACCAAACAAGAAATAGCAATAAAAACTGAGAACATAAATCTGCGTGTAAGTGAAATATATTAACCTTTTGACTGTCGCACTCTATCCACCAACTACAAAACTTATCCCTTTGGCTCTCCCTTACCCTTTCCACCAGCTTCCTGCAGGAAGCTATTGACTAGGATGAAGAAGTCAGAGGGTTAAGTTTTTGATTTGCTAGCAAGGTTGACGATACATATGCTGTTGGACAGGGTGCGGGAGTCAAAGGGTTAAAGAACCATAAAGAAGCAAATGCCGGTCACATTACTATTTTAAAATGAAAGAAACAAAGTAAGTATCAATAACATACAACTTTTAAAGAAACAAAGTTTACAAAATTATGGAAAGGAAACAAACTGTCAGTAACATACAAATTTTAATCAGTGTTACATAGTTATGATTAAAACAAACAAACAAACAAACAAACAAAAAAATGGCCTCGCAACAGGGTATAAACCAGAATCTCATTTCATGTAGGAATCAATCTGGACCCACTCTCAGACCAGAATCTCGTGTCGTTCCAGCTCGACGGGGACTAAGCTCATAGGGCGGTTGGCATGGGTTCCCAGGTACACCACCACGTCACATTTCAACGAGCCAAACAGCCATTTGAGGTGCAGCTGACAAAGACGGGTAGGAACACGGTTTAAATTCATTAAGACGATTTAAGTATGATTATCATAACAATGTAATCACAAAACAATGGTGTATTGTAACAGTTTAAATCTAAGCAAGCGAGTACACGCTCAGACACAGACATACCGACACAGACACAGACACACACACCACATACACACACACAAACACACACACACGCACACACACGCACACACACGCACACACACACATACACACACATACACACACACATACACACACACATAGCCTATATATATATATATATATACGTGTATACACACACATATATATTGATGTATGTATATATACAGAGAGAGAGAGAGAGAGAGAGAGAGAGAGAGACAGACAGAGACAAGAAGAGACAGAGACAGAGAGACAGAGAGACAGAGACAGAGAGACAGAGAGACAGAGATCACTTCTGTTATCAAAGAAAACAGAGAGACAGAGACAGAGAGACAGAGAGAGAGATCACTTCTGTTATCAAAGAAAACAATCAGTGGAAACAATTAATTGAAACGATCAATGACAACCATCGATGGGAACGATCAATAACAATAATCAATCACAACAACAAAAATCAATGGAGACATTCAATAAAAACAAACAACGGAAACGATTGATAAAAACCACCAGTAAAGAGAAAAGAAATCGCAAGAACACAAACAACTATCACAGAATGATATGAATACTCACACAGACAGAGAAGCGGACATCGACAAAATCACAGCCTCTTAAACTGCCACTGTGAATACAGTTGTCGGGTATGCGGAAACGGTCTATCTGCCTGTTCCAGACTCTGTAAGGCGGCACACTGGGCAAGGCAACATTGATGATTTTCTCCCGCCAGCTGGTCGCCGACTCTGTCTGGGGTTTCTCCGTCATGTCACGAAATACGTACTCCTGGAACCAGGACACCATTTTCTTAGGAAGAAGAGTGATGGACACAGTGCTCAGGAAACATTTCAATAAAGCACGAAAATAAATGAAACTGTTAAGCAAGGTGGCCAAATTCCGATAGCCTGGTTGTATAATCTGCATCCTTCATGGGCGTTTGTCTTTCGTTGCCATGGGCCAGCCGCTGACATAACTTACATGATCATTATCGCGGATATTTTGAATGCATCTACACACAAAGGGGATTTAGGCACTGGCAGGTGTATATACATGTTGACCTAGAGGTCTGGAAAAACATCTCTGCCCCTAATTCAAACCTCAAAAAGTCAAACATTGTTCTAAATGACTCATATTTAGTTTACATATAACTTTTCTGTGCTGCCAAGTTGATGAATGCTATAACTATTTGTCATATAACGGGTGCATAACATTCCTTGTATAGCGAAAGTGAAACTTCATGGATGATTCTCTCATTGAATATAACCTATTTATCCATAACTCAAACCTGACTAAGTCAAACATTGTTCTTAATGACTCATACTTTCATTAGATAGAATTTTTGTTCTGCCATGTTGAAGAATGCTATAACTATTTGTCATATAAAGAATGCACAATATTACCTTGTATAGCGAAAACGAAACTTCACGGATGACTCTCTCATGAGCTTAACCTGTTTAGCCATAACTCAAACCTGACGAAGTCAAACATTGTTCTTAATGACTCATACTTTCGTTAAGACAGAACTTTCTTATATACAGGATGCATAATACTACCTTGTACAGCGAAAGCGAAACCTCACGGATGGTTCTGGAGCTGTCATTGGTGATCTGGACAATCAGAGGGAGGTCGTGGCCCAGCAATGCCAGCTTGTCACGAACGTTCAAGTTACATCGAATCAAACCGCTGGGGTTTAACAGCCACCGTCTAGCAATGAACTTTTCCTTATAGCAGTGCTGAAAGTACGCCAGAGTATGTGCTCAGGTTATTTTCACACACACGTCAGATTCTTTATGTTATATATATATATATATATAGTGTGTATGTATGATGTGTGTGTTGTGTGTGTGTGTGTGTGTGTGTGTGTGTGTGTGTGTGTGTGTGTGGGTGCGCGCGGCGCGCGCACATTCTTTTCAGTTATATGAGTGGTTAGTTTTAATTGATACATATGTAATCCATGAGCACAAAATCAGTGCTAACTCGATTTTATGGTGTTGAGATATACACATGTTTTAAAACAAAACTATCATCATTCTCATTCTTTGTACTTAAAGATCAGCCGACCCTCATAGCCGTATCAGGGCTATAAAAGCATCTCGAAACACACACATGATCTAGATTCATCGATGACCCTGGAAAAAAACACGACTCGTAAATAGTATTGAGTAGACATTTCAATGCGTTCGTGCACGTATTATAAGGATATATCCCTGGCGTTGACCATTCTTCTCAATTTATTGCCGTAAGGTGTAAAAATAGACATCTGAATACGAACATATAAATATACTAAGAACATACTAAGTACACTTAAAGTATACAAAAATGTCCTAATTTACCGAAATTGCTTCTGCACTTCACATTTCCTTAGAGCCCAAAATGTAGTTAACCTCCCTCATTCACTCACTCACTGTACAGCATCACTCCTTAGAATGTTGGTTACCCACACAGTTTTCTGGGTCTTTATCCTCCACATCTGTCTTTCCTCAACCAGGTTGAAAATCTCTGAAACACTATGACCTGTCCACTCCTTTGTTTTCTAGGTAGTTTGATCGTGGTCTTTACTCTCCTCTTTTGCCCTCGACTTTTCCATAGGTGACATCTTTCATGAGAGTGCATTTTTTCATTTCTGCACACTTCTGTCGTCTTTCCAGATCACCCTTAAGAGTCCTCTATAGAACTACATAAAGGTTGAAATTATTTTCTTGGCGTCTTTCAGTTTTTGATGGTCCATCCTTTAGCTTCGTATGCCATGATGGTCCAGACCAAACGTTTCACAATTCTTATTTTTAGATTCGCCTTTCCAGATGTTTGTGAGATCTATCATCCGTTTCTTTTCCATGCCAATTCTGGCATTGAAGTCGGTGGAACAATCTGCATCGCTGGATTCTATCGATCCTAAATATTTGAACTGACCTCTTCCACTTTATCTGGACCTATGTACATAGGTTTTGCGGCACCCGGGCCCGTGTGTAAAATTGGATTTCTTGGTATTCAGGTTAAGGTTCTTCTCTTCCCCGACCTTATTCGGGACATTTATCATGGATGATGCCCTCTGTTGATTGTACTTTGTGCCATGTCGTCAGCGTACCTGAGGTTTTAAAATTTTCCACCTCCCAATTCTATGACGTATTTTTCCATGTTGGAGTCCCTCATAACCTGGTCCGTATATGTACTGAAAAAAATGTGAAGACAGGATGCATCCGTGGCGCATATCTTTTTTGATGTTAAATGGCTCAGTGTTTTTGTTGTCCCATCTGAATTTGGCAGTCCGATTTTTTTTTAGAGAAGTTTTCTGAGAACAGTGACGTGTGTTGGAAAGCACGTCGTCTCAAAGGTAGCAGATAGCTTTTGATTGTTGACATTGTCGAAAGAGTTGTTGAAGTCGATGAAAATGATGTACTTGTCCTCCTGAATCTCCATGATCTTTTCCATGAATATCTGCAAGGTGCAATGCACGTCTCCAGTTCCTCTTCCTGGTCTAAAACCTGCTTTTTCTTTCGCTAATTCGGCTTCAACCTTTGTCTTGAGTCTGGTAATGATTATGTGCAGCAGCACTTTACTTGTGTGACTTAACAGTGCTTTCGATCTGTAGTTTCCGCATTGTGTGTTGTCTGCTTCGCTAAACATCACTAGTTCCTGTTTCAACTCTTCTGGTCATTGGCATGTAATCCATATTTTGCAGCATGCAGAGTGCATGGATGAGATTGACCCGCGTTTTACCACTTGCCTTTATCACCTCTTCTGGAACGCTGACTAGCCCCAGAGATTTCCGGTTTCTTTGTTTTTGTTTCTCTATCTCGACTGCGTGTAGAGAGGGTAGTACCTCCAGATTTTCTGCTTTTATGTCTGCAACAGTGCCATCTATGTTGTTACAATTGAACAGTTGTGTGCCGTACTCTGTCCATCGGTTCGTTATTCCTTCAGCGCCTGTTACTGCTTGTCCTGATAAAGATTTGATGGTCAGTTGTTTTGGTGTGAAACTTGTACATCCGTCTGACTTTATCTCACTGAAGAAAGCCTTTGACTTGTTCTATTTATCAAATTCTATAAATTTTGAACGTTCTTCTTCTAACCATTTTTTTTCTTGTCAGGTTTGATTTGCTGTCTGATTTGGTTGCGTAGGCTTTTATGTCTCTCAGTTGATACATGTACCCAATTATCAATCCAAATAGAAAGTATCATCATCATCAGGTGCCCTGCCGCATGGCGTTGGCGATCATGGACTTCCATCTGTCTCTATCTCTCGTTGCCCCTAGCATCTCCCCACCCTCCTCGTCCCCAGCCACTCTGCAAGTCCGTCCAGCATTTTCTCCCAGCTTTCCTGTTGTGACCAGGTGCTCCAAATCCCCCTCCCTCATAAAATGGCCTATAAATGTTGCCTGTCTTTTCCTAATCTTCCTTATGAGTGATCTACTTGTGTCTGCCTCCATCAAGACTGTCTCGTTTGTTTTCTTTGCTGTCCATGGAATTCTCAACATTCTTCTTAGAAACCACATCTCGGCTGCCTCAGTCTTGTTGTGGCTTTGCTAGTTGACTGTCCACGCCTCACATCCGTACAACAGTATTGGTTCTATATAACATTCAAGAACTCTCTTCCTGATGTTAATTGATAGGCATTTGTTGGTAAGAATGCTTGTCTTTGTAGGTAAGAATGCTTGTCATCTTCTTGAATGCTGTTTTGGCTTGGCCGATTCGGCCGGCTATTTCTGATGTGCATCTGCCGTCTGATGAAATGATCGTTCCCAGGTATTTGAATTTATCAACCTGTGTCAAGGTTGTGCCATTTGCTGTTATAGAAAATATGTCAGGCTTTAAAGAACACATATAGGAGAATGGACCAGCAAGGCAGAAAATGACAGGAAGAGATGACAGAAAGCACAGGAGCGAGACATGAAAGAAGACAGTGATAGAAAACAGGCAATTTCTAACACAAAATTTCCAGAAGGTGAGGACACTATTCATACTGAAAGAGTCCCGGCATCCCCACGGGGTCCATTTAGAAAAAGAGTTTATAATTTTGTTTTGATTATTTCGACATACAAATGAATGTCATAGGCCGAAACTGGGGCCATTGAAACAATACACCTCAATTCCCTCCGGATGGTGATTTTCAGAAAACAGCCTCCTGAAGTTTACCATCTCCTTGGTGAGCTTCTGTTTGTTGTTGTTGTTTGTTTGTTTTAATACGCATAATGATTTAATCGCTTTTGGCAGTTTGTTCTAAAGCACGCCAATTGAGCAAAAGGATGGATTCTAGGAATGACAGTAATTATTAATGATAATAGTTATAATTTCATTTATATTGCACGAACGTATATATCAGAAAATGCTTGTTGCATTTTAAAAAAGCAGCATGTTAGTACAGTAATACGATACAATAATTGGATACATTCACTAACACATCAACACAGCATAAACATCATCATGTCTATACATTACAATGTAGTGTAGTATAAACATATGGGATACAGATATACACCAGTACATCAATGCAACATAAATATGGTTCATCGAAAATAACCACACAAAAAAAAGTTTTTCAATTTATCAGTGACAATTACACACATGAAAATACATATAAGCAAACATTCACACACACTCTGTGCATATGCACGTACACACGCACTATACGCACACACACACACACGCGCGCACGGACGCACGCACTGTACGTACACAAACGCACTACACACACACACATACATACACACACACACACACACACACACACACACACAACACCCATTACACACACACACACACACACACGCTACACACACCCTCACCACACACACACACGCACGCACGCACACACACACACACACACACACACACACACTCACGCACACGCACACGCACAAACACACACACATACACACACACATACACACACACTAGACACACACAACAAACAACACACACACCCTAAAATTAAAGAAAGAAAGAAAGAAGAAATTAAAATGAAAGGGAAGCAACTCACAACACGTTCGTGACTCTCGTCAGACGCAGACTCCACCGACATCCTGTTCTTCACTTGTAGCTCTTTTATCACTCTCAATTCTTTCTCCGCTTCCTCCTGGTCGTAGCGATACTTCAGGATGACGTATATAGCGTTGGAGACTTTAGCGTACACTTCAGACTTCGAATACCTCCAAGTATCGGGGACAAAGTAGGGGAGTCTGAACTGTCCTCTGCTGGAGAACTGTGAGAAGGACTTGCCCAGGTATGGTACCAGAGCAGGTTTATTGGCCACTGTTTCACAACACCCAATGCAAATCGTTTAAATACAATACAACTTTCAGTAATCTTGATGGAAACTCAAATCAGTTAAATTCAACATAACTTTCATTAATCCTTATGGAAACTGAGTCATTTAAATCCAATATAACTTTCAATAATCTTTCTGGAAACTCAAGTCAATCAAATTCAATATATCTTTCATCAATCCTTATGGAAACTCAAATCAATGAAATTCAAAATAACTTTCAATAATCCTTATGGAAACTCAAATCAATTAAAATCAATGTAAATGTTAATAATCGTTATGGAAACTCAAGTCAATCAAATTCAATATAACTTTCAATAATCCCTATTAAAATTCAAATTAATCAAATTCAAAATAACTTTCACTTATCCTTATGGAAAATCTAATCAACTGAATTCAAAGTAACTTTCAATAATCCTTAATCCTTATGTAAACTCAGATCAATTAAACTAAATAGAACTTTCAATAATCCTTATGGAAACTCATTTGTGCAACACAGGCTCGTAATAAACACAAACCCAAACCCAACGGACACATACATAAAAAGGAATAAAACTATTGAAATAAAAGTTCATCCATACTATCCATGGACCCACACAAACCATGAAATGTCACTATTTCACGCACACATTCCCGTATACAAGGCAAAACATTCAACCACAAAAAGTGACCACTCAAGGCATAAATCCAAACTACACCAGATATTACCCCCTATGAAAACTTATTTAAAACTAAGCCTTTCCACACATAATAGAAGGTAAAAGAAAGGCACATCTCACAATATAAGATCGCCATATCGCCATTAAACTCTGGTTAATATATCAAACATGACAACATTCTAAACACCATTGCATGGGGACACCATACTTCTCTCGTCCCTTCTCACTCCCCCCCCCCCCCCTTATACCTCTCTTAAACACATAATGTAAAACTTGGACACGAGAACCGGTGATTTCAACGTGGTATGGCCGTTAGCATTGGACACGAAGATAAGAAAGTTACGATTGATTCAACTCATACCCTCTTCAAGGAATGCTGGTTTGAATCCACGGACTTGTGTGAAGATTGTTTGGAATTGTGAGGAAGAAGCACGGGAAAAGGGGAGTTGGTGCTGAAATTTCGGACATGAAATCAGTCTAGGCCAGACATCATCATTATCAGTATTATCTATATTGTTGATGTTATTTTTTACATCATTATTGTTATTATTATTACTATTTTTATTATCATTATTATTGTTATTATTATCATCATCATCATGGTTTTTTTTAATCATTCTTGTTATTTTTTTAAATCATCATCATCATCGTGTCGTCGTCGTCGTCGTCATCATCATCATCATCGTCATCGTCATCGTCATCGTCATCTTCACATCATGATGTGCTGTTATTACTGTTATTGCTATTGCTAATTTATTATTATCATTAGTAGTAGTAGTATTAGCAACAGCAGTAGTAGTACTGGCAGCAGCAGCAGCAGCAACAGCAGCAGCAGTAGCAGTATCGTTATTGTCACTGTTATTATGAATCCCTCTAAGCAAGCTCCAAAGCCCAACCTATCATAACCACGCACCTTGCAGTACAGGGCGGACAGGGCCCAAGTCCTGGTGGATCTCAGGCATGAAGACAGTGATGGGGTCAGAGACCTGTCTGTGGTATTTGTACTGGAGGTTGGAGTCGTAGAGTCCCGTACCCATGGAGCTGGTCAGGAAGGAAGCTCTGCTGTCACGCAGCGCGCAGAACTTCTTGCACAGGAAGGTCGCTTCCAGGGCTGCCCACATACAGTCCAAAAACACCCCCACGGTCGTTGTCATCACTGTCATCGTCATAATCATAAGTCAGCACTAACAGCAGCAGCAGCAGCAGCATCCTCGTTGTCGTCATCGTCACCATCATCGTTATCGTCATCGTCATCATCGTCGTCATCGTCGTCATCATAGTCATCATAGTCATCGTCATTATCATCAGCGTCGTTGTCGTCGTTATTGACGTCCTCATCACCATCACCAACCATTATCATCATCATCATTTCTCTGTCCTCAATCATCCCCAATCCTCAATCTTCAATAATCCTCAATCCTTAGTCCTGGACCCTCCACTATACTTCTCAATCCTAATTCCTCCGTGCTGATCAATGATCCTCAGTCCTCAGTGATCCCCATCCTCAATAATCCCAAATGCTCAATCTTCAATAATCCTCAATCATAAATCCTCGACCATCCATTTAATCTCAATCGTCAATCCCCAATCAATAATCGTCTGTCAATGAATCCTTTATCCACAATCCTCAGGCCAAAATCAGTTAAACCTGGACCATCAGTTATCATTCCAATCCTCCTCCTCCTCATCATCACCATAATCATCATCATCATCGTCGTCGTCGTAGTGGTCGTAACAGTTGCAATAGAAACAATAGCTGCAGCACTAGCGGTGAGATTTTATTACGAGCCTATGGCTTTTGTGCACTGTAGCTGTGCAAAACACTTATTCATATTCATATTCCTTTCTCACAGTAATTTACCATATAAAACTCGGGATGCTCTCCCTTTTGAGAGCGCGTTGCCGCAGTACAGCGCCACCCAATGGGTTTTTTTTACCAAGACTTCAGAAAGGCAAGAATGTTAATTGGCCTTCATGCGATTGCAGGTGGAAAATCAACTGATCTCCCCGATCCAACGTTTTTTTAACTGGGCAACCAGGCCGATGCTCTGGTCTTCATGTTTTTCAACTGGCGTGGAATCTTTAGCGTGTGTAGGCCAAAATGCACACGAGTCAGACTCCTTGTTTGTCCCCTTCCGAAGGGCTAGGCGTTCACTTCGATTTTCCGGTCAAACTGAGGAGTAAAGTCAAGACCTCTACGGGGAAAGAATCCTGGAATCTTCATTTCAGTCATTGGAAGGCGAACGTCTGAACTATTCTGCCTCTCTTCTTCTCTTAAAGCGGAATGCTTTGCAAACTGGCTTTGGCAAAAATGACACGGTGACAGTATCGATCTCAAAGGGGCAAACACATTCCGAGTAACAGACTCTTATTAAAGTGTGGTAAACATAGTGTTGTCAGTCTTAGTTTACTTTCAATGTTTGATTGCTAAGATTAAAATACTCTTGTTTTTTTAAGCAGTTTATAGACAATGTTATTGTCATCAAAAGTTTAAAGAAAATGTTACTGTCATCTAAAGTTGATAGAAAATGTTATTGTCTTCTAAAGTTTATAGAAAATGATATTGTCATCTAAAGTTTATAGAAAATGTTACTGTTATCTAAACTTTTTAGAAAATGTTATTGTCACCTAAAGGTTATAGAAAATGTTATTGTCATCTAAACTTTTTAGAAAATGTTATTGTCACCTAAAGTTTATAGAAAATGTTACTGTCATCTAAAGTTTATAGAAAATGTTACTGTCATCTAAAGTTTTTAGAAAATGTTATTGTCACCTAAAGTTTATAGAAAATGTTATTGTCATCTAAAGTTTATAGAAAATGTTACTGTCATCTAAACTTTTTAGAAAATGTTATTGTCACCTAAAGTTTATAGAAAATGTTACTGTCATCTAAAGTTTATAGAAAATGCTACTGTCATCTAAAGTTTATAGGAAATGTCAATGTCATCTAAAGTTTATAGAAAATGTTATTGTCATCTAATGTTAAGAGAAAATGGTATTGTTATCTAAAGTTTATAGAAATTATATCGAAAGCCTGTTGAAAATGATATTGTCATGTAAATTTTATAGAAAATATTATTTAAAATTTATAGAAAACGTTACCGTCATGTAGTTTATAGAAAATGTGATAGTCATCTAAAGTTCATAGAAAATGTTATTGTCATGTAAAATTTATAGAAAATGTTATTGTCATCTAAAGTGTATAGAAAATGTCAATGTAATCTAAAATTTATAGAAAATGATGTTGCCATCTAAAGTTTGTTAGAAAATGTTGTCATCCAAAGTTAAAGGAAATGTTATTGTCATCTTAAGTTTATAGAAAATGCTATTGTCCTTAGATTGTATAGAAAATGTTATCTAATGTTTATAGAGAATGTTATTATCATCTAATGTTTATAGAAAATGTTATTGTCATCTGAAATTTGAAGAAAATGTTATTGTCATCTAAAGTTTATTTAAAAAATGCTGTCATCATCTAAAGTTTATAGAAAATGTCATTGTCATCTAAAATTTATAGAATATCTTATTGTCATCTTAAGTTTAGAGAAAATGTTACTGTCATGTACAATGCCAGCACATAATTATGTCCTCACAGGACACTCTGATGGTCTTGCTGGTGTGAATGTAGACAGTGAAGGCAACCTGGGAACCAGACGTCATTTCCTCAGCTCCATCCAGGGTCAGCTCCATCCGTACGTCCTTCGACTTCATTCTCTCACCCGTCTTTTTCTCTGGGGAAAACGCCAAGTTTCAGGGTATCAAAATTAGAATCGGTAGTTCATTCAGAAAACCCATACCCAAAATGGCAAGTTTCAGAGTATCAAAATGGGAATTGGTAGCTCATGCAGAAAAGCCCTCCAAACCCCGATTTGAAAGGGATGTGAGCACATTATAGACATGGAAACGCATACACGCGCGCGCACACACACGTAAGACAAACAAACACACGCACGCACACACACACATACACACACACACACAATCAACACACACGCACACACATACACACACACACACACGCACGCTACACACACACACGCACACAACGCACATCACACACACAACACACATACCACACACAACACACATACCACATACACAACACACACACACACACACACACACACACACACACATTACACATATGAGTGTAGATACACACACACACACACACACACACACACACACATACATACATATATATATATACATATACATGTATATATATATGCATGTATAATTATATATATAAATATATATATAAATATAATTATACTCACACACAAACCGTGTAGGCATACTCATTTTTCGATGAAGCATTATTATTTCAAAGACATGGAGAGAATATGGATAGCATAGCCATTCTTCAAGAATACAAAAATAAAAGCATAGAAATTTGTCACGACAGTAAAAGAAGAGCCTTTACTTTAGATACAAAATAAGACATAGGACCACACTAGAAAATAAGCTTCACACTCCTTCGTATATTCAAGCACTACACTCTATGTTGACATTCAAGGGACAAGAATTAAACATCGTTATCGCGATAAATGGGATGTGAGACAACAAACAAAACTAAACTGGTATACCAATTACAGTGGCGCAGTGGTTTAACGCAATACACTAACGGCTTATTGTTACTGTTGTTTAAAGCCCAGCCAACTGCATACAGCCATAGCAGGGCCATAACCAGTTCAAAACATACACAACACTTCAACACGAAAAGGAAGAAAAAAAATTAAATACACATATCAATGCATTCGTGCACATAATCTAAGTAGATGCCCCTGGCGTTAACCACTCCGTCCAATTTATCGCACATGGAGATTTAGAAAAAAATACTTAAATACAAATTTAAACATAACTAAGGACACTAAAACATATATAAAAACGAGCCTAAATTATCTAAAAGTGCTTCCGCATATCTCATATTCCTAGAGCCAAAAATGCGCTTAACACATGTACCCAATTATCAATCATAAGAGAAAGTACGTAAATCTTTATCGAACACATACACGTGAATGGACCAGTAAGGCAGAAAATGATAAGACATGACAGAAAGCAAAGGAGGAAGAAAGAAACAAAGAGACAAAAAAGAGGAAATTTCTAGCACAGAAGTTCCAGAAGGTGGGGATACTATTTATACTGTAAGAGCCCCCGGTATCCCTACGTGGGGTGGGGGGGGGGGGGCACTAACGGCTAAAATATTGTGGGTTCGAATCTGTCGGCTCAGACAAGGAATTTGTACAGGCTCTTGATGCTAAGCGTCAGACACTGAATTTGCCATCTGCAAGTTCAAAAGAGGAATGGGAGAGGCTGGATAGATAAATTGTCCAAAAAACCTGGATGTGCTACTAGGAAGAAGCACTCTGGAACACAAATTGGCCACTTTTGGAAATACTGTACATACAATATACAGGTAAAATAGTTAATAAAGCAAATCAAATGTTGGGAGTTATTAGAAGTTTTTATTACTTATTAGATAAGGATATATTTCTAAAACTATATAAATCTTTTGTTAGATCACATTTGGAATATGCAATTGCAATATGGTGTCCATCCTTGAAAAGACAGTCAGCGCAAATAGAAAGAGTACAAAGACGTGCAACAAAGCTATTAAAAGAATGTAAAGATAAATCTTACTCAGAACGATTGAAGTATTTGAAATTACACTCACTTAAAAGCAGAAGGACAAGAGGTGACCTTATTCAGACGTATAAGATATTTAATGGAGTTGATAATATTTGTGTTGACTCACTCTTTTCTGTTTCACAATGTAATATCACACGAAACAAGGAAGGAAAGATATTTATTCAGCACTGTCGTACTAACACAAGAAAATTTTCTTTTTCACATCGAGTAGCCCCTTTGCGGAATAAACTCCCAACTAACATAAAATTTGCACAAGATACTAGCAAATTCAAGAATATTTTGGACGAAATTCCAAAATTCAAAGAACTTTTCATCGATTTTGATGATTAAAGGCCTGATTAGGCTTGTGCAAACAAAAAGAAAATGCGCATTTTAACACCTGTATTAGAAATAGTTGAGAAAGAGGGGACGTAAATAGGCCGCAAGGCCTAAGCCATTGAAAGCCAGTCCCTACTACTACTACTACTACTGTAAAGTACCTTGTCAGCGCCCATTACCATGTAAGCGCCCACCCCCTACTTCTGGACTAAAATTGTGTAAAGGGTGATGTACCAAGTAAACGCCCACCCCCCTATTTCAGAGAAGAAGAAAACGAAACTATAAATCTCAACAGTAGTGCCAGTGGAAACCGAAAGTTGCGTTTTCTTGGAAAAACGACATCCTGCATCATTTCTAAATTGGCTTCATTTGTAAATTTCGTCATTTCAAGACAGTTCAAGACAGTTGGGACTTCGTTGCTGAGTCAGTGCTCCAGGTGCCATCAGTGAAAATGCCTCGACTGCAATCATACACAGTTGATTTTAAGCTTGATGCAATACGTTTTCTTGATGAACACCAGGGGAATGTGACGCTGACCGCTAAGGAGTTTGGGATATACAGAAAACGAATACGAGAATGGAGAGAGCAACGAAACGTGCTGCAGCAAAACATGACTGGAGAGAAGAAAAAGAAAAGAAAGCTCCATCAAGGCAGGGAAGTGCGGTCGATTGAAATTGATCAAGCTGTTCTTTTGTTTCTGGATGAAGAACGAGCTGAGGGCAGAGTTGTTAGGAACAAGGATCTGCGCCAAAAAGCCAACGAGATTGCTGGTGGCCTTGGCCTTCAAGACTTTTCAGCCTCCCAAATGTGGCTAAAGCGCTGGAAACAGCGGCACTCTGTTTGCACCCGCAGGTCTACCCACACAAGACAAAAAGTCCCAGATGATTTCGAAGAGCATTTGTTCAACTTTCGAGTGTCAATTCTGAGACTGAGAAATCAACGTGATTACCCACTACGTTTCATTCAGAATATGGACCAAACGATGGTTCGTTTTGATATGGTCCCCAGTCGTACAAATGAGCGAAAAGGGGTGAAGCAAGTAAGAATCAAGACTACAAACGCCCCAAAACGGGGATTTACTGTGGCTCTGTATGCATCTGCTGATGGTGTAAAATACCCAGCCACAATTGTCTTGAAGGAGAGAAATGGGCAGATCCCACAGCGTGCTTTTCGCAACCTTCAAATTCCTGCGAATGTTCGTATCCAAGCAACAAGAAACGGATGGATGACAAGGGAGTCCCTTCAGATGTGGGTGGAGCAAGTGGTCGGTGAAATGGACCACAGGCGGCTGCTAGTCCTTGACAGCTACAGGGCGCACCAGATTCCTCAGATCCGCCAGGCATTGAACGAAAGACATGTTGACGTCGTGTTTGTGCCCCCAGGCTGCACTGGGCTTGCCCAGCCAGTCGACGTTGGCATCGCCAAGCCCTTCAAGGATCGTGTTCGTGATCAGTGGGTGCAGTGGATGCGACAGCCCCGCCCTTTGACGGCAGCTGGCAACCTGACCCAGCCCACTAGGCAAGACGTGATCACCTGGGTCAGCCAGGCCTGGGAAGGAGTTCCAGAGGAGACCATCCGCACCTGCTTCCTTCGATGCGCCATCTCAAACGCCATGGACGGCTCCGAGGACGATCAGGCACTCGAGTGGTTCCCAAATGAGATGGATGGCATTCTGCCACAGGAAGCTGCTGCAGAGGAGCAAGATGAATATGATGAAAGTTCCAATGATGACGAGGAAGAAGCAGACGGATTTGGATTTTTTGAATAAGCGGCACAACATGTGACTATGATTTTCAGTGGCAATGTGACCTGTTTTACTTTGAGAAAGAATTTTTTCGTTTTAAAATTGGAATAAATAGGATTTTTGTTTGAATTCAAGTCTTTTGGTGTTAACTTGTACCTTCAATGGTTGAATTATACTTTGGACAAAGAAGTTCCAATGATGACATGTGATTATTATTTTCAGTGGCAATGTGACCTGTTTTACTTTGAGAAAGATAGACGGATGTGTATGCTTGAAAATTACCAGCTTTCTTTTGCCTTTCGTTTTAAAATTGGAATAAATAGGATTTTTGTTTGAATTCAAGTCTTTTGGTGTTAACTTGTACCTTCAATGGTTGAATTATACTTTGGACAAAGGGTAGGATACCTAGTAAGCGCCCACCGCCTACTTTTCTAAGAAATTTGTGCTTAAGGGGGGGTGGGCGCTTACAAGGTACTTTACAGTACTACTAGGGACGCCTAAGGAGTAAAGAAACCAACAGCGAAAACCCTTCCCTAGAAATCCAGACGTCAGCGTCAAATGGAGGAGATCAAATGGAAGACCCCTACAATACAATCAATGCTGAGCTTGGCGAAACGAAAATGAATTATGTGCAAGTTTGCAGTCTATTGCTAGTTGATTTTTTCTTCTTTCAAAAGACTCATTTGCGACAGTAACTTTCATTCAATGTTGTTGTTTTTTTTCGCAAACGAAGGCATATCATCGAAAGACAGGAGCATTTGGCATAAAAGGAATCTTTCACGGAGCAAAGGAAGTCAATATAATAGTGGCGTGTAGCCATGCAAGCAAGAGGGGTGACAAAACGTTTATCCTGACAGCAATATGACAGCGATACCTTGTACCGAGCGACACAGTTTTGCACCAATCGTAATAAACGTTTTTATCAAGTTGACCAGAATGATATCTCGTTGAGGTTAGGGAAGATAATTATATCAGCGAGGGCGGAAATGTCGACCATCATCTCATTATCCTTATGACCATGATATTATGGGACAATCTTCATCTTTATCTTAACAAATATCAGTGTGATAGATGCGTAGCTACCGTGCAGTTACAGCAAAAATACACTCACCGTTTACCGAAGATAGTTTCAAAAGCAGAGGACACAAAGTAAAAGTCTTGCCAATGATGAATTTTATACAAACTGATCGGACTGAATATCAAGAAGTAAAAAACAGAGCAGCGATCTTCTCTCGAAGTTTTATTCAACACAGCAGTCACACAAGTTTCACGTGGTATCTGATTCAGAGACAAGATGATCAGGACATATAAACAATCTGCCTTTTTACCAGTTGGTAAACAACAACTAGAAAACAACACAGGAAACACATGTTTCGTGGAACAGCTATCTAATTTGAAGGCTGGACCAGCATAGAGATAGCAGTGTCTAATCTAGCGGGTCAGGTTTGACAGAGTGCACATCTAGTTTGTGACCATTTACCATAGAATGAGTCGTTTATCACCTAAAGACCTGGCCAGCATCGAGATAGCAGTGTCCCGTCTAACTGGTCAGGTTCGTCAGAGTGCATATCTAATTTGTGACCATCTACCATGGAATGAGTCGTTTGTCACCTGAAGGCCGGGCCAGCATCGAGATAGCAGTGTCTAATCTAAGTGGTCAGGTTCGTCAGAGTGCATGTCTAATTTGTGACCATCTACCGTGGAATGAGTCGTTTGTCACCTAAAGGCCGGGACAGCTTCGCGATAGCAGTGTCTAATCTAAGTGGACAGGTTTGTCAGAGTGCATATCTAGTTTGTGACCATCTACCATGGAATGAGTCGTTTATCACCTAAAGACCTGGCCAGCATCGAGATAGCAGTGTCCCGTCTAACTGGTCAGGTTCGTCAGAGTGCATATCTAATTTGTGACCAACTACCATGGAATGAGTCGTTTGTCACGTAAAGACCGGGCCAGCATCGAGATAGCAGTGTCTAAGTGGTCAGGTTCTTCAGAGTGCATATCAGTTTGTGATCCTCTACCATGAAATAAGTCGTTTGTCACCTAACACTTCTTTTTCTTTTTCCACTAGCAGCCAACATAGAAGGTTGGGGTGCCATCCATCGATCTGAGGATTTTGATATAACCCTCTGACTCCCGCACCCTATCCATCAACTGCAAAAACTTAACTCTTTGACTCCCTCCCTGGAGGAAGCTGGTGGAAAGGATGAGGGAATCATGGGGTTCAGTTTTTGCTTTACTAGCATGATTGACAATGCAGGATGCTGGTGGATGGTGTACAGGAGTCAAAGGGTTAAACGCTTTCTGCAAGTGCTACAGGCTGCAAATTCCTAATATCGTGATTTCTTTCCATGTTAAAATGTTGGCGGCTGTGCAGACTGCCCAATAGAGAGATAAGGACCCAGAGTAAGGCGAGCAAGAGAGAGAGAGAGAAAGAAAGAGACACAGAGAGAGACAGAGAGAGAGAAAGAGATAAAGAGAGAGAGAAAGAGAGAGAGAAAAAGAGAGAGAGAGAGAAAGAAAGAAAGAGAGAGAGGGAGAGAGAGAGAGAGAGAGAGAGAGAGAGAGAGAGAGAGAGAGAGAGAGAGCTCTTCTGTTCTCTCTCGGCCCGGTAGCTAGACTGAACTAGTTGGTGTGCGTTGTGTGGCTATGGACCCCATACAGTTATACCTATCCAGTCTAATACAGAAAACCCTACAATAGCATTTGTATTTCACAACGCAATCAAAACGCTTTACGGCTTCTTTAAGCAACATTTTTCATAGCTAGTCCTCGTATACTCTGAGAGTGGTAGGACCTTAAACTCTACAAAACAGAACAGAACGGCTATGTCCCGGTGTTTGTCATCTCCCCACTTTGCCATTCGGTTTGTAAACAGGGTTACTGATGGTCGAATCGGAATGGGTCATGCAGCGCATGAACGGCCCCTTTTTGCTTGGTGAAATGGCTAACATGTGGCGTTGAGAGCTGTGAGGTGACTGTGTGGAAAGTGGTGAGGCATTGGTGCTCTGGATCCCATCCAGCACACTCAGGTGTTTCTTGTTTAAATGTTAAATCTGCCCAGCAAATTATTGGATTTTTTATGTAGGGAAAAACTTCAGAAATGCTTTTTTCCGAAAACCAATTACCCCTTCAGAGTCTGCGATGGACTCATCCAAGCTAACAATAAAAGGCATTCCCTTCATTGAAAGGTGGGTCGCGGTCGCTGAGGAACATTTATTGCTGATATTATTGATATAATGAAACAGTTGTCATTGTTTTTCTCGGAATGGTAAATCAGAGGGCACCATCTTCCGAAGCACGAAGAAGAAGAAAACATAAATTTTTCCAACGAATTCTCACCATTAAGAAAAGCATAAAAATTAAATTTATAAATCTGCAATGACCTGAAAAATGATCATCTACGACGAGCCATTCAATTTCTGGTGAAAAGTCACATTTGAGAAAACTTGTGTTGTGTGGTCTCTGCTCATCCATCTGGTAATAGGCCAATGACCATTGCTAAGAGAAAGTAACGTAAAGAGGGAGAGGAGACGGGTGCATTCCTCAAAATGCTGGTCTAGACAAGTTGAGATTCCTACTCTCTCACCATTGCACGATTTAAAGGGTGATGGTACAATCTTTATATTTACATTTTTGACTTCTTCTGAAAGATCAGTGTATCACTGACGTTAAAGGGTTACATCCCTTTCCAGTAATAATACTTTGTGGGATTTAAGTGTGAATTTTGCTGGTATCAATTAGAACATAAAGATTCGTTGTGACACTTTCTTTTGTTGTTGTTGTTGTTATATTTTTGTTTGTTTTTGTTTTGCTTTGTTTTGTTTTTGCTGCCTCATTTTGTACACTGCTCCTGTGTCACAACCTTCATGCTGCTCATTTCGGTTCTCCGACACACCTCGAAACCACCGAAGTTAAGGTCAACATGAGAACATGGTATGAAAACTTAAATGATCTCGCACAACTCTTTCATACAGAAACAAGAAACGGTTTCTATTGGTATTTTTCTATCTGAACGATTTTTGTATAGAGCCCCTCCAAATTTTAATCGGTTTTCGTGACAGTTATGAAACACTATCTCAATTTTATGAGTAGTTGCTTTAAATAACCGAAAACACTGTTTCAATGATTTTAAAAATCACACACACACACACACACACACACACACACACACACACACACACACACACACACACACACACACACACACACACAACACACACACACACACACCACACACACACACACACACACAGAGAGAAACAACACTTTCTACCCTTCCTCCCTGATTTAAAATGGATGTAATTCAAGCCATACCATTCAAGGACACACTGCAAGAATAGGAAAACTTCACATACGTGGTTCTTAAAGCAAGAAATTTTAACCAAGAAAAGAAAGTCCTCTCAAAGAGAGACTTGTCACCTCACCATTGGGAAACAGAAGAACAGATTCACAACAAAAAACAAAAAAAAAAGAAAAAAAAAAAGAAAAAAAAAGAAAAGAAACGAAAAGAAAAAGACAAACATTAAGGAAACAAGACAAACAAACAAAATCTTACGACTGTTTGACGAGTTTCCACAACCATTTAATACGTGCTGAAGAATTACCCAATTAAAACATGGGCAGACCACAATGATAAACGAACATCATATGTCACGTATTTGTTTGGACATGCAAATGTTACACCCAGCTAACTCATTTTCTATTCTTTTACCTCAAAATGATGGATGTAGGCAAAGACATTTCTGATTCATCGTGAAAGGGGTCAACCGGTTCTGATGGAATCTCATTTTTCCCCTTATAAATATCAATGCAATGCATTATCGAGCATTTGATGTTAATTTAACAAGCAGTAATGCAATGAAAAGAGAAAGTTTTCGACCGGTCTTAGAAATGTGAACACTATCATTCTTATAAACTGCAAGTACACTATTAAATATAAAAAAAACATTGACATACCTTGCTGTCTGGATTATCAAGATTCCCTGAAATACCCAATGTTATAAACCCCTAAAAAGTCTGCTACACATATTTTTTCAACAAAGTTTTAGGATCACACCATACAAAACATCTAAATGGTAACATACATGCGTGAGTATAGTGTACGTGTGTGTGTATATATGATGTGAGTGTGTGTGTGAATGAGAGTTGTGTGCGTGTGTGTGTGCGTGTGTGTGTAGTGTTGAACGTTGTTTGGCTTGTGTGTGTGTGTTGTGTGTGTGTGTGTGTGTGTGTGTGTGTGTGTGTGTGTGTGTGTGTGTGTGTGTGTGTGTTGTGGTGTGTGTTTACGTACTGTATATATACTGTGTGTTTGTGTGCGTGCTGGTGTGCGTTTAAGTGCGAACGTGATGTGTGTGTGTGTGTGTGTGTGTGTGTGTGTGTTGTGTGTGTTCTTGTGTGTGTTGTGTGTGTGTGTGTGTGTGTGTGTGTGTGTGTGTGTGTGTGTGTGTGTGTGTGTGTGTGTGTGTGTGTGTGTGTGTGTGTGTGTGTGTGTGTGTGTTTGTGTTTGTACGTGGTGTGTGTTTAAGTGCGAACGTGGCGGTGGGTGTGTGAGTGTGTGTGTGTGTGTGTGTGTGCGCGCGCGCGCGAGCGCGCGAGCGCGCATGTGTGTTTGTGTGAGTGTGTGTGTGTGTGCATGTGTGTGCACGCGCACGTGTGTATGTGTACGTAGGCGCACGTTAAAATGAGATCAAAGAATTGTGACAGTTAAAAAGAACACAACTTTGCAATGGTGCAAATTTCATTTTAATAGTATAAAAAAATACGATGACAATTATCAATTTTGTATATCTTGCGTGGACAAATAATAGGCACATTTTCATGTTGCAGGCTGCTATTGAACACTTTTTCCAAAAAGTACACATTGAGATCGATAAAACATTTTCAAAATACATACACACAGGTTGCTTTAACTTTTTCAAAGTACATGCATGCAAATCAGTATAACTTTTTCAAAAAAACATACGTACAGATCAGTATAACTTTTTCAAAGAACAAACATGTAAAATCAATATAACTTTTTTTCAAAATACATAAACACAGATCGCTGTAACTTCTTCAAAACACATACATACAAATCACTATATCAATTCTTTAAATACACACAGATTTATATAACTCTTTCAAAAACATACGAACAGATCGCTTTAATTTTTGTTATTAAAACGAACAAACAAACAAAAACAAACAACAAACAAACAAACAAACAAACAAACAAACATCTTACCCATACATCCGAATGACTATAACTTTTTCAAAAAAATGTGCTCACAGATCGCGTGTAGCTTATATATATATATATAAAAAAGAATGCAAATCGCTCTTTAAAAAAAAAAGACGTAGAGATCAGATTCAAGTGGAAGCATGCACATCTATTTGAGCATACGGATGTTTTCAATGACTTAGAGTTGATTCTTATGATGTGATTGTAATTACGTTTGCTGGTCTGTTTTGTAGATACCTCGCTACGTTATATATATATATATATATATATATATATATATATATATATATATATATATATATATATATATATATATATATATATATATATATATGTATATAGATATATGTAGATAGATATACATATATAGATATAGATAAATACATATATATATACATGTATATACATATTGAGTAATTAGAGCACCTGGTCACAACAGGAAAGCTGGAAGGAAAGACAGCACCAGATGTATTGTATCACACACACACAGATATATATATATATATATTAGAGCACCTGGTCACAACAGGAAAGCTGGAAGGAAAGACAGCACCAGGTAAACTAAAGGAGAAAATACTGGACGGACTTGCAGAGTGGCTGAGGACAGAGAGGATGGGAGAGACTTGCAGTGACAAGGGATAGATTCGTATAGAGGGCCATGATCCCCAAAGCCATGCGGCAGGGGGCATGATAATGATGGTATGCATATATAGGCCTACAGATATAAGACGAGAGCAATACTTGGTGGCATTATGGATAAACACACAAGATCAATGCAGGAGCAGACAACTCACGATTAAGTTGTAATCAAAATTCCCTGATCGTTTGACCTCTGTGTTTATCCTCTGACTTGATGATATTACATCACATCGATATGATAATAACATAAGTGTTATTTCCTCCCCTCCCCCCCCCCCCCTGCCGTTTATCTGATGATGACTGAAATGTCGAAAACATTAATATAAACTGATGGCACAATTATAAATCGTATATATAGATATATATATAGACATATAGATATTGTATGGAGAGAGGAAAGAGAGAGAGAGGTGTATACACACATACATGTATATACAATATATATATAAAAACATATATATGGCAACACACACACACACACATCTCTCTGTCCCTCTGCCTCTCTGTCTGTCACTGTCTCTGTCTGTCTGTCTGCCTGTCTGTCTCTATCTCTGTCTATCGCTCTCTCTTAAGCCTTGATGCAACAATGTCCCTTTTTTATTCTTTTAAAGAGGAGATTGATCGAAAAGGATGTCACTGCATTATGGCGACATGGTCAGTGCAATCAGCATTTTCCACAGAAAATATTTCTGCGTGACAAAAAGCAACTAACCAAGCAATCAACCAACCAAAAGAACAACAAAGAAACACAGTGAGAATGTGAATTCAATACACACATACACAGACACACAGACACAGACACACACACACACACACACACACATATATATATAATTATATATATATATATATATATATATATATATATATACTTGTACTTGCAGCGACAAAGGACATATTCATATGGACGGCCATGTTCGTCAAAGCCATGCAGCAGGGTGCATGATGATGACACACACATAAAGAAACACATAAAGACAGGTGCAAAATTTCGGCCAACTGGCCTTTGCCAAGTGTGCATAAAAGACAACGAAGAATAAATACACCATAACTTACGGGGTGAAAAAACAGCATAAATACTTTCATGACGTATCGCTGAGCAGCTGAAAATGGCGGATTTTATTTTTGTGTGGTTCTGCTTGGTATTTGTTCGAACGCTGGCAGTTATTTTGATTTAATCAAACAACACCAACAGCAATGAAATATTGATAATGATAATGATAATAATAATTAATAATAATAATAATAATAATAGTAATGATAATAATAACAAAAACAGCAACAAACGAACAACCACGCATTAGACATGCTATGATGCATTCATTCACATTAAGCATAATGTTAGTCTTTTGAAGACACATCTAACATTCATGCTACGATCCTATAGTCCATTCACAGTCCATATATAATGATAGTCTTCCGCAGACAGGCGCGTTTGTCAAGTCGAAAAAAACGTCAAACTTCACTTTGATTTTGCTCGGTTATCTCCCGCCTGGTGGGTAAAGGGCAGATAATTTCTTCGATCTCCCAACTCAACATGTGTGGGGACAGGTTAGTGGGTAACCTCCCTTCGTGTGTGTACGAACGATAAATATGCGCGATAAAGATCCTGTAATTCACGTCGAATTTCGGTGGCTTATGGGGTGGGGGTGGGGAGGCGGAGGACTGAAAATACCCCACCCTGCCACTCATCGATAAACGGAGTATGCAAACTGTGCAGCAAAGTACTGCCTGCATAGTGTGGGGGCAAAACAACATGCGTATATATACATATACATATATATATATATATATGTATAATATATATATGTATAATTATATATATATATATATATATATATATATATATATATATATATATATATAATATATATATATATATATACACGTCCCAGAAAGAATACTGGTACGTTTAAAAAGAAAGAAAAAAAACAAAAACAACTATGACCGCTACAGTACTTCATCCAAAATATGCATTCTATTACTCTTCTTCAGAACCATGCGGCCGACGTCCCCGAAAAGGTCTTGACTGTTCTTCAAAACCTGAGGACTGACGTAAGCGGGCACCGGTTTGGGTTTGGGCATGTGTAGGGCTAGCGCCTCCGTGCTCCAGTTGTATCCCCTGCCCCCGTCCTTGGTCAAGTCCCAGACTTCGTGGTTGGGCCAGGTAGGCAGGCATCTCTCGTTTATGCAGAACACCTGTAAAGTGAAAGGGTGAGAAGATTAGAAAATATAGTAAATTATAGCACAGGTAACAATAATGATAATGATAATAATAATAACAACAACAACAATAATAATAATAATAATAATAATAATAATAATAATAATAATAATAATATAAACAATAATAATAATATAAATAATAATAATAATATAATTATGATAATGATGGTAAAACTCATCATCGTCGTCGTCATCATCATCATCAGCAGCAGCACTACCACCACCACCACCATTTCCATAATCATAATGAATACAAGTAGATATTCTGAATGTGTTTTGATCTCTCCTGATCCTTCTCCTTCTGATTCCAGCTCCTGCAAGCGCTCCCTATCAAAGTATATATACATTCAAACAAACCTACCTTCTTACCTGCTTGATTATCGTTCAGCAAAGGAATGTGTTTTTTTAATTAAGCAGATGAATAGGGGAAATGTTGTCATGTGTTAAATCTTAATGTTCACTTTAAAACTTCTAATGTAGGAAATATCATTGTGTACATTCTGTATATTGTGAGGAGTTCATGTGTCAGCATTTTCTTTTCATTATGTGTAAAAAAATTAATTCTTTTGTGTGTTGTATTTTGTTTTGTTGTTGTTGTTTTTTCACTCTTCGTTGCCACATTGCATGTTAGATGCTTGCTTGTTGTGAAACAAAAAAAATGAATTTAAAAAAGTTAAAAAACAAAAAAGACGATCATCACCCCAAACACTACCTCTACCAGTCATCATTACCATCACTATCAACACCAACACCAACATCATCAACACCTACCGTAAAATGGGGCTCGAAATGCAAGATATCAGGGTAGTGCTCGTAGGTTCGGTAGGACCTCATGATGGCGTTGTAGAGGTAATTCTCCCCGTGGTACTCCCGATAACCTTTGAAGGCATGGCGAAGGAAAGGAGCTCTGGCCCTGGACATCAGCATCCCGATGGCCAGGCCATCCGGCCATTGGCCGTTTCGGGAGATGGCAGGGGAGACCACTGTCGGGTACTGCAGGATTTGGTCTGGGACACGCGTGGTCCACACGCAGTCGAAGTCTTGGTAAACCCCTCCGAATCGGTACAACACGTTATATCTGAAATGATTATAGTAGTTTTGAGAGTCTGAGAGAGAAAGGGGGTGGGGGAGAGAGAGAGAGAGAGAAGAGAGAGAGAGACAGAGAGAGAGAGAGAGAGAGAGAGAGAGAGAGAGAGAGACTCAGACTTCAGACTTCAGAATTTTCATTCAACAAAGGCCATAGACCCTACTGAAGGGATGCTTGTAAGTGTAATGAAATAATCAGACAGCATATCATATAGGATTAACAATCAACAACAAAATGAATTGCACATTACGATAAAGCGATTTCCCTGTTTTTAGCTGCTTTAAGCAGGAACAAACCAAAATTCTTAATATAATCGAAACGAGTTGAACACATTAACAAACACAATTTAAACTTATTTGGGCATCTGTAACACTTTTGAGGGATAAACCTTGAACGGATTTCATTTAAAGCTGGACAACACAGGACCAAAATGTATTTCGTCTTCTTCAGCTTGAGATAGAGAGAGAAAAGAGAGAGAGAGAGAAGAGAGAGAGGGAGGGAGGAGAGAGAGAGAGAGGGTTGAAAAAGTCTGCCAGATAACGTCTCCCACATGTCGGAAGGGTTTCAAGTTAAGAGACTTCTTGTAAAAAGAATTCCACGCACTCCGACTTATTCCATATGCACTTCAGCCAAATCTGCCAGCAATTATCCGGCAAACTCCTTAACCCTTTGACTTCTGCATTCTGTCCACCAACACGCCGCATTGTCAAACCATGCACGCAAAGCAGAAATTTAACCATTTGAATCCCTCACCCTAGCAGGAAGCTGGTGGATAGGGTGAGGGACTCAAAGGGTCAAGTCTTTGCAGTTGGAAAAGAAGGAGCGGGAGCCAAACCGCTAAGTCTGAACAAAACTCTACGCACTTTCAAGGTCGGGAGAAAGGGGAAGAAGAACTTAATGAAACACTAAGCTGACAAAAACTAGAATGATAGAAATATTAAGATGGACAGCAGACAAACCAGCTTTTAATATTGCCAGATACAGTTGAACTCGAAAAACTAAATCTGGAGTCTATGGTCCTATCAAAAGAACAAACCAGTTCACTTAAAGCACAGTCTTTCAGCATCTAACAGATGCATCCGCTGGCTGCTTTGGGAGTGGCAGATCGGAACTGTCCAATGCAAACCCTATTTGACACTAGAAGCTGGAATTTTGGAAACAATAGGCAGGATACTTGGTAGCAAGAATACGGGAGTTAAAGAGTTTGCAGGATAATTGCTGTCAGATTTGGCTGAAATGCATATGGAATTGTCGGAGTGTGTTGAATATTTTTTTTTGTATAGAAAAGTCTAAGCCCTTCCGAAATGTGTGAGAAGTTATCTGGCAGAATTTCTGACAATTTTGGAAACAGAATACTTTGAACAAGTTTCGAGCTCTCGGACAGTTCCATACATGCTCTATTCAATCAAGTCTGCCAACAGTTATCTGGCAAACTCTTTGAGCTTAGTTCTAATTTGTCTGTGAGGTTTTGAAAATTGATTGTAAGAAATAAGGAGATGTGATCAAGAGACCACCCTCCCCCCCCCCTCCCCACTAAACTGACACTGTAAAAATGACTGGGCAGAGCCTGGAATTGCTGAGAAAAAGAAAAGAGGAAACTTCTAGGGGGTCCGGGGCATGCTCCCCCGGAAAATTTTTTAAATCAAGACTAAAATCTGGGCATTCTGAGCATTCTGGAGACAAATTTAAAGGCATCTAACACACTGAAAATCACAATGAATATCAGTCAAAAGAGTATTTAATAAACATTGGGCACAAGATCAGGATCCATCACACACAGCAGATCGTTTCAGTGTGTTCATACAGACATATTCATTTTCTTTTTTTAAGTATGGTCGTCGATTTTTTTTTTAACACGAAAAATATTTTTTTGCGCGATTTTCGATTTTGAATTCCGCGGAAATCCTCGTTTCCGCGACGAATTCCAGGCTCTGCTGGGGCAAAAAGACGGGCCAGAAACAAGTCAGATAAGTTTCTTGCTTGGATTGACCCTTTCACTCCCACAACCTGTCCACAAACTGCAAAAACTTAACCCTATGATTCTCTTATTCTATCCAACAGCTTCCTGCTGAAAGATGGTGGATAGGGTAAGGGAGTCAAAGGGTCAAGTTTTTTGCTATGCTAATATGGTTGACAATGCAGGATGCAGGTGGACAGGGTGCTGGAATCAAAGGGTTAAATGCCAAGCTTTACGACGGGTTGAAATTATGACTCTATCACTTAGCTCAGTCTGCCATTATGATTTTCTTTTCTATCTTTTGTATATTTTAAAGGAGATTGTTTCATATCGACCATAGAAGTGTGTGTGTGTGTGTGTGTGTGTGTGTGTGTGTGTGTGTGTGTGTGTGTGTGTGTGTGTGTGTGTGTGTGTGTGTGTGTGTGTGTGTGTGTGTGTGTGTGTGTGTGTATGTGTGTTGTGTGTGTGTGTGTGTGTGAGTCTGTCTGTCTGTCTGTCTGTCTAGTCTGTCTCTCCGTCTGTCTGAGACAACAATGTGTGAAAAACATTTTCTAAGCTCTTAATGAGCAGATCTTTATAAAAGTTTCGTCTAAGCTGTGAACTGTTGAGGAGACGCAGAAGCACAAGATTGGAATCTAAAACTCTACGGTCAAGATCCTACAACACCCCCACCCCTACCTCGCCAAAACAAAATGCCTAGAAGCGGAACTTTCTGGAAAAAGTTGCGTAAACAGCTTTTTCTCAGAAAAATTTGACAATACTCAAAGCTTCCCTTGATTGTTGTGATGGTCTGTCACTGTTTTTGATTCACCTCAAGTTGTATTTCAATCGTAGCTTCCTGAATGTCAATGACTTTAAGAAGTACGAAACAGGACGTTCTGTAAAAACATTTGTTTCATGAGGAGCTTTATTTTTTTTCCTAATTCAGACTAATGCTGACCCATTCAGGGATCACGTCTCAGATGCCAGAACGGTACCTGGAGACATCACTGAAGTGAGTGATGCCGGTGATCTTCTGCTGGTAGACCAAGTCAGGTTTCTGCAGCTGCAGTACCGTGATATTCTCCTTCTGCAGAAGGTCCCACCATTTTCCTGTAGGCGGTTTATCCACGTGCAGGTACACTCTGGAGAACCCCGCTACATACAGCGAACTTAGCACACCTGAAAAACGGAACAGATATCGTAAAGTTTAGGTATAAGACGATACAATTCAGACAGATTAGCCCTTTGACTCCCACACCATAGCCACCAACTGCCAAAACTTAACCCTTTAACTCCCTCACCCAATCCACCAACTTCCTGCAGGAAGCTGATGGATAGGGTGAGGGAATCGAAGGGTTAAGTTTTTAATTTGTTAGCATGGTAGTCAAGGGCAGATGCTGGTGGACAGGGTGTGGGAGTCAAAGGTTTAAACATAACACATTTACAGCTTTTTCATTCGATTTTTATGTTCATGACAATGAACAGAACCGCTCTTGTGACACGACCCCAATGTTGCTCATCATGACACCTCCATACCCACCAAAACATAAATCACCATTATTCTTCTTTCGTTTGCTTTCTATATAGTTACTTGCACATTCGATTAAGGCTTAAGTAGGGCCTACCACTCATTGATGGAAAAGCCTGAAGGTAGTGTATACTCGATTCATATCAACTATACCTACAAAAAAGTGTATATTGTATTTCAGTACACTTAATCAACGCTTTCTGATCACGAATGTGTGTGTGTGTGTGTGACATGTGTGTGTGTGTGTGTGGTGAGTGTGTGTGTGTGTGTGTGTGTGTGTGTGTGTGTGTGTGTGTGTATTTGTATATGTATGTATGTACGTATGTATGTATGTATGTATGTATGTATTTATGTATGTGTGTACGCATGTATGTATGTATGTATGTATGTATGTATGTATGTATGTATGTATGTATGTATGTATGTACGTATTCATGTATGTACATATGTACCTACGTATGTATGTATGTATGTGTGTATGTATGTATGTATGTATGTATGTATGTATGTATGTATGTATGTACGTATGTATATATGTATGTGTTTCTGTGTATATATGTGTGTGTATATGTTTCTGTGTATATATGTGTGTACATGTATGTACGTGCGTACGTATGTATGTATGTATGTATGTATGTACGTATGTGTGTGTGTGCGTGCGTGCGTGCGTGCGTGCGTGCGTGCGTGTGTGTGTGTGTGTGTGTGAGTGAGTGAGCAATAGCTAATTATTCTTATCCTTCTTCTTTTTTCGTTCGTTAACTGTCTACATGATCGTGCCGTGGACAGCAATGAATGTGGCTGAAATGAGCGAGCACCATTCTCTTCTGATTAAAGTGACCATGTACAGTGTACACATTTGCCATATATTGCCTGGTCCCATGGTTTGTTAGAAGGCGCCAGCAGTCTTAGTACCTCTCACTTCAGTCCTCTAGGTACTCTGTAAAGGTTACCGCGCCCTTAGCTCAAAGCCAAAGTAACCTAATCTGTGAACACAGGGTAATGGAAGAGGGGATGGGGGGTGGTCTACAGCTTTCGTCATCATCATTATCACCATGTGCCCTGCTGCATGGAGTTGGCGATCATGGCCTTTCATACGAAATCCATCCCTTGTCGATGCATGTACATCTCCCACCTTGGCAATCATGGCCCTCCCATACGAATCTATGCCTTCTACGGCTTCAGGCGACCAATTACCTGGGTAATGGCTTCGTTATATGATATACAAGGGTATTTTCTAGGTGTGGTCTTGTTGACAAGTGCGTAGACAAAGTGGGGTAAACATTGGACGTCCACTTGGAAAATTATGAGTTCGCCCGCCTACACACCTCTGTGTGGATGGAGATTAAAGGGTGGAGATATTTCCCCCGATCTTTCAGGTTAATGTGTATGCAAACTTGCCAACTAACCAGCTTCGTGAGTATGCAGAATATCAAATCATACACACACACACACGCACACGCACCACGCGTGCGTGCGCGCGCACACACATACACGCACAATAATGCGCACGCACGCACACTCACACACACACACGCGCGCGCGGGAGCACGCGCACGCACACACGCGCACGCGCACACACACAAACACACACTCACACACACACACACACACACACACACACACACAAACACACACACACACAATACAACACAACACACACGCACACACACACACACACACACACACACACACAAACACAACACACACACACACACACACCAAACAATAACAAAACAAAACAGATGGACGACACATGTGGAATGGACAAGAAAAAACAAAAACATTTGCAGAGATCCAGGATTTGGCACACAACCAACAGAGCTGGAGAAATTTTGGTGAACAGTTCTTCATTGCGGCACCCAATGACTCTTCACGGAGTCAGTTAATTAATACTTTGACTCCCGCACCCTGTCCCTCAGCCAACCATGCTAGCAAAGCAAAAATTTGAACCTTTTGATTCCCTCACCCTATTCACCAGCTTCCTGGATAGGGTGAGAGAATGAAAAGGTTATGTTTTTGCAGTTGGTAGATTGGGTGCCGGGTCAAAGTGTTAAAAGAGCCATTCAGCCCACGATAAAACTGTAGCCTGCCTGAAGGTCGAACATCACGACCCTCTGCGTTATTAGCAAAATGTTAAGCCAAACCCAGTGAAAGGGCTTCTTAACAACATCCGTATCCTTTGACTCCCGCACATTGTCCACCAGTATCCTGCATTGCCAACTATGCTAGCAAAGCAAAAAAACTTCACCTTTTTACTCCTGCACCCCGTCCACCAGCATCCTGCATTGCCAACAAAAAACCAAAAAAACAAAAAAAAAAACAAAAAAAAACAAAAACAAACAAACAAACGAAAAAAAACGAAAAAGAAAACAAAGAAACAAACACCCAACAACAACAACAACAACAACAACAACAACAACAACCATAAAATACAACTTCATTAGAAATAAATGGCAACTCACGTAGAAAATGATTAACCCTTTGACTTCCGCACCCTGTCCATCAGCATCCTGCATTGTCAATGATGCTAGCAAAGCAAACAATTAACCCTTCGACTCCCTCACTCTATCCACCAAGTACCTACAGGAAGCTGGTGGATAAAGCAAGGGAGTCAAAGGATTAAGTTTTGGCAGTTGGTGGATATAGTGCGGGAGTCAAAGGGTTAAAGCTGAAATCTTCCTGGTACACTAAAACCAACTCATTTATACAGTGATTACACCTAAAAACTGTGTGGTACACTAATACCAACTCACTTATAAATAAAGTGATTAAACGTGAAATCTTCCTGGTACACTAATACTAACTCACTTATAAATAAAGGTATTAAACGTGAAATCTTCCCGGTACACTAATACTAACTCACTTATAAATAAAGTGATTAGATCTGAAATCTTCCTGGTACTTTAATACTAACTCACTTATAAAGTGATTAAACGTGAAATCTTCCTGGTACACTAATACTAACTCACTTATAAAGTGATTAAACGTGAAATCTTCCTGGTACACTAATACCAACTCACTTATAAAGTGATAAACGTGAAATCTTCCTGGTACACTAATACTAATTCACTTATAAAGTGATTAAACGTGAAATCTTCCTGGTACACTAATAACACCAACTCACTTATAAAGTGATTAAAGCTGAATTCTTCCTGATGCGCGGGCCTCAGTAGCTCAGATGGTTGAACGTCGGATTCACATGCTAATGGTTGTGGGTTCTAATCCTAGGGTGAACTACATTAAAACTAGCTTTCTCACTGTCTATCTTAACATTATTGTTGTTCTGGTGGTGTCAGTATAGGATTAGATAAGTCCCCCTTCCCCCACTTCTCTGGGATGGTTATCCCCGTCTGCCATATTACCTGAGGTGGGTGTCGACATAAAAACTGAACCAAATAAATCAATCAATCTCTTCCTGGCACATTAATGCCAAACCCTCTTATAAAGTCGTTAAACCCCTTGACTATCGCACCCTATCCACCAACTGCAAAAAAATATAACACTTTGTCTCTCTCACCCTATCCATCAGCTTCCTGCAGGAAGCTGATGGATGGAGTGAGGGAGTCAAAGGGTTAAACTTTTGCGTTGCTAGCCTGGTTGGCAATGCAGAATGCCGGTGGACGGGGTGCAGAAGTCCAAGGGTTAAATTAAACCCGAAATCTTCCTGGTACACACTAATACCAACTCACTTATAAAATGGTTAAAGCTGAACTCTTCCTGGTACATGGGCTTTTTTGGATCCTGCACGCGAATGTAATGACTAATCCGGGGAATAGGATTACTGGGATCTCGCTGCACGTGAAACGCCGCCCTCCGCCCGTAAAACAACCACCTGGCCAGCTCCGCGAAGTGCGATTCCGCGGACCAGATGTCACGTGGGTATTTGGGAAGGTCGGTAATGAAGACACACTTCCTGTCGTCCCCATGGCCCAGACGGTTGAACTCGTCCACCGACACGCACGCGGACCCACGGTGGAGTTTGGGCTTGGATGGCTCCAGCTTGAAGCCTTGTTTGACGTAGATGACGCCTCGTGTGTGGTCTCGGTCGTCGTCGGGGGCGAAGGCGAACCAGGACGTGAGGTGGAGAAGGTTTTCGGGAAGGCCAGCCAGCACGATCTTCTCGCCCAGGTAGATGCCTCCGTGTTTGGACACCAAGCCTACGATGGTGCTGAGCATGGCCTCGGAGCCGCAGCTGGCTTTGGATGTGTTGGCGAGATGGAGCATGTCTATCACTGGTACAAAGTGTTTGAACTCCTGTGTGAGCAAAAAAATGGTTAATGAAATTCAATACATTTTTCTTCTTATGCATGTATACTAGTCGTAGTAGTAGTAGTAGTAGCAATTGTAGTATTGGTAGTGCAGCATGTAGTAGTAGTAGTGGCATGCAGCAGCAGCAAGCAGTAGTAGTAGTAGTAGTAGATGTAATAGTAGTGTGGTAGTAGTAGTAATTGTAGTAGTAGTAGTAGTAGTAGTCGTAGTGGTGGTAGTAGTAGTAGTGTTTTTGCAGTAGTGGTGGTAGTAGTAAGTAGTAGTAGTAGTAGTAGCAGCAAGCAGCAGCTGAAGCAGCAGCAGTAGTAGTAGTAGTTATAGTAGATGTAATAGTAGTAGTAGTAATGTAATAGTAGCAGTAGTAGTGATAATAGTAGTAGTAGTAGTAATAGGGTAGTAGTGGTAATGGTAGTAGGAGTAGTAGTATCTGATGTTGCTGCATTACTGTATTGACCAAGTAAGCCCCTCCTCCCAACTAAGAATGCATGGCATGTGTGTGTGTGTGTGTGTGTGTGTGTGTGTGTGTTTGTGTGTGTGTGTGTGTGTGTGTGTGTGTGTGTGTGTGTGGTGTGTGTGTGTGTGGTGTGTGTGTGTGTGTGTGTGTGTGTGTGTGTTCGTTCTTTAATTTAACGTCTTTTCACTATAAGTGATATTAGACGGGTAGTAGTAGTGTAGTAGTAGTAGTAGTAGTAGGTGTGTGTGTGTGTGTGTGTGGTGTGTGTGTGTGTGTGTGTGTGTGTGGTGTGTGGTGTGTGTGTGTGTGTGGTGGTGTGTGTGTGTGTGTGTGTGTGTGTGTGTGTGTGTGTGTGTGTGTGTGTGTGTGTGTGTGTGTGACGACGACGAACAACAACGACGACGAACAACGACAACAAGAACAACGACATTGATAACGACAACAATAACAGCAGCAACAACAAGGATGACAACAACGAATTCAACAACAGCAACAACAACAATAACAACAACAATGACAACAATAACGACAAGAACAATGATAACAGCACCAAGAACAATGACAGATGCAACGACAAAACCACCACCACTAACTACAACAACAGCAACGACAATAACAGCAGCAACAACGACAATCACAACAACAACAACGATGTCGACAACAAAAACAACAACAACAACACCAACACCACCAACAAAAACCAATAAAATAGTAATACCAAGAACGACGACTACATCAACTACAACGACAACAACAACAGCAACAACAACAGCAACACCGACGACGACGAACCGAGAACAACACCATTACCAACAACAACAGGACGACGAGGATGACAACAACAACAACAACTATAACGACAACAACAATAACAATAACAACAGCAGCAGCAGCAGCAGCAAAACAACAACAACAAACAACAACAACAACAACAACAAAAGGGACATCAGGAAACCAGGACAGTGAACTGACCTCAAACCAAGAGTTGTACATCAGCTTGTCCATGACGGGCTGGTTGTGCGTGTAGTGGA
>JAPXFY010000013.1:41644234-41661734 GCA_030674185.1 Monoplex corrugatus
TCCGACATGGACAAAGCTGAAACTTTTGTGGAACTTTTTGCCCAAAATAGTAAAGTAGATGGTTTGACTCCTACCTGCAAACACTACAGGGAAATGGCAGCTAACAACCCTATATACACTGATCCAATACCTCAAAATGATCTCTGGTTTAATTCTCCAATCACCTTAGAAGAGTTAAAAAACACTATCTTGTCTCTGCGCAACAAAAGGAGTTCGGTAGGTGTTGATGCAGTTTCAACTGAAATGATTAAACATCTTCCAGAAAACTATATTATTTTTTTACACAAAATTTTTCAGAAATGCTGGGCTGGTGGAACTATACCACAATTATGGCAAACGTCTGTTGTTATACCAGTATTAAAAGCAGGAAAGCCTAAAAACAATAAAAACAGTTACAGACCTATTGCTTTAACGTCCCATACGAGCAAACTATTGGAAAAATTGGTATTAAACAGACTTGTACATTACTGTGATAAAAATAACGTTATTCCAGTAAATCAGGCTGGTTTTAGAAAAGGGAGATCTACAGTTGAGCATCTGGTTAAACTTACCACTCACATCAAGAAAGAGTTTGCCCGCAGAAAAAGTCTTTTAGCTACATTTTTTGATGTGAAAAAAGCTTACGATCAAGTTTGGCATACGCGTTTATTGTACAAGCTGAAATCTATTGGTTTATCTGGCAATATGTATGATTACATTAAGTCTTTTTTAGCCAATAGAACTATTCAGGCAAGAGTGGGAACTAGTTATTCTACTTCACGACATCTTGATATGGGAATTCCACAAGGTTCAGTGATAGCACCGCTTTTATTTAATATCCTTATACAGGATCTTCCTAAAGCACTCTCAAATCGTGTTGTTTTGGCACAGTATGCTGATGATATATGTATTTGGATGAATATTACTTTAAAAAAGACAACTCCACAGAGAGCACAGAATTACATTAGGAAATTGTATCAATCTGATCTTGATAATCTTGGAAACTATATGTTAGAAAATGGTCTGTCGTTGTCAGCGGAAAAAACTAACATGATGCTATTTAATTCTGGTGGTACTTTAAGTAACTTGCCTACTTTCAGATTGCTTGGTGAAGTGTTACATTACAAACAGGTTGTAAAATTTCTGGGAGTCTTTATGACATCGAAATTAAACTGGAATGTCCATTTTGATTATATTTCAACAAAAGCAAGAAAAGCCCTAAATTTTCTAAAGATAATAAGCCGATTACCTTGGGGAATGGATACGAACATACTAATTCATCTGTCAACAGCACTTGTACGATCTAAATTATCCTATGCGCAAGAAGTGTTTTTCAGTGCACCAAAATATTTATTAAAGAAGATACAAAGCTTAGACTGCAAAAGTATTAAAATTGCTCTAGGTGTCCCTACTCATGCCTCTAATCTGGAAACGTACAAAGTTGCTGGAATTCTGCCTCTGAACAACTATCGTGAGCTAGCGACAGCAAAATTTGCAGTTAGAACTACTTCACAAACGGACAATTTTGTGAGTAAGGAAATTAAAATCAGGTCTGATGTTGACTTTCCAAAGCGAGCAAAAAGCATTTCATCACAAATGACTGTTTCAACTTACATATCTGACTTGGTCAAACAGTCTAACATAAATATGGATGAAATAGCTGAGACACCATCAACAACGCCTATCCCTACATGTGAAATGCAAAAAGCCTCTTTTGATATTGATTATACAGACGCTAAGAAATCTGAAAACGTCAACATTTCGATATCCACAGCAAGAGAACACATCGATGAAAAATACCGTACCCACCTTCACATTTTTACCGATGGATCAGTCTTAGAAAATAAATGTGCTGGAGCAGCATTTTATGTTCCAAAATTTAAGATAAAAAAGTCATTTTTCGTTGGGGCAAACTTATCGATCTTTACAGCGGAATTAGTCGCTATTAATCAAGCATTGCATTATCTAGTAAATCTTAAACCCATGTCTTTCAAAGTAGTTCTCTTTGTTGACTCAAAATCTGTATTATATGCCTTACGGTCTTTTAATGCCGACACAAGACCTGATTTAATTACTGAGGCAAATCATCTTATACATCGTTTAAGGGTCAAAGGTACAGATATCAGTTTATGCTGGGTGCCTTCTCATGTTGGTCTTCACGGCAACGAAGTAGTTGACAGAGCAGCTAAGCAAGGCGCCCAGAATGCTGATAATGCTATAGAATTACATGTTCATAGCTCCGTAAAAGAAGCTTGCAACTTGCTCGAATCAGCCTCATGGACTCGATTTCTTGAACATTCAGATGAACAGTTTGTGTCACAACAAATGATAAAACTTACCGTTCAAAATGTATGTAAAAAATTGCAGTATTCTTCTATGTATCATTTGAGATCGATTGTTGCTGTTTGTTTTCGTATTCAGCTAAACGCATTGAGAACAAAATATTGTAAAAATGTCAAGTGTATTTGCGGCGAACAGTTCACACTGTTTCACTGTTTATTCTACTGCAAAATGCTACGTTCTTTTTTACCGAAAATGTTTACTCAAGAAAAGTATTCTGAAAATCATTTCCAGAAAATTACATCAGATCAAACGTTGTTAGTTAGAATTTCAGAATCATTAGTTCACAGTCCTGTTAATGCATTACTTTAACTTTATTCGGTTTGTATTTTAGTGTTACAATTTCCCTTCACGTTATTGAAGTTAATTGTTAGTGTTAAGTTCTCGTTCCATTTTACTGTTCCCCCACCTGCTAATGTCTTTTTCCTCTGTCTTCCCTCTGCCCAAATCCAACCCGTCCAACTATCGTTCTACATTTTATTTTGTTCACTTTTTTTTTTTTTTTTTTTTTTTTTTTTTTTTAATAATTTCCCCTCCCCCCCTCCCCCGTCTAATATCACTTATAGTGAAAAGACGTTAAATTAAAGAACGAACGAACATAAATGACCAGGACAAGAAGAAGCCGCCTTGCTCAGCAGAAGCAAGAAGATACGTCAGTGAGAATGGCCGATCAGGAGATCCAAACGACTAGCGACGAGGGAGAGATGAGAGATGAGACCGAAAAGGCTGAGACTGTCCGTACAAATGGCGCCTCGACCGCGGTTCTCACTGGTACGCAGAGTGGGACAACACACACCACGCCTGTACTCAGCTCTGCGGAACTGGTGAGTACGATTGACAAACTCCAAAATATCGTACTGGATCTGCGCAAGCAAGTAAACTCTCTAGAAAGGACTGTGCTTGCGCAGATCTCGGAGCGGTCAACAGCAACCGCCACCACCAAGATCACCAGTAACAGTCAGACACAGACAGATCCCCAGGACACAAATCCAACGTACGCAGACGTTCTCAAACAGAAACCAACACGCAGGCAGGACGACCAACAGCCCTCAAAATCAGACAAAACAAAAAGTAGCAGCAATAAATCAAAGCGAGCAAAAATAGCGACTGAGAAGAAAACCAAAGACGGGAAAGAACAACATGACATCAAAAAAACTAAAGACGTCACTTCACAGCCAAAACATTCAACGTCACACACTAAGAAGATACCAGAACAATGTAAGAAGAATCACGACCTTCCCTACGTTTTGACTGTCCACGACTCGGTGTTGACAGGTGTCAACTCAAGACGACTGGGACGATCTTACGGTTTTGAAGGAGACTCGTGTGCTGTGAATAACATTCGTGACATAAAAGGCTCTTTAGACAAGGCACTATCTAAATTTGACAATCCTGCTGACTGTATCGTTTTTCATTGTGGTGTCCACGAACTAAATACCAAAGACATCGCAGCAACTACTCAACATCTCGCTTCTTGCATAAAACATGCAGCACAAACATACCCAACATCAAAGATAGTTTTCAGCAAGATCGCCCCTGTCCGACATGCACATACGGAGGTTCAGCGGAATTTGTTCAACGCTTTCTTGTCCGCTGAGCTTGTTGACATAAAAAACATTTCTTTTGTTTCACATGAAAACCTCCGTAATAACCAGCACTTTCTATACGACAATATACACCCCACTGCCAGAGGAAGCAGCGTGATAGCGGGGAACCTTGGACGACACGTTCGAGATTTGTTTTGGGAGACCCCTAAGAGAACAACACGATCACGTTCTTCACGACTACACTCCTCCAGATTCCCCCTAGGACGGTTCCACCATTTTGATAACTGCGAACCGTGGTGGCTGCCATATGATATGTTTTAGTAGATCTACAGTTATCAACGATTCCTGTCACAGGACTTTTTCCACATCATCTCTGACAATTCGTCAGACTATAAGGACTCAGTCAGACTATAATCTCCGTACATTTGACGGCGTGTATACCATTGTTTCATTTATTTGTAATTTGTTTCTGTTCTTAATCACCTCTTATCTCTATTAGAAGGACTTTTCCCCATAGTTTTACTTACATTTTTGTTCTACTTTTCAATAGTAGCCTAAATAATTAATGGTTTCTTTCTGGCCATTTTTATCGTACATAGAAAACCAAAGTCTTCGTGATTATCAAACAAATAACCAATAATTTAACATAAGAGACTAGCCAACAATGAAATTGCGCCAACAATCACAAATCAAAATTTTGCAGTGGAATTGTAGATCGATTTCCACCAATTCCGCATACCTGGAACATTTTCTCTCATCAAATCAGTGTGAAGTTTTAATTTTGCAGTCGCTTAATGTTATCCCAACCAAACTTCCCAATTTCCAAAATTATTATTATCCTCCGATATATGACTTGGGAAATCCTGGGAAGAAGGTAGCCACTGCGATATATATACTTAAAGAGTTGCAGTATCACATATTTAATTTCCCAGTTTTTACATCAACTGAAGACTTACACGCTTGTGCCGCCACAGTACAATTCAGTAATTCTTTCATCCTGAACGTTTTGTCAGTTTACCTGCCAGCAGGTCCAAATGACCACAACACAGAATGGCTGCATACGATTCCGGATCTGCAGCACGGTAGATGGCTAATAGGTGGAGACTTTAATTCCCACTCCCCGTTTTGGGAAAAAGATTGTTGTACTGTTACAAGCAATCGTTTAGTAGAAAATATAGTTGACAGTGCGCTTTACCTTTTGAATGATGGGAGTGTCACTAGAATTCCTGATGTTTCCAAACACCGGGCAACAGCCATCGATCTGTCACTAATATCACCAGAATTAGTACCATGCTGTACCTGGGACACTCACAAAGATACTTTGGGAAATGATCACTTACCTATCATCATAACAATAACTTATGACAACATCAGGATGAAAGACAGCACTCCTGACATCATACCAAAATATAATTACGTGCGCGCTGATTGGTCCTTGTTTCGGACTGCTCTTGCTAATCAAGAATATAAGCATTATGAAAGTGAAAATGTAGACGTTATGTTTTCAAAGTTCCAGGAGTCAGTTCTAGCTGATGCAGACCTCTCCATCCCGAAACTCAAAACTTATAAGTCCAATAATCGTATGGGTAATGTTTGGTGGACAGAGGAATGTGAGAAAGCAGTTCAGTATAAAAAAGATAAATTCAAAATCTACCTCAAAAGCAGAAAATCCGACGATCACATGGAAATGAAAAAAGCTAACATCCAGTGTAATAAAATCATTGCTGAAGCAAAGAAAGATTATTGGGCATCATACTGCACCAAAGAAATTTCTGATTTTAAGGATTTCCATAAAATCTGGACAAAAATGAATCAAATGAAAAACGGGGCCAATTTACCCACGTGTCCAATACTGATTGATACATGTCACAAATTTCCTTCTGACATGGACAAAGCTGAAACTTTTGTAGAACTCTTTGCTGAAAATAGTAAAGTAGACGGGTTGTCTCCTAACAGCAAACACTACAGAGAAATGGCAGCTAACAACCCTATCTTCATTGATCCAATACCTCAGAATGATCGATGGTTTAATTCTCCGATCACCTTAGAAGAGCTAAAAAACACTATCTTGTCTCTACACAACAAAAGGAGTTCGGTAGGTGTCGATGCAGTTTCAAATGAAATGATTAAGCATCTTCCAGAAAATTATATTATTTTCTTACATAAAATTTTTCAGAAGTGCTGGGTAAGTGGAACTGTACCACAGGTATGGCAAAAGTCTGTTGTTATACCCATATTAAAAGCAGGAAAGCCTAAAAACAATAAAAACAGTTACAGACCTATTGCTTTGACATCCCATACAAACAAACTAATGGAAAGATTGATCCTAAACAGACTTATACATTACTGTGATAGAAATAACGTTATTCCGGTAAACCAGGCAGGTTTCAGAAAAAGGAGATCCACAGTTGAGCACCTGGTTAAACTTACAACTCAGATAAAACAACAATTTGCCCGTAGAAAAAGTCTTTTAGCAACATTTTTTGATGTGAAAAAAGCTTATGATCAAGTTTGGCATAAACGTTTATTGTACAAGCTGAAATCTATTGGTCTATCTGGCAATATGTATAATTATATTAAGTCCTATCTAGCCAATAGAACAATTCAAGCAAGAGTGGGAACAAGTTATTCTTCTTCACGATCTCTTGACATGGGAATTCCTCAAGGTTCAGTGATAGCACCTATTTTATTTAATATCCTTATATATGATCTTCCTAGAGTACTCTCAAATCGTGTTATTTTGGTACAGTACGCTGATGATATATGCATCTGGATGAATATTACTTTAAAAAAGACAACTCCCCAGAGAGCGCAGAATTACATCAGGAAGTTGTATCAATCTGATCTAGATAGTCTTGGAAACTACATGTTAGAAAATGGTCTGTCGTTGTCAGCAGAAAAAACTAACATGATGCTCTTTAATCCTGGTGGTACTTTAAATAACTTGCCTACTTTCAGGCTGCATGGTGAAGCGATCCATTACAAACAGGTTGTAAAATTTCTGGGAGTCTTTATAACATCGAAATTAAACTGGAATGTCCATTTTGATTATATTTTAACAAAAGCAAGAAAAGCCTTAAATTTTTTAAAGATAATAAGTAGATTACCCTGGGGAATGGATACAAACGTACTTCTCCATCTATCAACAGCACTTGTAAGATCTAAATTATCTTATGCACAAGAAGTGTTCTTCAGTGCACCCAAATATTTACTAAAGAAGATTCAAAGTTTAGACTGCAAAAGTCTTAAAATTGCACTAGGTGTACCAGCCCATGCTTCAAATCTGGAAACGTACAAAGTTGCTGGAATTCTGTCTCTGAACAGCTATCGTGAGCTAGCGACAGCAAAGTTTGCAATCAGAACTACTTCACAAACGGACAATTTTGTGAGCAAGGAAATTAAACTAAGGTCTGATGTTGACTTTCCAAAACGAGCAAGCAACATTTCATCACAAATGACTGTTGCAACTTACGTATCTGACTTAGTCAAACAGTCTAACATAAGTTTGGATGAAATAGCTGAGACACCATCCACAACGCCTATCCCTACATGGGAAATGCTTAAAGCCACTTTTGATATTGATTATACAGATGCTAAGAAATATGAAAACATTAACATTTCGATATGCACAGCAAGAGAACACATCGATGAAAAATACCGTACCCACCTCCATATTTTTACCGATGGGTCAGTCTTAGAAAATAAATCTGCTGGAGCAGCGTATTATGTTCCAAAATCTAAAATACAAAAGTCATTTTTCCTTGGGCCAAATATATCTATATTTACAGCGGAATTAGTCGCTATTACACAAGCGTTGCATTATTTAGTAGACCTTAAACCTGTCTTTTTAAAAGTGGTTCTCCTTGTTGATTCAAAATCTGTATTATATGCCTTACAGTCATTTAATACAGACACAAGGCCTGACTTAATTACTGAGGCAAATCATCTTATACATCGTTTAAGGACAAAAGGTATAGATATCAGTTTATGCTGGGTGCCTTCTCACGTTGGTCTTCATGGCAACGAAGTAGTAGACAGAGCAGCTAAACAAGGTGCACACAACACTGATAATACTATAGAATTACGTATTAAAACTTCCGTAAAAGAAGCTTGCAACTTGCTAGAATCAGCCTCATGGATTCGATTTCATGAACATTTCAATGAAAAGTTTGTGACACAACAAATGATAAAACTTTCATTACAAAATGTATGTAAAAAATTGCAGTATTCTTCCATATATCATTCAAGATCGATTGTTGCTGTTCATTTTCGTATTCAACTAAACGCGTTGAAAACAAAATATTGTAAAAATATCAAGTGTATTTGCGGAGAACAATTCACACTGTTTCACAGTTTATTTTACTGCAAAATGCTACGTTCTTTTTTACCAAAATTATTTACACAAGAAAACTATTCAGAAACTCATTTTAAAGAAGTAACTTCTGATCAGTCTTTATCAGTTAAAATTTCAGAATCATTGGTTCACAGTCCTGTTAATGTATTGCTTTAAGTTTCTGAAGTTAGTATTCTAGCGTTAAATTTTTCCTTCACATTGTTAATGTTAATTGTTAGTGTTAAGATCTTGTTCCATTTTTCTATTTACCCATTTATTTATGTCTTTTACTTTGTCTCCCCTCTCCCCACAATGCAACTCGCCCACTTCTTATCTTCCATTCCCCCCCCCCCCCTGTCTAATATCACTCATAGTGAACAGACGTTAAATTAAAGAACGAACATAAATACACACACACACAAACACATACACACACACACACACACACACACACACACACACACACACGCAAACACACACAACACACAAATGCACACACACAAACACGCACACACGCACATACAAACACACACACACAAACACATATAAACATACACACACACACACACACACACACACACACACACTGATATGGCTGGCTATGTAACAAGATCCAGTTGCCTTGTAGTGAAAAAGACGCCAAATCAAAGAACAAACTAACAAACACACACACACAAACACACACACGCACACATACACAAATACACACACACACACGCACACACACACACAACGCACACACTCACACACACACAAACACAAATGCACACATACACAAACACACACACACACAAACACACATACATACACACACACAAACACACATACATACACACACACACACACACACACACACACACACACACACACACACACACACACACACACACACACACACTGGAGCGGCTGGCCATGTAACAAGAACCAATGGCCCTGCTAAGTCAGTCCTCCACGGAACTGTTGAGGGAAGGAGACGGAGAGGAAGACTGGAAAGAACAACAATTACAACAACAACAAACAAAACAAACAAACAACCTAAAACCGATAGAAAGACAGCAATGCGCACTGGACCCGAGAGAAAAAAAAAAACACTGCTGAATTAGTAATGCTTTGGTACATAGCCGACACAGCTGGAGGATTCTAGTGAATAGTCCTTTTGTGAGGCTCCCCAATGACTCCTGACGCAGGCAAGAGAGAAGGAGGATCTTTGAAAACCCTTTGACTCCCGCACCCTGTTCACCAACTGCAAAAACTTAAAGCCTTTCATTCCCTCATCTTATCCACCAGCTCTCTGCAGGAAGATAGATGGGTGGATAAGGGTAAAAGGGAATCAAAGGGTTAAGTTTTTGCTTTGCTAGCATGGGTGGCAATGCAAGATGCTGGTAAACAGGGTACGGGAGTCAAAGGGTTAAAAGCGATGCATTTCTCCCGTCTGTCTGTCTGTCTGTCTCACTCTCTCTCTCACTGATCTTTCTGTCTGTCTCTCTCTGTCCCTCCTTGTCTGTCTCTCTGTTTCTGTCTCTCTCTATCTCTGTGTCTGTCTGTCTCTGTTGTCCTGTTTCCATGCTGGAGGATTATAGTGAATAATTCTTTAACGAGGCTCCCCAATGACTCTTAAAGCAAGTAAGAGAGAATAGTTTACAAGCAATACCCTTATTTCGTCTCTCTCTCTCTCTCTCTCTCTCTCTCTCTCTGATCTCTCTCTGTCTCTGTCTCTATGTTTGTCTGTCTATCTGTCTGTTTTGTTTGTTTCTCTCCCTCCCCCTCCTTGATCTCTGTGTCTCTGTCTGTCTTTATCTCTGTCTCTTCTCTTTGTGTCTCTGTCTCTATGCTCTGTCTCTCTGTCTCTGTCTCTAGTCTGTCTGTCTGCTGTCTGTCTCTCTCTCTCTCGCTCTCCCCTCCTTGAGGGAAAGAAAATATTTCATTGTCCCTCTCTCAGTGCTTTACTTTCCCTAAGCCTGAATAGGGTCAGATACCCATTAACACCTGGGCGGACACTGCAAAACTCATGCCTAGATTTTTTTCCATTGTCATGGGTTACTCGTGCGGTTGGATTAAAACGCAGGAGCTCTTGTCCCACACGAACCAAGTCTGTGTTTTTATTTCATTTCATTAAGTGGTTTGTTTTTTTTTTCGTCAGCGTTTCAATTTCTCTCGCACGCATGTGTGTAAGATCTCTTGCCTACATTGTACAAACAAATGTTGCTGCACAGTCTGTATACCCTGTCTTTGATGGGTGAACATGCTGTTTTTGTTTGTTTGGTTGGTTGGTTGGTTTTATTGGTTGCTTGGTGCTTCTCTCTCTCTCCTTTGATGGAAAGAAACCATCATTCTCTCTCTCTCTCTCTCTCTCTCCTCTTGATGGAAAGAAACTATCATTCTCTCATTCTCTCTCTCTCAGTGTTTTACCTTCCCCAACTGTTAATAGGGTCAGGTATCCATTAACACCTGGGCGGACACGGCAAAACACATGCCTAAATTAATTTTTTTTCCAGAGTCATTGGGTACTCGTGCAGTTAGATTCCAATCTTGCTCCCACGAAACAAGCTCTGTTTCTATTTTGTTTTATTTCAATTTTGTTTTTCTTCAGCATTTCGATTTTTCTCGGATGAACGTGTGCACGATCTCTTCCCTACATTGTACAAACAATATGTTGCTGCACGGTCTGTATACTCTGTCTTTGATGGGTGAGCATGCTGTTTTTGATTGGTTGTTGGTTGGTTTTGGTTTTGGTTGGTTTGGTTGGTTTGGTTTGGTTGGTTGTTGGTTGGTTGGTGGTTGGTTGGTTGGTTGGTTGGTTTGGTTTGGTTGGTTTGGTTTGGTTATTGGTTGGCTGGTTTCCATAAGCCAACAGACGTTGACATGACTTTAGAATCTTTAACCTTTTGACTCCCGCATCCTATCCATCAACTGGAAAAAATTAACTCTTTGACTCCCTCACTCTATCCACCAGCTTCCTGCATGAAGTGGTGGATAGGGTAAGGGTATTACAGGTTTATGTTTTTGCTTTGTTAGAATGGTTGACTATGTAGGATGCTGGTGGACAGGGTGCAGGAATCAAAGGGTTAATACACATAATATTTTGCATATATTCTACATAATTATGTATGCGCGCGCGCGCACACACACACACACACATAATACATATATATATATGTGTGTGTAATATATAATTATATAATATATATATATATATTTTATGAGGTATATGCAAATTACGAAAATATATTTATATATATATATATTGTGTGTGTATGTATGTATGTATGTATGTATGTATGTATGTATGTATGTATGTATGTATGTATGTATGTATGTATGTATGTGTCATGTTGTATGTATGTATGTATATGTGTGTATGTATGTATGTATGTATGTATGTGTGTATATATCATCATCACATGGCGTTGGCGATCATGGCCTTCCATCTGTTTCTATCCCTTGTTGCCTCAAGCACCTCTTTCATCCTCTTTATCTTCAGCAGCTCTGGTGTCACCTGCGCAGCATGACGGTTCCTACCAAACGAAGGTGCTCCATAGAAACCCCTTTTACGTCGTTATACTTATTTTCATTGGATTTTCTGGCCATGATATCTTGGGAAAGTACGATGGTGGTTTCCTGATGCCTTCCATCGGTTTATATATATATCTATATATACACACGAAAGGGAGGGGGGGGGGTACTAACAGATCCGCACATATGTTGACCTGGGAGATCAGTCAAATCTCTATCTCTTGCCCATCAAGCTGTAGATAACCAGACAGGATCGAACCCACACCTCTCGATAGGAAATCTGACATCTTGACCACTGCACCCGTTCGAACTTCTTATCAGCCGCCGTATGAACAGCACTTCAGTACGCTCTCGTCAGTGTTGAAACAGGCTCTTAACGGGTTGAGGGTCTTGCACAAGAACCTCTCTCCATGGAGATCCCCCAAAGTCATCAGCTTTCCCCTGTGGGGACGCCTGGGGCTCTTTCAGTATAAATAGTATCCCCTCCTGGAAATTTTGTGCTAGAAATTTCCTCTTTTCTGTCACTCTCTTTGTTTCTGTCTTGTTCCTTTGCTTTCTGTTATGTCTTCTTACCATTTTCTGCCTTTATGGTCCATTCACCTGTATGTGTTCGATAAAGTCTTACGTAGGCCTACATTTTCTTGGGATTGATAATTGGGTACATGAATTAAGTGCATTTTTGGCTCTAAGGAGGTGACATATGCGGCAGCAATTTTAGGTCATTTATGCCCATTTTTTTATGTTTTGGTGTTTTGGTATGCTTAAATTTGTATTGAGGTATGTTTTTTCAAACCCCCTGTGCGATAAATTGGATGGAGTGGTCACCGCCGGGGGCATGTTCTTAGTTTATGTGTACGAATGCACTGTTATGTGTACCTATTTCTTTTTCTTTTTCATTTTTCCTCTCGAAGTTTTGTATGTGCTTGGAAACGGTTACAGCCCTGATATGGCTCTACGTGGTCGGCTGGGCTTTAAACAACAATAACAACAGTAAAAACAAAGTCATCAGCTGATAAGCGAGCTGGTTCGTTGTTCTGATAGAGCCGTGGACAAAAGATCTGATATCTCGTGTTCAATCTCAGCCCGTAACATTAAAGACTGGTCTCTTCGCGGCCCACCTTGACGTTTCCATCACTCTGATGGTCTCAGCATAATCCTTTGACTCCCGCATCGTACCTGCCAACTGCAAAAAAAAAAATGTACCCTTTGATTCCCTCACCCTATCCACCAGCTTCCTGCAGGAAGCTAGTGGTTAGTGTGAGAAAATCAAAGGGTTAAGTTGTTGCTTTGCTAGCATGGTTGGTAATGCAGAACGCTGGTGGACAGGATGCGGGAAGTCAAAGGGTTAAAATCAAAGTTTCTAGGTCCCTCTCCACCCTACTACCCCCCTCCTCCCCCATCCCTATTTTAAGATCTTGCCAAGCGCATGGGGTTTTTCGCAGGCTAGGCTCAGGGAATCTGCCAGATATTTGCTAGAAGATTTGGGTGAAGCGCATATGGAACTGTCTGGGCGCCATGTATCCGTCTTGAATAATCGCCAAAGTCGTCAGACAAAAAACGAAACGGATGAATGAGTTCCATGTAACGGATAGACGGAGACATAACGGGAGACACGACTTGCGTACTTTGCACGCTCGAGTAACGCTCAACACAGCCGTCTCTGCTTTGAAGACCCTGGTAGGCCTACATTACAGGCCAAGTTCCGGCACGTTCCTGCCTGCTTCTTTGTTGGTTTTGTTTGTGCCAAGTTCGGACACGTTTAAGTCTGCTTTGTTTGTCTGCCTGTCTGTCTGTCTGTCTGTCTGCTTCTTTCTTTTCTTTCTTTCATTCTTTTTTTTTCTTCCTTTCTTTCTTTATGTTCTTTTTTTTTCTATCTTTCTTTCTTTACTTATTTATTTCTCCCTTTCTGTCTTTCTTTCTTTCTTCCTTTCTTTCTTCTTTCTTTTCTTTCTTTCTTTCTCCCTTTCTTTCTTTCTTTCTTTCATCCTTCCTTCCTTCTTTCTTTCTTTCCTACGTACTTTCTTTCTTTCATCTTTCTTTCTTCCTTCCTTTCTTTCTTTCTTTCTTTCTTTCGATCTTTCTCTATTTGTTTATTTGTTTCATTCTTTTTTTCTGTGATCTAGCAATGGTAGTCCGTGCTTTTTTACTTTTTCTTTTTCTTTTTGTTTTGACGAGTGTTCTGAGCTTACGGTTTTTGTGCTTTGTATCTGCTCCTATGCTAGCTGAATGGGTAGCGCAAACTGTGTTAGATTTGAGAAGTTCTACAACATGGGAGATAATTCCTACGTGACCCTCAAGAGTTATGTTCTTTGATTAATTTTGTTTTGGAGTTAGCGAGAGAGACAGGGGGCTCTTCCTTAGTACTAATGACCGCCTGTACTGCGTCTCATCTTAGAAGACAGCCAAACGTGTTTCACAATTTAGGTATGTGAGAGACAAAGATAGGCACGCGTAAAGCAGATCTATGTAAGTCAACCCTTACCACTGTGATGAAAAACATATGAAGTATCTATAACACGTACGATGATGAAGTAGAAATATAAATGAATCATGATAAGATATCCACTTCGTGTGCGAACTGTTCAAAACGAGCGCGCGCACACACACATGTGCGAGAGCGTGCGCACACGCACACGTTTCGTTTCGTTTTCTTTCGTTTCCTTTCCTTTTGTTTCGTTTCGTTTCCTTTCCTTTATTTTCATTTTGTTTTCCTTTGTTTAAGCGTTACAAAAAGAGATACACGTTTCATTACCACGTAGACTAGATTGTTCCAATGGCAGACTGGTACAAAACTAGGATAGAAATCCTGTATATGACAGACTTGTACAAAACTAGGATATAAATGACAGACTGATGCAAAACTAGAATATAAATGCTGTATGTGACAGATACAAAACTAAGATATAAATCCTGTAAATGACAGACTGATACAAAACTAGGATATAAATCCTGTATGTGACAGACGTATACAAATCTAGGATATATATCCTGTATGTGACAGAATTATGCAAAACTAGGATATAAATGACAGATTGATACAAAGGCGAACTGGCCGAAAATGTGTGCCTTTCTTGTCTGGTTGTAATAAAGACGCGTTCTGATTCTTTTTTCGTGTATTTTTCTGGGACCTGGTTGATGTCAGGATATATCATGAAAATAAGCGATGAACACATTTTCGTTACGCGGTGTTAATCCAGAATATATCTCCGTAGAATCATCACTACCATCCCTAAATTCATCATTATATCATGGTGTGGAAAAATTGTCTCCGATTCATTGGCGCAAATCCAAACTCACTGTACACAGGCAACTTTTCCAAGCCTCTAAAACAAAAGTATCCACCCTCATTGCATCAGCAAAAACAAGCTATTTCCTAACCAAAATCCTGAATGCCTCTTCTTCAAAAGAACTCTTTACAACCATGAATCATCTCCTTGGCACACGAAAAGATTTACCTCTCCCAACAAAACATACAAATGAAGAACTCCCATCTGTATTCTCCAACTATTTCACCACCAAAATACAAACTCTTCGTGACAGGCTTGACAGGACACCCTGTCAACCATGCCCACCTGACCCTTCCTTCTCTGGCACACCTCTTACTACTTTTACCCCAGTCTCACAAGAAGAAATTCTCAACACAATCAGATCCATGTCGTTCAAAACCTGCGAACTGGATCCTCTTCCAGGTTCTCTCTACGCCGACTGTCTCCCTACTCTCCTCCCATTCATCACTGACATCATCAACACTTCTCTTCAAACTGGAACTGTCCCAGATTCTTTCAAGTCTGCTATTGTTCACCCTCTCCTCAAGAAACACAATTTAGACCCAAATGAACTGAAAAATTACCGGCCTATCTCTAATCTCTCTTTCTTGTCAAAACTCCTTGAAAAAGTCGTCCTCAACCAGCTGAACTCTCACCTGTCTGCCAACAATCTCCTCAATCCTTTCCAGTCAGCCTACCGCCAGTGCCATAGCACTGAAACTGCCCTACTACACATTCTCAACAATATCCTCCTTGCAACTGATACTGGCAAAGTCTCTCTCCTCACACTCCTTGATCTGTCTGCAGCCTTTGATACCATTGAGCATGGTATTCTCCTTTCTAGACTTCATCATACTTTTGGCATCTCTGACATTGCTCTGTCTTGGTTCACTTCATACCTATCAAACAGAAAACAAACCGTTCTCATCAATGGCACTTACTCTCAACCTGCATACCTGACCTGTGGTGTTCCACAAGGATCTGTCCTTGGCCCTGTTCTTTTCACTCTTTACACCTCCCTCCTGTCCACCATCATCAACTCCCACTCTATAAAACACCACTTCTATGCTGATGACACCCAACTTCAAGACAGTGACTCACCTGATAATATACAGCGCCTGTTGACTCGCACCACTGAGTGTTACTCAGACATTAAGAACTGGATGACGTTCAACAAACTTCAGCTTAATGACGACAAGACAGAAGCTATCCTCATTGGCACCCGTCAGAAACTTTCTCAGCTGCCTCCTCTTTCTCTCCCATTATGTAACACATCAGTCCCAATTTCTGATTCAGCTAAAAACCTTGGTGTCTGCATTGACTCTACCCTCTCCATGAATAACTTTGTTTCTCAAACTGCCAGATCTTGCTACTATCATCTCCATCGTATAAGGCTGATCAGGAAGTATCTCTCTGTCGAAACAACTGCAAAACTCGTTCTCTCCTTCATAATGTCTCGCATTGACTATTGCAATTCACTCCTGTCTGGTCTTCCTGCCTCCACCATTCACATCCTACAGCGCATTCAAAACAATGCTGTACGCCTTGTACTCAAAAAGAAAAAAGCTGACCACATATCTCCTCTCCTGGCACAACTTCACTGGCTCCCTGTATCAAAGCGCATACAGTACAAACTAGACACCATGTGCTACAAAAGCCTCAATAACGCAGCCCCCGATTACCTGTCAAGCCTACTTGAGATCTATCTTCCCTCACGTACCCTCCGCTCTGCCTCCGATCCTCTGACTTTTCGCTTTCCACGCACTAAGCTCAATACCTATGGTCCACGAGCCTTCTCTGTTTCTGGTCCACTCTCCTGGAACAAACTTCCTCTCTCAGTCCGTCAGCAACCTACATTTGTCTCCTTCAAGTCCGCTCTCAAAACTCACCTTTTCTCCTCCGCATAAAATCCTAACCTCACTCAACCCCCCCCCCCCTCCCCCTCTGCAGCCTGTCTCCGCTCGGAGGGGAATCACATGGTTATAATATATAATTGTATATGCTATGCTCTCTATAATTTTCCATTGCTTTTATTCTTGCTTTTATTGCTTTTATTCTTTCTCCCCATTTATAGCCATGCGTGTGTGTGAGTGAGTGTGTGTGTGTGTGTGTGTGTGTGTGTGTGTGTGCGTGCGTGTGTGTGCGTGCGTGTGTGTGCGTGCGTGCGTGCGTGCTTGCGTGTGTGTCTGCTTCAGCGCTTAGATTTGATTTTATCAAGATTTTGCGCTATATAAATATTGTAATTATTATATTATTATTATTATTGTATAGCCCTTCACGCCATGCTTGCGTGATAACCTCAGTTTCGATGGGGGTTTCAAGGTGCACTGAACAGCCGTGATTATTTTAGATCTTCTCCATCATATGTCACCAGTGAATCAGTGCATACAGAATTCATTTTCAGAAACAAAACAAACAACAACAAAAAACAACAACAAAACACCCACCCACCCACACACACACACACACACACACACTACTAAATAAACTGACAATGTCACAATGATGTAACACATTATAGT
>JAPXFY010000013.1:41666734-41694234 GCA_030674185.1 Monoplex corrugatus
AGATGCACAAATTATTATCAGCCACAACATACTTCCTGATCACTAACACTTTTCCACACAATTACATTCCACAGGATGCTGGCAGCCAGAGAGTACTAAAAAGTTATGACATAAACGGATACCAGCCACGCCTCTCTCCTTCTCCTGCCACAGGGTACTAAGCGCGCCAAAACCCTAATGAGCATCCTGTAGGCGCGATAGACACCACTAGCCCCTGTCTGCTTATTGGTTCTGTTGAGTAATAGCACTTTCCGTCAGGCGACTGAGAGCAGAAAAAAAGGGTTGTGAATGAGTGCCAGATAGTACCAGCTAACACCAACATAAAATAATGTTTTTTTGCATGAAAACGGCAACAGCCCTGGACTTCATTTCATTTTTTTTCTATAAGATATATGGAAAGTTAACACATACTCACGGTATCAGCTTCGTGCAACTTAGTTAAATATTTCTTCTTTAGATACCTAACTTTCAAATGCCATTTTTACAAAACTTACCGCCAGAACGATAGTACCTTCTCGCAGGGACCCCTCGATATATATATATATATATATATTGCCGAAGTATGTTTTTAATTCATAATGTCTTTTTCTTAAGCACACACACATTCTCAAACACATACACACACACACACACACACACACACACACACACACACACACACACACACACACACACACACACACACACACACATTGCTGACGTATGTTTTTAATTCATAATGTCTTTTTCTTAAGCACACACACATTCTCAAACACACGCACAACACACACACACGCACACACACACACACACACACACACACACACACACACACACACACACACACACACACACACACACACACATTGCCGACGTGTGTTTTTAATTCATAATGTCTTTTTCTTAAGCACACACACATTCTCAAACACACGCACAAACACACACACACACATTCTCAAACACACGCACAAACACACACACACACACACACACACACACACACACACACACACACACACACACACACACACACACACACACACACACACACACACATTGCAGACGTATGTTTTTAATTCATAATGTCTTTTTCTTAAGCACACACACATTCTCAAACACACGCACAAACACACACACACACACACACACACACACACACACACACACACACACACACACACACACACACACACCAATGATGACGTATGATTTTAATTCATAATGACCTTTTCTTAAGCGAAAAATTCCTGTGGGATTACTTTCTTGGTTGTTACGATATGTAAATGTCCATTAGTAGCCTTTTTTCCCTGTCTTAGTATATGTATATGTAATTTCGCTTGCCTGTAAAACGTTTCTGCATAATGTATTATGAATCGTTTTCGTATAACGCTGTTTTTGTTGTTGTTGTTTTTCAAATTGATTTGGACTCAGTGCGTATGACATAATCACACTTGTTTGTGGACTACACAGAACTCAGACCTCTGCCACCTCACTCCCCTACAACCCCAGGGTTATGGACCTGGACAGCTCGGGGGTTTATGTACAGGCTTAAGGCTTGTGCCGTGATCATGCTGCATCTTCTCCATCACATGGCACCAATGACGTTAGTGCATATGGAATTCATTCCGAGCGCGGAGACGTCATCTAGAAAAATTAAAACTGAAACTGAACTCAAGCTGTTAGGTGAGCTGACCATATTCCACTATGTTGTTGCACAGTCTGTGTCCTCGGAGGATGTGCAAGCTGGGCGTTTTCATGATTCCATATGCCAGCCTGTGACCTAACTTACAAGGTCTTTGATTTAACCCTTTTATTTCCTGCGCACTGTTCACCAACATCCTGCATGGCAACCTTGATAGCAAAGCAAAAAACTTAACCCTCTGACTCCCTCACCTATCCACCAGCTTCCCACAAACTTAACTCTTTGACTCCCTCATCTTCTCCGCGAGCTTCCTGCATAAAGTTTTTTTTCTTTCAGTTTGTGGATAGGGTGCGGGACTCAAAGAGTTAGCGTGCATATTTGAATACCCTGCGTGCATTTACACACACGAAGGGGATTTAGGCACTGGCAGAGCGGGCCTCAGTAGCTCGGCTGGATAAGCGCCAGATTCACATGCTAATGTGATGTGGGTTCGAATCCCGGGGTTTGCTACATTGAAACTGGCCCTCTCACTGTGCCATGTTAACATCAGTGTTGTTCTGGTGGTGTCAGTATAGGATTAGATAAGTCCCCCTTCCCCCACTTCCCTAGGATGGTTATCCCCGTAGGCCGTATCACCTGAGGTGAGTGTCGACGTAAAAACTGAACCAAATCAATCAATCAATGCACTGGAAAATCAGCACACATGTTGATCTGAGACAGTGGGAAATGCACTACCTTTTTACCCCACTAGCCGATTGTCAAGGCAGATCAAACCCAGGGCCTTCCGACTGATAGTTCGACGTTTATCCACTTGGCTATCGCGCCCGTTTAATTAACCCTTTGACTCCTGTATCTTGTCCACCAATCTCCTGCATTGTCAACCATCCTAGCAAAGCAAAAACGTAACCCTTTGACTTCCTCGCCCCTAGCCAACCACCTTCCTTCAAGAAGCTGGCGGATAGGATGAGGGAGCCAAAGAGTTAAGTTTTTGCAGTTGGTAGATAGGCTGCGGGAGTCAAAGTGTAAATTAACCCTTTGATTCCTGCACCCTGTCCACGAATCTCCCGCATTGTCAACCATCCTAGCAAAGCAAAAAACTTAACCCTTTGACTTCCTCGACCCTATCCACCACCTGGCCTTCCTTCAGGAATCTTGTGGATAGAATGAAGGGGTCGAAGAGTTGTTTTTAAAGTTGATAGATAGGAGGCGGGAGTCAAAGGGTCAATATTGCCAGAGACAGCCTCTTCAGTGCTCTGGGTTCTTCAAAGATTTTTGTTCTTCTGATTCACCAAGTGTGTGCCTTGCCTGTCCTGGCCCGCCCAGTTCACACACACACACACACACACACACACACACACACACACACACACACACACACACACACACACACACACACACACACACACACACACACCACACACACACACATACACACACACACACACGAAGTTTCACTTATAGTGAAAAGACGTTAAATCAAAGAACGAACACCACACACCACACCACACACACACACACCACACACAACACACACACACACACACACCACAAAACACACACACACACACACACCACACACACACAACACACACACAACACACACACAAATCGGGGATATGATCCAATCCCTTGTTGTCCTAAGGACAGTGAGAACTGACGCTGGTAAGTGAGGCTGTGATCGATGTGCCTGTTCTTAGGATAGGATAAGGGGTTTGTCTAATCATACAAACAGGTTCGCTGATTTAGCTCGCCTGTTTGCCGCCCGTCTTAACATGTCCATTGTTCTGGTGGCGGCAGCTTAGCGTTTCATGGGTATCTCCAGGTCCTGAGGCTCTACCTAGACTATGTTTTACCTAGTCTATAGTTTATACTTCTTTATTCTTCCTCTGTCCATGGCAAAGGTAAGGGGTTGGAACTAAACAGCAGGAAGACTGAAGTCATGGTGATCAATAAAAAACATGAAATCCCCTCCTGCAAAATAACAGCAAATGGCACAACCTTGTAATAAAGTTCAAATACCTGGGAACGGTTATTTCATCAGACGGCAGATGCACATCGGAAATAGCTGGCAGAATCGGCCAAGCCAAAACAGCATTCAAGAAGATGACAAGCATTCTTACCAACAAATGCCTATCAATTAACATCAGAAAGAGAGTCCTTGAATGTTATATAGAACCAATACTGTTGTACGGATGCGAGGCGTGGACAGTCAGCAAGCAAAGCCAGAGCAGGATTGAGGCAGCCGAGATGTGGTTTTCAGAAGAATGTTGAGAGTACCAAGGACAGCAAAGAAAACAAACGAGACAGTCTTGATGGAGGCAGACACAAGTCGATCACTGATAAGGAAGATTAGGAAAAGACAAGCAACATTTTAGGCCATTTTATGAGGAAGGGGGATTTGGAGCACCTGGTCACAACGGGAAAGCTGGAGGGAAAGAGAGCACCGGGTAGACACAGGGAGAGAATGCTGGACGGACTTGCAAGGTGGCTGAGGATGAAGAGGGTGGGGGAGATGCTGGGGGCAACGAGAGATAGAGATGGATGGAAGTCCATGGTCGCCAACGCCAAGCGGCAGGGCACCTGATGATATGATGATGATGATGATGATGATGATGATGATGATATGATAGTTTATACTGGTAATTTATCAGCCTACGACTGGAATAATCTTGATTACGTGTAAATGACATGTGTATATGTGTATTTACCTTCAAAAGGAACACACACGAACACAACAAACACACACACACACGAACACACACACATGATATATGTATATATATATACATATAAAATATATGTATATATAATATAAAACATTGTATATATATATATATATATATATATATATATATGTATAAAGTTAATGAAAGGTTTGAATCACAACACAATTAGCTATTCTGTATAACCTCGTCTCACATGAGAGAACCCCCCCCCCCCCCCACCTAGTCAATGCCCAAATGCTCGGCCGTCTACCAACTAGGTGAAGTCAATATTTTCTTAATCACAGACAGGTAAGTGCGCAGGAGAGTGCACTATACTCTTCGTAATGACCAGTTATCCAAGTATCCGTCTTCATTCAGCCCAGTAAGTTGCAATGGCTATACCGTGGCCTTCCGCGTTTCTTCGCGAAGGTCCGTGGTCATACCCGCTAAGCCACCTAGTGGCACTTTAGTTGTCGCACCCCCAATGGCAACGAACCGGCCAACAAAAGACCTTTGACACGGCTTTGTGTGTGTGTGTGTGTGTGTGTGTGTGTGTGTGTGTGTGTCGTGTGTGTTTGTGTGTGTGTGTGTGTGTGTGTGTGTGTGTGTGTGAATGTGCCGTATGTGTGTGTGTGTATGTCCTCTGTGTGTGTGTGTGTGTGTGTGTGTGTGTGTGTGTGTGTGTGTGTGTGTGTGTGTGTGTGTGTGTGTGTGTGTGTGTGTGTTGTGTGTGTGTGTGTGTCCTGCATGTGTGTGTGAATGTGCCGTATGTGTGTGTGTGTATGTCCTGTGTGTGTGTGTGTGTGTGTGTGTGTGTGTGTGTGTGTGTGTGTGTGTGTGTGTATGTTTCCTGCGTGTGTGTGTGTGTGTGTGTGTCTCAGCTGTGTGTGTGGTTGTGTTCTCTATCTCTCTCTTCTCTGTCTCTCACCTGTGTGTGTGTGTGTGTGTGTGTGTGTGTGTGTGTGTGTGTGTGTGTGTGTGTGTGTGTCTGTCTGTCACGCTGGGGTGCTAGACGTGGCGAGCACATTCGTTCAATCACACTAACTCGAGGCCGGTCGACCGACTGGACAGATCAGCGGCCATTTGCATGTGAACAGCGATGACGTAAACATTCGACCGACTATGGTCAGGTGTGCTGTGTCTCATTGGGGTTTGGGTGTGGGTGTGGGGGAGAGGGGTACGTGGAGGTAAAGTGACAGATTCAGATACGGGGTGGCTGGGGGATGGGGTAAGATACGACAGTCATGGTTGGGAGGGGGGGGGGGATTGAAAGGGTAGGTTGATCAGGATATAGTATCATGTGTGGTCGCGCTTTTCAGCTGTCGATTTTTCTGATCCGTTACTATACATGTACTAAGCTAAGGCGTGGCTTTCGTACATAGGCAGTCGGAGTTATTATTTATTATTAAAGATAGATTCATCGCACCTGCAAAATTCCAGATTAACCCTTTGACTCTCGCGCCCTCTCCATCAGCATCCTGCATTGTCAACAACCATACTAGCGAAGAAAGTCTTAAATTAACCGTTTGATTTCCTCACCCTATCCACCAGCTTTATGCAGATAGCTGGTGAGTAGGGTAAGGGAGTTAAAGGGTTAAAGTTTTTGAAAATTGGTGAATTGAGTGCGGGAGTCAAAGAATCAAGCGCCCCATCTACTCTGCCATGGGTTATCTAACAGGTTTCTTGAGCCTGCACACAAACCCTATCTGTTGGCACGTTCTTGAAATGGAACGGAGAAATGGAGGGGGGGGGGGGGGTAGGAACAAACGGGACCTATGCACTGTTATTGTTATTTAAAGCCCAGCCGACTGTGTAGAGCCATATTCAGGGCTATAACCGCTTCAAAACATACAAAACTTCAACAGAAAAAGTAAAAACAAAAGAAAATTCAGCACACTACAGACTAATCCATTCGCGCACATAATCTAAGGACAAGCCCCTGGCGTTGCTCAATCCGTCCAATCTATTGCAAAGAGGATTGAAAAAAAAACCACACCTGAATACAAATTTAGGCATACCTAAGGACACCAAAACATACATATAAAAATGGGCCTAAGTTACCTAAAATTGCTTCCGAATATCTCATCTCCCTAGAGCCAAAAGTGCACTTAATACATGTACCCAATTATCAATCCTAAGAAAAAGGACGTAAGACTTTATCGAACACAGACAAGTGAATGGACCATCAAGGCAGAAACTGATCGGAAGAATTGACAGAAAACAAAGGAACAAGGCAGAAACACAGACAGTGACAGAAAAGAGGAAATTTCTAGCACAGAAGTTCCAGAAGGTGGGGATACTATTTATACTGAAAGAGCCCCCGGCATCCCCATTGGAAGACTGAAAAGACTGGAACATTTAGAAGGGCAAGTTGTAGGTTATTTTGCAGGGTAAGATTGATCTCGTTTTTATTGCATCTTAAGTTCTTGGCTCCGTTCCAAGAACTCCCCAGCCTGCAGGAATTGGAGTTACATATATATATGTGTGTGTGTGTGTGTGTGTGTGTGTGTGTGTGTGTGTGTGTGTGTGTGTGTGTGTGTGTGTGTGTGTGTGTGTGTGTGTGTGTGTGTGTGTGTGTGTTCGTTCTTTGATTTAACGTCTTTTCACTTAAGTGATATTAGACGGAGTGTGTGTTTGTGTGTGTGTGTTGTGTGTGTGTGTGTGTGTTTGTGTGTGTGTGTGTGTGTGTTGTGTGTGTGTGTGTGTGTGCATGTGTGTGTGTGCGTGCGTGCGGTGTGTGTGTGTGTGTTGTGTGTGTGTGTGTCTTGTGCGTGTTATGTGTTTTTGCTGTGTGTGTGTCCTGTGTGTGTGTGTGTGTGTGTGTGTTGTGTGTGTGTGTGTGTGTGTGTGTGTGTGTGTGTGTTGTGTGTGAGTGTGTGTGTGTTGTGTGTGTGTTGTGTGTTGTGTGTGTGTTGTGTGTGTTGTGTGTATGTGTTGTGTGTGTGTTTGTGTGTTTGTGTGTGTGTGTTGTGTTTTTGTAGTGTGTGTGTTGTGTGTGTGTGTGTGATTGTGTGTGATTGTGGTGTCGTGTGTGTGTGTGTTGTGTTGTGGTGTGTGTGTGTGTGTGTGTGTGTGTGTGTGGTGTGTGTGTACGCGTGCATACGTGTGTGTGTGTGTGTGTTGTGTGGTTTGCGTGTGCGTATGTGTGTGTGTACGCGCGCGCGTGCGTGTGTATGCGTGCGTGCGTGCGTGTGTGTGCGTGTGCGTGCGTGTAGTGTGTGTGTATGCGTGCGTGCGTGCGTGCGTGTGGGTGTGTGTATGTGTGTGTGTGTATGAAACATAGAATCATAGAATAATAAAAAAAAAAATGCACAGCAACGTCTAGAAAATACATAAATGTGCGAATAAACTAATACCTAGGAGATCAATCAACCAGTCACGAAATACATGCCAGTAAATAAATAAATGAATCAGTAACTACATAAGTACAGAAATAATGTTAAGAAGAATAACATGATGGCAAGCTGCATCATAATCCCCCTTAGGCCTTTTATAGGAAAAACAATATTAATCGGAACGAAACAAATGTTTATTCCTAATAAACGCCTTTTTCACTGTAGTTCTCCTTACATGTGCGCACAGACAAACCTGCTAGGCGTGTGATGCTTGACCTAAGTTGTCATCCTGTATCTTTCTCCTGAACACACACACCACACGCACACACACACACACACACACACACACACACACACGCAATTCAACACACACACAAACACACACGCGCCCCACGCATAAAATAAAGGCAATTCATACACACAAACACACACGCTCAGCGCATACAATAAAGGATGCTGAGCCAACGTATACTCAGCCTGCAGGCATATTACTATACCGCCCTATTTGTCATCTTCTCTCAGTACCACCTACACAGACACAGACACACACACACACACCGACAAACACACACACACACACACACACACACACACACACACACACACACACACACACACACACACACACACACACACACACACACACACCAAAAGGCCATGAGAAAGACATCTGATGTGAGCAATATTTCATTTTCTTGTTTTGTGGATGTATCAGACAAAGGCACAAAATAAAGCTTTGAACGACGTAGATTGACTACCAAATGTAACAAGATTTTAATGATGATTCAGTGATACAATCCTAAGGCAATATAGAGCTCTACATCACAAATTCTTGAAGTTTCCGATCCGTTGGCCACTGATGAGTATTCCAAAGTTTACAACAAAGATGGTGCATTGCTTTTAGACTTTTTCCACCACGTTTTAACACTTCTCGTAGAACATTGACAATTAGTGGCGATTTTCTTGATTTCAACTGCTTGGCTGCTTCTGTTTCACTTAAAAGTGGTTCTGGTTCTGGTTTTGGACAGTTCATATCAGGGTATAGAGTGGTTCTGGTTTTGGACAGTTCAGGTCAAGGTATAGAGTGGTTCTGGTTTTGGACAGTTCTATCAGGGTATAGAGTGGTTCTGGTTTTGGACAGTTCATGTCAGGTATAGAGTGGTTCTGGTTTTGAACAGTTCATGTCAGGGTATAGAGTGGTTCTGGTTTTGGACAGTTCATGTCAGGTATAGAGTGGTTCTGGTTTTGGACAGTTCAGGTGTAGAGTGTCTTTGGAGCTATTGTCGTTAAAAAGGTATGCATCATATGCATTCCACCTGTTCATAATATGCTCTGGTTCAGTCAATGTGGTGCCTTCTTTGCTGTTGATGCACTCATTTCTGGGTTGAAATTTGGTGGATTGAACTTTCTTCATCTATTGGAATAGATCCCTGGATCTTCTGCATTCATTATGTTCATTGGTTTTTGCACATTCTTCCTCCAGCCAATTTTTCTGATCTCTTCAAATGTTGCTCTTAATTTCGTTTCTTCTTCTTCTTGACTTCTTCTTTTTCGTCTTCTTTCTTCTTCTTCTTCTTCTTCTTCTTCTTCTTCTTCTTCTTCTTCTTCTTCTTCTCTTTTCCTCCTCCTCCTCCAGATACGCGACCTTGGCTTTTCTGTTCGGCTAGATCTGTAACTTCCTCGCTGATGTAGGGCTTAGATGATTTTTTTTTTTTTCCTGCCTATTTTGTCTACTGCTACTTCAATGTAGGTTTTCTTTATATCTGCCAAAATTTCTTCTGGATACCGGTCATAATGTCCAGTCTTGGATTAAAGCCTTAAAACGATTACTGACTTCGATCTCAAAATTATATGCAATGTCTTGAGTTTTCAATTTTTCTTGATCAAACTTGGCTTGGCTTTGTTTTGTTCATAGGTTTTGAGTCTAATTTTTGCTGCGATTAGTTGATGAACTCTATCACAATTAGCTTCTAGTTTTGTTTTGGAGCTTAGAATAGTAGTTCTCCAGGTCCTGTCTATTATGACGTAATCTATCAGATTTCTGATTTTCATTTTCTTATAATCATTGTCTGTTGTTTGTTTGTGTGTTTGTTGTTTTTTGTTTGTTTGTTTGTATTCTCAAGTTTCCAGGTATATCGTCTGCGACAATGCCGTTTAAAGAGGGTATTAGTGATGTCCAGTTCGTTGGCCTGGCAGAAAGTTGCCAAATGTCGCCTCTTTCACGGCGTTTTCCCAGCCCATAAGGTCCTAGGTCATATTCTCTGTCCTCACTTTCGCCCACTTTAACATTCATGTCTCTCATTAGTATGCAAACATCTCTTCTAGTTATTTGTCTTTTGCAGTTTGAAAGTCATAAAATTGTTCTATCTCTTCATCTGAGCTGGTGCACGTGGGGGTATGTGCCTGGATATTGTTTTTAAGGCAACTGGCTTTGTATTAAATATAACAGTTATCAACCGGTCATTAATTGCGTTGTAGCTTTTCAGTGCTGCAGCGTGTTGTTTTCAAAAACAAATCCAATATAATGGCGATCCCATACAGGCCTTTTTTCCAACAGTAATTGACCGTGTGTTTGCCAACGATGAACTGTCCGTCACCATCCTGTTTTATCAAGTTTTGGTAAGAGGAGATGAAGCTTTCCCGGTTCTAACATAGTTAGAACATTCCATGCGACAAAGTTAGTGAGCCCTTTCTTTTTGTTGTTAATTTCTATTGAAGAGTCTCTACAAGTTTGCTTCTGACAGCTGCCGTGAGATACACACGTATCGTCATCATAGCTGCCTTTCACACCCTTCGATCCTCTCTCCCTAGTAGCCAGTGAGTTCTGTTCTTCCCTGTTGGTCTCAGAAGAGAAACAACTATTTTGTTTTCCTTCTTCCTGTGTCATTCTGTGCAGTTTTGGCAACAAATATATCAGGTAGGTCGCCACTGCTTTCCTGAAGAGCAGCGCACATACTGTGCAGACTTGGAAATCCTTTGCCCATGACCGTGAAGTAGAAGCCGATTGCTGTGCAGTACTCTGCCTTCGTCTCCTAATTCTTCCATCCCCTGCTTCCAGGACTTCAGCGGTTGGAGTTATGGCTCTCCTTCTCGCCTGACAGTATGAATTGTAGGGATGTGAGACCACTCTATGGAAGTACAGGTACCACCCTATACCCCAGCTGCCCCTAGAATACTGTCGCCATTTGGTCCGCGAATGCTTACTGGCTATTCGCAGCTGACCCCCATACCTGAGAGTCATTCCACTATCCGCTACCTGGTGACAGGTGACAGGTGTCAGAAACCTCAAATTTTCTCGGGGCCAGCATTGTGAGAATGGCACCCATGCCCTCTCCCTCGCTTCAAATTCAAATTTCTATTCACTTTTTTTTACCAAGACTTCAGAAAAGCAAGAAGGTTAATTGGTCTTAAAGGGTGAGATCTGAGAAATCAACCTATCTCTCCAATGTTTTATACTAAGGCAGCCAAGCAAAGCCCTGCTATTCACGATTTTTAACTGCCGTGGGATCTTTAGCGTGCGCAGCCAGAAGGCACACGGGTCCAACTCGTTTTTCATCCCCTTCCGAAGGACTACACGTTCAGTTCGATTTTCAGGTCAAACAGAGGAGAAAAGACGAGACCTTTACGGAGAGCGAACCCTGCAACCTCGGGTTTAGTTATTGGCAGGCGAACGTCTGAACCACTCTACCACTCTTCTCCCTAGCAATCTGAGAACGCGTTGGGTCGGGGACGGTCGCCCCATGATTTACCCACGATGTCGATATTCTATGGCTCAAACGTGAACTTACTGATAACAAAGGGCACTTTAAGTTCAAGACAGTTTGAGAGTGTGCTCTCTGCTTCCTTGAATACACATTTCCAATTAACAATAATCGGTTATTCATTACTTGTGTGATTCTACCAAGAGTCGATCTTTTCAAATCAAGTCTCACATATTGAGTTTTTGATATATACATATATATATATTATAATATGTATATATATGCATGTATATATGTACATATATATACATAAAGAGAGAGATAAATAAATAGCTAGATAGACAGACAGACAGACAACATAGACAGATAAATAGACAGACATATAGATAGATAGAGAGATATATAAATAGATAGATAAATAGATAGACAGATAGATAGACAGACAGATAGAAAGATAAATAGATATAGATAGATAGACACTTGATAGATAGCTAGGATGGATAGATAGATAGATAAATAGATAGACAGATAGCCAAACTTATAAAATGTTCTTGTTTAGCGCTAGTCTCCAACTCATTTGGAGTTACAGCGTAAATAGCACACGTTATCAGGATCCTTTAAGGGTGAGGAACTCAAGAAGGCTATAACATAATTTATAACACAAGGCGAGTGAGCCCCAATCCTCTGCTCAACGTTGTACAATCTGCACCTTCCGTGGTCGTGTATTAGCGCTAGACCGTATTCTCGCGTTTCTACAAACCAGACACTGATAATGAATTTAAACCTTTGACCCCTGCACCCTGCCTGCCAACTGAAAAAAAAAAAAGAAAAAAAAAAGAAATTAATCCTTTAATTCGCCAGCATGGTTGACGACGCAGGATGCTGGTGGTCAGGGTGCGGGAGTCAAAGGGTTGACGTTCTTGTTCGAAATTACACATGCATATAAAATATGTAACATGTGAATAAAGGTTCTTTAGGTACCAGGCAGGTAGGCGGATGCATTGATCTGGATTGTCCATCGATCAATAGAAAATAATGATACTATTGACGAATATTTGTGACATAAGAGAGAGAGAGAGAGAAGAGAGAGAGAGAGAGAGAGAGAGAGAGAGAGAGAGAGAAGAAAGAGAGAGAGAGAGAGAGAGAGAGAGAGAGAGAGAAGAGAGAGAGAGAGAGTGTCTTTTTCTTTCTTTTTCCCCACACATACCTGCTCGAGGGCGCGCATTCATATATGTGTATATATACATAATATATATGAATTTAGGCCTACACACACGCGCGCGCGCACACATGCACACACAGATACACACATCACACACACACAACGCATACATATACAAACGCATACACAACAAGACGCAACACACACACCACACACACACACACACACACACACACACACACACACACACACCTCATACACACACACATTGCATTGCAAATAGGCCTACCTTCGTCGCACGCCTGTATAGCATCCTCCTTCTAAAATGGGCGCACAAATGCGAAGGACCAGTCTGAGTCATAACACAAGCACATGGAACTCAAAACTTTTACGTGTAAAACCCATAAAAGATGTCCACGCATTCACCATATAACACGCCGTCGTTACCTCTGCGTGTAACACTGACCTCCAATGAAAATAGCCCCGTGATACCGAACTGATTCGAAGAACGTGTACAATCTCTTACGTTTAGTCTGTTCACGAGTGAAATCTCCCCCCTGGCGTTTTATTCGGAAAACTCAGGAGGGCGGGAAGAAATGGAGGGGTGGGGGGTGGGAGGATATAGAGGAACAGATATTTCCCATATAGCCGAAATTATGTTTTCTGCCTTTCTAGTCTATGTCTTTTCTTCTCTGTCTCTCTGAAGTGGATCTCGATATATCGATTTCGCGAGTGTCGGATTCACAAGCTAATTTTCCGGATTGTGAGTGGTGGTGGTAATTGATTTAACCTTTTGACTCCCACACCCTATCCAACTGAAAATAATTAACCTTCACTCCTCACCTATCACCACTCTTAGAGACTGTGGATAGGGTGAGAGAGTCAAAGGGTTAAGTTTTTGCTTTGCTAGCATGGTTGACAATACAGGAAGCTGGTGGACAGGGCGCAGGAGTCAAAGGGTTAATGTCTATTCACTAAAGTGATTTTAGACATCCCCCAACCCATCCCCCCCCCACCCCCCATCCAAAAAAAAAAGTGAGGATTGAGGAGGAGTAAAGAGAATACTTAGAAACAATCAATCTTGAGAAAAGATGAACTCAAAAACAACTGTATCGAGGGGGTAAGGAAAAACTGAGACATGACGTTACCATCAATTAAAGATTTAAACAATAAAACAGATTGTGAGTTCGAACCACAGGGTGCACTGCTGTATTAAAACTGACCTTCTTACTGCCCTTCTTAGGTAAATATAGAATAAATTATAAATAATAAATGAATAAATAAATGATGAATGATAATAAATAAATAAATGATAATAAATAAATAAATAAATAAATAAATAAATAAATAAATAAATAAAATTAACATACACAGTTTTTGGTGGTGTAATTAAGAGAAGATGGCAGAATGGTTCAGACATTCGCCTACTAATAACTAAACTCGAAGTTCCAGGGTTCGCTCCTCGTAGAGGCCTCGACTTTTCTCCTCAGTTTGACTGGAAAATCGAACTGAACGTCTACTCCTTCGGAAAGGGACGAAAAACGAGTCGAACCCATGTGCCTTCTGGCTGCGTATACTTATGATTTCACGGCAGTTGAAAATCGTGAAGAGCAGGGCATTGCCCGACTGCCTTGATAAAAAGCATTTGAGAGATAGGCTGATTTCCCAGGTCTCTTCCATTGAAGACCAATAATAGCCTTATTGCCTTTCTGAGGTCTCGGTAGAAAAAGAAATGTGAATATGAATGTGAATTTGAAGCGAGGAAGGGGGTAGTGCCGCCCTCGTGGTGTTGCCCCTGGGGGGGAGTTGGGATCTCTGCCGCCTCGCTCCCCTGCGACCCCAGAGTTATGGAACTATCCAGGTAGGACCTCAGACCTGGCCAGCTCGTGGTTTATGTGCAGGCTTGAGACTTGTGCCGTGATATTCTGGATCTTCTTCATCACATGGCACCTGTGACGTTAGTGCATATGGAATTCATTTCGAGCGCGGAGACGTCATCTTGAGTAATTGAAACTGAGACTGGTGGTGTCAGTGTAGGAGTAACAAGCTTCCCTTTGCCCACTTCCTTCACATAGTTATCCGTGTATGCCATAATCATCTGAGGCGAAGTGCTGATGTAAAACTGACCTAAATCAACCATACAATAGCCAAATTGTTTATCTCTTTATTCAATTATTGAATGTTTTACGGCAATATTTTTACGGGTCTTTTATTTTTTTTTACTTCATGCTAGTCCTTGTATATATATATATATATATATATATATAATATATATATATATATATATATATATATATATATATATATCATGTATATGTATATATATATTATACTCTATGTGGTAGAACTAAAACCTCCACCAAGCAAGCAAGCAAGCAAGCAAGCAAGCAAGCAAGAAAGCAGCAAGCAAGCAACAAGCAGCCAATCAACTAAACGACCAACTATAGCCGAACGTTGAGATCGTAATGGGAGTGAGGTGTCAGAGACCTTAACCCCTTTGACTCCCGCACCCTATCCATCAACTGCAAAAACTTAACTCTTTGATTTCTTCACCCTGTCCAGGAGTTTCCTGCAGAGACCTCAACTTTTCACGGGGTCAGCACCACGAAGGTGGCGCCCATCCCCTCTCCCTCGCTTCAAATTCATAATTATTCATTCACATTGACATTTTTTTAACCAAGACTTCAGAGACGCAAGAAGGCTAAATGGTCTTCAAGGGATGGGACCTGGGAAATCAACGTATCTCTCCAATGTTTTATATCCAAGGCAAACGGGCAATGCACTGTTTTTCACGATTTTCAACTGCCGTGGGATCTTAAACGTGAGCACCCAGAAGGCACACGGGTCCGACCGTGGCCTTCGCAAAGGCCATGGTCCGACTCGTTTTTCGTCCACTTCCGAAGGACTAGACGTACCAGTTCTACTTCCCAGTCAAACTGAGGAGAAAAGTCGAGGCCTCTACAAAAGCTTGAAAAGACAGCAAACTTGGGATCCCTTTTTGGGGCATGCCAGGCCTAGCTGAAAAGCAGAATGGGCGTCAGATCTGGGCACTTTTACGATCGTACAACACCCCGCTTCTCTTTTGGTCCGATCGATAGCTTCGTTCGATCTGGCTGGGTGTACAACATTGTCTGGCTAAGTATGGCCCGAGCTTTGTTTGTCATCTTCCTTCAACCGTTTTGTTTGGTTCGTAAACAAGGTAACGGATGACTTGGTCCGATGTGTCATGTAACCCATAAACCCCTTTCATCATCAACATCATCATCATCATCAAGTGCCTTGCCACATGGCCCTCCATATGTTTCTATCCTTTGTTGCCGCATGTACATCTTCCACCCTTTCTGTCTTCAGCCACTCTTGCACACTGCTCTTTTCGAGCGACAATCATGGAATGGAAACTTTGCGCATATTACAATGCTGGAGGCGCCAGTTCCCTCTCTGTCTGTCTCTGTCTGCCTGTCTGTCTGTCTGTCTGTCTGTCTGTCCCTTTCTCTTCCTCTCTAAGTCTGTCTGTCTGTCTCTGTCTCTCTCTGCCTCTCTCTCTCTGTCTGTCTATCTCTGTCGTCCTGTCTGTCTGTCTGTCTGTCTGTCTCTCTCTCTGTCTCTTTTTTTTTTTACTGCTTCGGTAAATTGTACTATTGTATGTGTCTTGTAAAATGTGTAATGCACTGTGAGTCCAAATCAGTTTGGACAATACACTGTTCAAGAACGATGTATTGTTTTATTATCTCCCTCTTATACACATGCTAATGATACACACATACTGTGTGTGTGTGTGTGTGTGTGTGTGTGTGTGTGTGTGTGTGTGTTGTGTGTGTGTTGTGTGTGTGTATGTGTGTGTGTTGTGTTGTGTGGTGTATGTGTTGTTGTATGTGTGTGTGTGTGTGTGTGTTGTGTGTGTGTGTGTGTGTGTGTGTGTGTGTGTGTGTGTGTTTTCCTGTGTATGTGTGTGAGTATTCTATAGTCTGCTCCCTCTCTGTTTCTGTCTCTGTCTGTCTGTCTGTCTGCCTGCCTGCCTCTCTCGCTCTCTTTGTGTCTCTGTCTGTCTGTCTGTCTGTCTCTCTCTCTCTCTCTCTGTCTGTCTCTGCTTTTCTGTTTCTTCCTCTGTCTGTCTGTCTCTTCTGTTCTCTCTGTCTGTCTGTCTGTCTGTCTCTGTCTGTCTCTCTGTCTGTCTGTCTGTCTCTGGTTTTCCTCTCTGTCCCTCTCTGTCTCTTTCTATCTCTGTCTGTCTGTCTTCTCTCTCTTTCTCCCTCCCCCTCTCTTTCTCTGTCTTTTTTATGTCTGTCTGTTTGTCTCTCTCTCTCCCTCCCCCCCCCCCCTCTCTCTCTGTATTGTGGCTGAAGTAGTCAAAGGGGCCGTACCCGTCGGATTTCTAGTCTGGATGTCTAGCTTCAATCCACCTAAACAACTTTGCCTGGTGAGTAGATGATTACGACATTATACCACTCTCCCAGGTCAACACGTGTGCAGACCTGCCAGTGCCCAGACGTCCTTCGTGTGTATAACGCAGACAGAACATCAAACATGCGTGTTAATGACCCTGTATGTCACGTCAGTGGCTGGCTTGCTGAAATATGCAAACACCCAGCATGCTAGCAAAACAAACAAGTTTTGAAAAGTTGTCTTTTAAAAATCGATTTTTACAGTGGAGGAAGATTGGGGGGAGGGGAGGAAAGGGGAGGGGGAGGGAGGTGCACTCTCCTTTGTTCGCCGTCTGCATTGTCATGCCACGTTGACGATGAGCGTGGTTGAATTTTTTGTTTTGTTTTGTTTTGTTTTGTTTTGCTTTTGCTTTGGTTTTTCCTGTTGCTAGCTGCTGTCACGGCAACATTTATAGGCCATTTTATGAGGAAAGGGGAATTAGAGCACCTGGTCACAACGGGAAAGCTGGAAGGAAAGAGAGCACCAGGTAGACCCAGGGGAAAAATATTGGACGGACTTGCAGAGTGGCTGAGGACAGAGAAGGTGGAAGATGTGCTTGCGGCAAACAAGGGATAGGTGCATATGGAGGGCCATGATCTCCAACGCCATGTGGCAGAGCACTTGATGATGATGAGCTGCTGTCACGAAGCCTGGTAGTGAGAGGAGTTGCAGCATTGTAGTATTTATTCCTCGCGCGTGCCGTGGAATGACAATGCGGGCTGAGGGGGAACCTCCACTATAGCTGAAGGTGGATGGGTCCTGTTGCGACGTAGGACTCGACACTGTTCACTAGGGAAGAGACCTCAATGGACGAGCAACAATCTCACTTGATAACATGAATGATTCGAAGTCCCCTCATGCAAAATAACAGCAAATAAGCACAACTTTGAGACAGGCTGATACGTTTAAATATCTAGGAACGGTCATCTCACCAGACGGCAGATGCACATCAGAAATAGCCAACAGAATCGCCCGAGCCAGAACAACATTCAAGAAAATGAAAAGCATTCTTACCATCAAATGCCTATCGATTAACATCGGGAAGAGAGTTCCTGAATGTTACATAGAACCGATACGGTTGTACGGTTGTGAAGCGTCGACAGTCAACACGCAAAGCCAGAACAAGAAGGCAGCCGAGATGTGGTTTCTGAGAAGAATGTTGAGAGTTCCATGGACAGCAAAGAAAACAAACGAGACAGTCTTGATGGAGGCAGACACAAGAAGATCATTGATAAGGAAGATAAGGAAAAGACAGGCAACATTTATAGGCCATTTTATGAGGAGAGTGGAATTAGAGCACCTGGTCACAATAGGAAAGTTGGAGGGAAAGAGAAGACCAGTTAGACTCAGGGAGAAAATATTGGAAGGACTTACAGGATGGCTGAGGACAGAGAGGGTGGAAGATGTGCTTGCGGCAACAAGGGATAGATGCATATGGAGGGTTATGATCGCCAACATGAATGGTGATATAGTCATTTGCATTATTCTCTTGGTACTATGGTTTATTAAAAGGCGCAGCTAGGCCTGGTATTTTTGACTTCGGCGTTCTATGGTTTCTGTGGGGGTTCCCACACCCTTAGCCCATGGCCAAAAGACTTACCCTGTGAGCGTAGTGGGTTAATGTTTTCATCATAAATTCTACACCAGTAACACCCGTTATTTGAGACAGGGAGAGAGAGAGAGAGAGAGAGAGAGAGAGAGAGAGAGAGAGAGAGAGAGAGAGAGAGAGAGACAGACAGACAGACAGAGAGAGAGAGACGGAGACAGACGAGACAGAGACAGACAGACAGACAGCAGACAGACAGAGACAGAGACAGAGACAGAGACAGACAGACAGAAGAAAGAGAGAGAGAGAATATTATTAGTTTTATTATTATTAGTAGTAGTAATGGCGCAGACTGCAACAGTGACTACAATCCTGTATTGGGAAGATTTAGACTGAAATTGAGGAAAAGGAAACAGACCAAAAACAACATCAAATTAAACCTTGGACTCTTAAAGACAGATGAAGTGATACGTAAAAAAATTAATGTACATGTTCAAAACAAATTCAGTGCTCTGGAAGACGCTGGTGACAGTGAGGAACAATGGACAAAGCTGAGGAATTCGATAAATGAAGCTTGTGAGGAAATCCTAAGGCAGATAGAAAAACAAAAAAGAACTGGATGACTAATGAAATTTTGGGCTTGATGAGGAAGGGCAAAGAGAAATGAGGAGATCTACAGGAAGATAAACAAGGAGATCAGGAATAGGTGCAATGAAACTAAGGAAGCTTGGCTGAAATCAAAGTGCAAAGAAATGGAAGACCGACACAAAACGGATCCTCAGGGTATGTACAGACGAACTGAAGAAATTGTCCACAGAAAAAATACATGCACATCAACTGGTTGCTTGAAATCGAAAGATGGTACGCTTATCATGGAAAAAGACAAAATATTAGACAGATGGGGAGAGTACATTAAAGACCTTTTTGAGGATGACAGAAACGAGGAACACATTATGAAAAAGAACTTTGAAGGACCACCCATAATGAAAGATGAAGTTAGAGCGGCACTGAAAAAGATGAAACCGGGAAAAGCCCCAGGACCAGACAACATTACTACAGAGATGATTGAAGCCCTGGAGGAATTTGGCATAGAAAAAATAACAGTCCTCCTAAATGAAATTTACGACACTGGAAAAATCCCCAAAGATATGTCAAAATCAATTTTCATTGCACTTCCAAAGAAGACAGGGGCTATAGAATGCGAACTCCATCGCATAATCAGTTTGATGAGCCATGTAACAAAAATCCTGTTAAGAATAATCATGATGAGGACAAGGAATAGAATCAAAAGAGAAATAGCAGAAGAACAGTGTGGATTTGTGGAAGGGAAGGGAACTATTAATGCCATATACATCCTAAGAACTATCATAGAGAGGTCAATTGAGATGAATGAGGATTTGTATTTATGCTTTGTTGACTACACCAAGGCTTTCGATCGGGTAAGACATGATGAATTGATCAACCAACTGGAGAGACTCAATGTTGATGGAAAAGATCTACGAACAATCAGAAATATGTACTGGGAACAAACAGCTGCAATGAGAATAGAAAACAATGTAAGCTCTTTCCAAAATATCAAAAGAGGAGTCAGACAGGGTTGTGTTTCGTCACCAGATCTGTTTTAACTTTACAGCGACAACATCATGAGAAACCTAGAAGAAGATCGTGGATTAAAGGTTGGAGGGAAAATGATAAACAACATTCGATATGCAGATGACATCGTGCTAATTGCAGAAAGTGAAAGAGACCTACAAAACCTTGTGAATATACTAGAAATAGAAAGCAAAGGTAAGGGGCTGGAACTAAATAGCAGGAAGACTGAAACATGAAATCCCCTCATGAAAAATAACAGCAAATGGCACAACCTTGACACAGGTTGATAAATTCAAATACCTGGGAACGATCATTTCATCAGACGGCAGATGCACATCAGAAATAACCGGCAGAATTGGCCAAGCCAAAACAGCATTCAAGAAGATGACAAGCATTCTTACCAACAAATGCCTATCAATTAACATCAGGAAGAGAGTTCTTGAATGTTATATAGAACTAATACTGTTGTACGGAAGCAAGGCGTGGACAGTCAACAAACAAAGCCAGAACAAGATTGAGGCAACTGAGATGTGGTTTCTAAGAAGAATGTTGAGTGTTCCATGGACAGCAAAGAAAACAAACGAGACAGTCTTGATGGAGGCAGACACAAGTAGATCACTCATAAGGAAGATTAGGAAAAGACAGGCAACATTTATAGGCCATTTTATGAGGAAGGAGGATTTGGAGCACCTGGTCACAACAGGAAAGCTGGAGGGAAAGAGAGCACCGGGTAGACCCAGGGAGAAAATGCTGGACGGACTTGTAGAGTGGTTGGGGACGAGGAGGGTGGGAGAGATGCTAGGGGCAACGAGAGATAGAGGCAGATGAAAGTCCATGATCGCCAACGCCATGCGGCAGGGCACCTGATGATGATGATTATTAGTAATAGTAGTAGTAGTAGTATCATTATCATTATCATCGATCATCATCATCATCAAAATTCGTCATCATCATCATCGTTCTTCTTCTTCTTCTTCTTTTTCATCATCGTCATCGTCATCATCATCATCATCATCATCATCATCATCATCATCATCATCATCATCATCTTTTTTCTTCTTCTTCTTCTTCTTCTCATTATTAATGTTGTAGTCGTTATAATTGTTATTATCAGTATTACCATTACTGTAATTATTATTGTAATTGTTATCATAATCATTATAGTCATCACCATTATTATTATTGTCATTATTACTATTATTATTGTTATCACTATTATTATCATCATCATTATTGCTGCGTGTGACATTTTCCAGATCAGCTAGTTATGTTTTCATGGTAAATAGATGAAACTCACTTCGTGTGAGCGCGTCTGTATAGCAAAATTGATGTGAGGCCATTTTTGTGTTTGTTGCCACACGAGCGATGCTGATTGCAGTGTGGACAAATAGCCTAGAAAGAGTAGCCAGGTCCTGGACACACACACGCGCGCAGTCTCTCTCTCTCTCTCTCTCTCTCTCTCTCTTTCTCTCTCTCTCTCTCTCTCTGTCTGTCTGTATGTATGAGTGTCGGTCTCTCTCTTTGTCGCTCTATCTGTCTGTCTGTCTGTCTGTCTGCCCACCCCCCTCCCTCTCTCTGTGTCCCTGTCTGCCGACTTTTTCTTTTTTTTCTATCTCGCTCTGTTTATCTCGGCATGTCTCTGTCTTTGTTTGTCTGTCTGTCTGTCTGCCCTCTCTCTCTCTCTTTCTCGGCGTAACTCTGTCTCGAAGCGAAAGGTCACGCTTTGAAACGCCTCATTATCAACGTTGCTTTTGCCAACGACACACAATGTTTAGTGCCGATATTTGGCATGAGACAGTATAAAGTACCATGACTTCGGCACAGCTTACGTTCAGATGTGCTTGTGGCACCTTTCATGCGATATTTTTTTCCTACATGTCGAAGAGGGTCAAACTGAAGGCGGACATGATTGAAACCACGTAGCAGGCTAGACTGCTCCTGACACTGATATTCTGGGGGAGCTTTTTGTTACAATGTTGTGACGTGGAGCAGAACCCCGGACCATCATCATCAAGGCAGACCAGGCTGACCAGTGTGAGAAGGAGAACTTCTGCTGGGACCAACGACTCTGCTGATAGTGGCCAGACGACTTCCTCTCCTTCTTCCCGGGAACCAACCTTATCAGAGCTGATGGGCATGCTGACCTCACTGACTGCCAGTGTTAACGATTTGAAATCCAACGTGTACTCATTAAATAGCAACATGAACAGTAAGTTCTATGATTTAGAAAATCTGTTCAGGAACATGGGGAACAGTACGCCACGCTGCGGGGTGAGGTTAATGATTTGAGGGAGGAGGTGGGAGATTTGAGAAAAGAAAACCAAGAGCTGATGAAAAGAAATTCTGATCTGTTAGGTAAAATTGATCGGCTAGAGAAAAAAACAGATGACCTTGAATGCAGTTCAAAGTGCAACAATTATATTTTTTATGGAGTAAACAAAAATTAAATGAAACGAATGATCAATGTGAGGGGAAATGAAAGAACATTCTCACAGACAAACTGGAAATAGCAAGCGACATTGAACTTGAACGTGTTCATAGATTGAATGGGAAACCGGACTCCTCCATTATTGCTTGCTTGTGTTTCTATAAGGATGAGTTAACAATTCTTAAAAAAAAAAAGCTGCAGGGGACCAACATCTTTGTTGGTGAAGATTTCTCGTACAGAGTGAGAGAAGTCAGACGTAAACTCTCTTCTCATCTGAAAGTGGCAAGGAACAATGGTAGAAAAGCTACAATGGTCTTTGACCATCTTATCATTGACGAAAAGAAGTTCTTTCTTGATGAACAAGACAATTTAAAAGAGTCCAACAAATGAGGGATCAGCCGCCCTAATTTTGTACATAGTTTTTCCCTGGGTAAATTTGGAGAAAGGAGCCAAAGTTGTCCAACTCCGGTTGTGCTTTCGCCTTTCAACGGTGTTAGTGGCACACGTGAATGTTGCTCCTAAAATGAAATAGACCAGTCAACAGGCAGTCCGAGCAGCCACGTGCAAGACAGGCTATGTATAAATAAAAAAAACGTCCCTTCTATTTCTTGCTATGGTATATCAACGGTCTGTCATCTAAACTTGATGATAAAGATTTTGTCTTATTTGTACGTGGTTTTGACTTTGTGTGTCTTACAGAAACTTTTATGGATGAATGTTAGACTACTGTATTTACAGGGTTTAAACTTTCTTGTCAGCCTGCTGTCAAACTATCAAAACAAGGGAGACGTTCAGAAGGAGTAGTATGTTTGATAAGGAATGAATTTCTTCCTTTCGTGAAAAAAAATGGAAATGAATTATACCAATTTCTCTTTGTTTGTTATTGACAAGCAGCTGTTTGAAACAGAAAAAAGATATCCTGTATGTTCATAAAAAAATTATATTCAACCGGACGGTTCTACATTTTATACTCACTTTGGTTATGATAATGGAATCACTGTGCTTGAGGAATGTTTGGTGGACTTTTTACTAGAAAAAGATGTTTATGTTATTCTTAATGGTGACTTGAATAGTCGGACTTCCGACATCTCTCAAGGTTACACTGTAAACAATGTTTTTGATGTACACAGCAAAAGTCAGTCACAAATTACCAATCAACATTCAGAGGACTCTGTTGTGAATAACTACGGCAAGTTGCTATTAAATATATACACTGCTTTAGGTTTGTGTATTTTAAATGGTGTGTGTAATGGTAACCTGGAAGGTCACTAAACATATATATCAGAGATGGGAAGCAATGTTGTTGATTATTTCATATTTTCAAATGATCTCCTTGCATTGTTATGACTTTTGCGATTTATCCATTGTTGAATGAGTAGAATCTAATCATTTACCTGTGACAGTTCGTGTTGTTTTTCTATGTGAAAACAAAGCTTATAAGGAGAAAAGAAAACATGATCAATTCATTGAAAAATTTGTCTGGAATAATACATATGCACATATATATAATGGATACATTATGTCGGGAAAATGTCGTAGAAAGATAGATTATGCTATGAGTTTGATAGATGTTGATGTGAACGAGGCACTAAATGCGTTTAATGTTTGTATTAGAGAAAGTGCTGAATGCATGAAGAAACGTGTATTTCTGAAAGATAGATATCCACTTGGGGATTGGTTTGATCATGAATGTGTAATTAGTAAAAGGAATGTTAGAAGACCGCTTAGAATATGTCGACGCTCGAAGAAAACCGAGGACCAACACAATTATTCTGTTGCTAGGCGTGAATATAAAAATTTACTGAAGAGAAAGAAAAGGCAGTATAATGATACAAAACTGACTAAGCTTGTAAACACTATAAAGAGCCAAAAAGAATTTTGGGATGAAATTCATAAAGTTTCTTTCAAAAGAAAACAACCTAGAAGTGACATCACTATTGATGAATGGTACGAGCATTTTAAAGCCTTGTTAGATGCAGACATGCACAGTACATTAAGTGAAGACTTACCATTTGATGAGGGTGATGATTATATGAATCGTCCAATATCCATTAAGGAAATACATCTTGCACTCAAAAACTTAAGAATATTAAAGCTGCTGGACCTGATGGGATTATAGGTTAACTCTGAAAATTCATGTGAACAAGTTGTAGTTTCTTTTAAAATTGTTCAACGCTCTTTTTGATAAGGGTCAATTCCAAGGAACTGGATTAAATCTGTTATTTTGCCATTCGATGAAAAATGAGATATCAATAATCCAAACAACTATAGAGGAATTTCCCTTAGTGACATAAGTAATAAATTATTCAGCATAATTATGAATAACAAATTGCAAGAGTGAGTACAAGTAAATGACGTAACAGGTGACCATCAAGCCAGGTTTAAAAGGGGATATTCAACGGTAGACTATATGTTTACTTTATTAGCTATGGTACAGAAACAATTTTGTGGTAATCGTAAATTATATGTTACATTCACAGATTTCAAAAAAGCATTCGATTCCATTAACAGACATTTACTTTGGCCTATTTTGCTTAAAAATGGTATTAGAGGCAAATTGTACCGGTGTATTAAAAGTATGTATGACATGGTGAAATCCAAAGTTAGATGGGGTGACCAAATGACTGAATTGATTAATTGCACAGCGGGAGTAAAACAGGGTGATGCATGCAGCCCTGTGCTTTTATCTCTTTTTATAAATGAATTAGCGATTGAAGTAATTAAAAATGGAAGGCATGGTGCACTTTTTATGCGTGATCTTACGAATTGTGTATACTTTTGCTTGCTGATGATGTTGTTTTGATGTCAGAAAAAATCATTGGATTACAGACACAGTTGAATGAATAGTTTACAACGTGCGTCAGCAGCACTTCAGTTAAAGGTTAATTTATCTAAAAGTAATGTTATAGTATTCAGGAAAGGTGGATATTTGGGTGCGAGAGAAAAGTGGACGTAAGATGGCGATGTAATGCCTGTGGTAAATGTTTATAAATATTTGGGAATAATTTGTTCAACACGTTTGAACTTTGCTGGTGCATGTAAAGATCTCACTAGCAGAGCCAAAAATACCTTATTCAGTATAATGCGACGTTTGTATTTTCTTAATAACAGTTCTTTAGATTTATTTGTAAAATTGATTCTCAGATTCAACCCGTTGTACAATACGGCTCTGAATTATGGGGTTTAGATAAAGCTGCTGCTCACTGTGAATCAGTTCACACAGTTGCCTTAAAGAAATGTTTAGGAGTGGATATGCGTACTCCTAACGACATTGTATATGGAGAGACAAACAGATATCCATTATATGTAAACTCTGCTGTTAGATGTATCCACTACTGGTTTAAATTAATACAGATGGAAAATTACAGAATACCTCACAAAGCGTATAATATGCTATATGATTTAGATGCCAAAGGTAAACACACGTGGATGTCGAATGTATGTGTTACTTTGTCTATCTGTCTGTCTGTCTGTCTGTCTGTCTGTCTGTCTCTGTCTCTCGTGATAAGGTATTTTTAATAGTCAAGTTTCAATTTTCTCCCTTTCTATCCCCTGCCTCTCTTTCTAACTCACTCACACACACACACACACACACACACACACACACACACACACACACACACACACACACACAAACAAACACACACACGCACATACACACATACACCACACACACACACACACACACACACACACACACAAAAACACACACGTACACACGCACACACACACGCACACACAGACACACAGACACACACACACACACGCACGCTCTCTCTCTCTTTCTCTCTCTTACACACACACACACACACACACACACACACACACACACACACACACACACCCCCTTTCTGTCTATCTGTCTGTCTCTCATTCTCTCTCTGTGTCTGTCTGTCTGTCTGTCACACACACACACATACACACACACACACACACACACACACACACACACACACACACACACACACACACACACACACACACACACACACACACACACACACACACACACACACACACACACACACACACACACACACACACACTATACAAAAATGGACAGTAAAGCCGAAATTGATGACTAGCAGATATATTGTCCGAGCCGGTCACGTAAGTAGGACTAAACAGGACTCGGGCCCCCGGCTCTCTCGGCCGTACAGCAAATATTTGACCAAGCACTGGGCGGTGAGGGGGCAGGGAGGGAGGGGTGGTTGGGGGTGTGTGTGAGGGGGTTAGTTAGTTAGCTGGTATCAGATTACCGGGTGGAATATGGTGAGTGACCGACCAGTGTGGCCGACCGCAGCACAAAGCGAACGGTTTTAAAAACTAACACACCTAAACTGTTGTTGTTGTTGTTGCTGTAGCTGTTGTTATTGTTGTTGCTTTTGTTGTTGTTTTTAAGGAATAGACCGCTACATAATAGAAGCTCTCTTGTTCGTTTCCCATCTTGTATAATGTTCCAATCATTGATAGGTCCTATCTCTCTCCACCCACCTGTTGATTCCTACGTATTTCAAACTGTTGTCAGCGCATCAGGTTTCTTTTTTTTTCTCCTCCAAGATTAACCCTTTGCCTCCCGCACACAGTCCACCAGCACCCTGCACTGTCAACCATGTTAGCAAAGGAGAAAATAAATCCTTTGACTCCCTCACCCTATCCACCAGCTTCTTGTAGGAAGCTAGTGAATAGAGTTAAGAGTCAAAGGGTGAATTTGTTGTAGTTATTGTTATTGTTGTTTAACGCCCAGCCGACTGAGTAGAGCCGTAGCAGGGCTATAACTGTTCAAATATACAAAACTTCAACAGGGGAAAAAAAGAAAAGAAAATTCAGTTCACATATCAATGCATTGGTGCACATATTCTAAGTACATGCTCCTGGCGTTGACCACTCCGTCCAATTTATTGCACAGGGGATTTAAAAACACATCTGAATACAAATTTAAGTATACCTAAAACGTATAAAAACGGGTCTAATTATCTAAAATTGC
>JAPXFY010000013.1:41719234-41736734 GCA_030674185.1 Monoplex corrugatus
TCTCTCTCTCTCTCTCTCTCTCTCTCTCTCTCTCTTCTCTCTCTCTCCCCTCTGTCTTCTGTCTGTCTGTCTCTTCTTCTCTCTCTGTCTGTCTGTCTCTCTCTGTCTCTTTCTGTCTGTCTGTCTGTCTCTTCTTGTTCTCTCCTCTCTCTGTGCGCGGTGTGTGTGTGTTTGTTTGAGCGGGTCGCGTACATTGTGTGTGTGTGCGTACATGTGTGTGCCGTACATGTGTGTGTGTGTGCTTGTATGTGCATACGTGTGTGTGTTGTGTGTGTGCACTTGTATATATGTGTTGTGTGTTAGTGTGTGTCTTTCTCCTCTCTGTGCGTGTGTGTGTTGTGTCGTGTGTGGTGTGTGGTGTGTGTGTGTGTGTGTGTGTGTGTGTGTGTGTGTGTGTGTGTGTGCGGTGTGTTGTGTGTGTGCGCGCGCGTATGTGTGTGCGTGTATGTACATGCACACGTGAATGTGTTTTCACCTGAGCATAACGGTTCGCATTAAACCCACTAATCATTACCTGCTCTTAAAGCACAGGTCAACAGGGGATACTTTTCCATACCCATAGCGGTCTGGTACGGTGTAGGAAGGACCAGGCATTCGGGGATAGGGTAAAGTTTTGGTAGAAGGGGTGTCTGTGAAATCCTGCGATGTGTAAATTCTTGGGCACTGTTCTCCTTGAAAAACATTTCTGTCTGCGGCACTAAAATACAAGTCATTTGGTACAATCCGTTGTTGAAATTGTGCACTTTGCTTTACATTGAAAAACACTTGGACAGTTTGGAGGGAGGAGGAAAGGTGTTCCAGAAGCCTTGAAACCTCTTCTACCCCCTCTCATAATCTGTCTCCAGAATTTACCATGCCACAGGCGTGCGAGTAGTTTATAAGCTGTAACAAGTAGTGTTCTTATATCAGCGATTTAATTACACATATTGTACCGTGGCTCACTGATGCAATAAACGGCAGCGATTTGCCATTCCTGCCTCATAAACAATAAAGTCCGAAGGGACCATAACTCTGAGAGTATCCATGTCTTGCGCATGCGCATGTGCTCTTCCTCTTTTCTCGGCAGTCATCTTCCAGCTCACCTCGTACTCTCTGAGCAGCTAAGTATTTTTCGATTTCGCTACGCGATCGATCGATCAATTCTCGTCGCTGTTTTTGTCTTGCCTATGTTTTCGTTTAAGAAGAAACTTATGTGAAGCGATTGGGTGGCAAAGCGAGGGTTAAGAAGATTTCGTTCGCCGAATTCTCCAACCCACAGACCGGTGGTTCGACCGGCGCACCAAAACCCGCTCTCTCTTCATCTTTCTCTCCCTTCATCTTTCTCTCCCTTCTACGTCTTCTCTCTCTCACTCTCTCGACAAGTCATCGCAACTCAGCTACGGTTCTGTTGCGGTGACCACGAGCCCTCAACTCAGGTGCGGCTCAGTTGACTTTTCGTCATTTTGCGGCCTTCACACTGCCCATCACAGTTATCGACTTAACTGCGGTTCTGTCGATTCTGTGCTCGCCCCCTTCGTACAGCTCAACTCCGGTTCTGCTGATACTGTTTCAGCCCCTATGGCTGAAGGGCGACTTGGGTATGGGTCTCCTTCGGGAGGCAGGAAGGCCAGCACTTTGACTGAAACTGGCTCACCCCCTGGTTCGCCAGGCGGGACATCCCCTGGTTCGCCAGGTGGGCCAAGGGAGACAACCCCCCTTTACGGGCGTCAGATCGTCGATCCGCCCCGGTTACCTTCCTTCCTCCCCCGCAGCCTGCTGCTGCCCCCGCCCCAACCTCTGTCCCATTCCGGACAGAGCACTTGGGCGCCTTTGGGCTGGCACCTCTCTGTCCCATTCCGGACAGAGCACTTGGCCGCCTTGGCAAATGCCAAGCGGCCCCCAGCAGGCTGGCCCTTTGGGCACTGGGGAACCCCCGACCCACGGGGACCATTACCCGCGGGCGTCAGACCGTAGGTCCGCCCCGGCTGGTCATCACAACTCAACTACGGTTCTGTTGCCATGACCACGAGCCCTCAACTCAGCTGCGGCTCTGTTGACTTCTTGTCATTTTGCGGCCTTCACACTGCCCCTCACGGTAATCGACTCGGCTGCGGCTCTATCGATTCCGTACTCGCCCTCTCAGTGCAGCTCAACCCGGTTCAGCTGCTACTGTTTCAGCCCCTATGGCTGAAGGGCGACACGGGTATGGGTCTCCTTTGGGAGGCAGGAAGACCAGCACCTTGACAGAAAATGGCTCACCCCCTGGTTCGCCAGGCGGGACGCCCCCTGGTTCGCCAGGCGGGCCAAGGGAGACAACCCCCCTATTACGGGCGTCAGATCATAGATCCGCCCAGGTTCTCTCCCTCCCTGCAGCCTGCTTGTGCCCTCAACGCAGCTGCGGCTCTGAAAAAGGCTCACCCCTGCTAAGCCAGGTGGGTCATGTGTGACAACACCCCTGCCGCGGGCGTCAGACCGAGGTCCGCCCCGGCTTGGTCATCACATCTCAACTACGGTTCTGTTCAGCGATTTTGCTCAATAGATTGTGGTAGTGGTGGTGGCGGCGGTTGTGTGGTGGTGGTGGTGATGGTGTGTGTGTGTGTGTGTGTGTGTGTGTGTGTGTTGTGTTGTGTTGTGTTGTGTTGTGTTGTGTTGTGTTTGTGTGTGTGTGTGTGTGTGTGTGTGTGTGTGTGTGTGTGTGTGTGTGTGTGTGTGTGTGTGTGTGTGTGTGTGTGTGTGTATTTTGTGTGTGTTTGTTCGTCTGTGTGTTGTGGTGTGTGTGTGTGTGTGTGAGTTGTCTGTGCGTTTGCGTTTGTATGTGCGTGCGCGCGCGCTCGTGTGTGTGTGTATGTGTATGTGTGTGTGTATGTGTGTGTATGTATATTCCGCAACGTATATATATATATATATATATATATATATATATATATATATATATATATATATATATATTTATATATAATACCGCCCGGAAAAAAAGTTAAAAAAAATATAAAAAAAATAAAGAGGGAAGAAAGAAAGAAAGAAAAAAAGACAGAAAAAAGGTAACACACGCCATTATAGCAGAAGGTAGCAAGAAAGAAAGAAAGAAAGAAAGAAAGAAAAAATGAAGAAAAAAAGAAAAAGAAGAACACCCGCTATCACGGGAGGAGGTTGCAAGAAAAATAGAAGGAAGGAAAGAAAGAAAGAAAGAAAAAGAAAAGAAAGAAAGAAAGAAAAATAATAACACACGCCATCACGGAGGAGGTAACAAGCAAGCAAGAAAGAAAGAAAGAAAGAAAAAAGAAAGGAAAACAATAACGCACGCCATTACGACAGGAGGGAGCAAGAGAGAAAGAAAGACAGAAAGAAAGAAAGCAAGAAAGAAAGAACAAGAATAACACACGCCATTACGGCAGGAGTTAGCAAGAAAGAAAGAACAAGAATAACACACGCCATTACGGCAGGAGTTAGCAAGAAAGAAAGAACAAGAATAACACACGCCATTACGGCAGGAATTAGCAAGAAAGAAAGAACAAGAATAACACACGCCATTACGGCAGGAGTTAGCAAGAAAGAAAGAACAAGAATAACACACGCCATTACGGCAGGAATTAGCAAGAAAGAAAGAACAAGAATAACACACGCCATTACGGCAGGAGTTAGCAAGAAAGAAAGAACAAGAATAACACAGGCCATTACGGCAGGAGTTAGCAAGAAAGAAAGAACAAGAATAACACAGGCCATTACGGCAGGAGATAGCAAGAAAGAAAGTACAAGAATAACACACGCCATTACGGCAGGAGGTAGCAAGAAAGAAAGAACAAGAATAACACACGCCATTACGGCAGGAGTTAGCAAGAAAGAACGAAAGAAAAAAAGAAAGAAAGATAATAAAAAGAAAAACACACGCCATCACGGTAGGAGCCAGCAAACTGTGACCTGGACAAGCTGGTACATCTGGAGCATAGAAATAAGGTCTGCTGGTTGGGGTGGGTGACTGGGAGTGTACAACAGGTCTTCTAGAATCTCACCTGTCTCACCTGTCGGCATCACCGGGTCCAGTGTTGGTCGCTGCACTCGTTGACACCACCACCTCCCTCTAGGCCGCTCTGTCTTGTTGACTTTTATGGACAATTTCTTGAATAGTTAGGCCACTGATGTTGGTTATGTTCTTGAGATATGAGATTGGATGTCTGCCTTTCTTCCTTTTCGCCACTGTTTTTCCTTGAAGAAATGGTTGCTATGAGGCTGTGTCCTTGCTGCGTGACACATGGCCGATGTATTTTCGTCTTTTAGAATAGGAGAAAAAAAAATCATCAGCAAGGGTGGCATGAGACTGGATATAGTATTCCACTCCCACTTATCAAAACAAACGAGGTTGGAACAACGGAGTCAGTGGGCATATTTGCCTATGACCTCAATGAAACAGCTCTCGATTTCTGGGAAGGATAGGACCGGAGTCTTAATGACAATGGTAGTCTAAGCAGCTGAAAAAAATGTTTTAGCTGGAACAGGTCAAGATTGAACAAAAGTGAACTTCATAGGGGTTAACCTTGGTCTTGAGGTGCCCCGACACCTTGGAAGGTGCGGGTTCGAACCCAATAGGGGAAAAGAAATGATCCCAGCAGAAGATTAACTATAAGTGATAACGTGGATGAGACCCCGGCCGCATACAGTGTAAGGAGTTTAGGGACAAATTCTTGTTTATGGAGAGGTCACGCCAGAGTTTCTTGCTACATCATCATCATCATGTGCCCTGCCGCATGGCGTTGGAGATCATGGCCCTCCACACGAATCTATCCCCTGTCGCCGTAGGTACATCTCTCACCCTCTCTGGCCTCAGCCATCCTGCAGGTCCGTCCAATATTTTTCTCCCAGAGTCTACCTGGTGTTCTCTTTCCCTCCAGCTTTCCTGTTGTGACCAGGTGCTCTAATTCCCCTTTCTTCATGAAATGTCCCAATGAGTGTTGAGTTCTACCTCCTTCAAGACTGTCTCGTTTGTTTTCTTTGCTGTCCACGAAATTCCCAACATTCTTCTTAGAAACTACATTTCAATTGCCTCAATTTTGTTCTGACTTTGCGTGTTGACTGTCCACGTCTCAGACCATACAACAGTATCCATTCTTTACATAACATTCAGGAACTCTCTTTCTGACGTTAATCGATAGGCATTTGTTGGTAAGAACCTTTTTCGTCTTCTTGAGTGCTGTTTAGGTTAAAACCGATTCTGCCGGCAATAAATGGTCATTGAAGTGGATTCTGCGGTGGAGAGAAAAAAATAAGACCGTCTTGGTATCGTATTATGACAAAATCGTGTAACAACTAGGCCTAGGCTGAGAGTTTTAAGTCTACAAATTTGGCGTCAGTCTTTAAGTTGACGCAATTAGGCCTAATGACGTCAAACATTGACACAGGCTGGTATAGTAAGCACAAGACACAGTGGCTGCCTTTCAGACAGCAAGAACTGGACAGTAAGCACTCGTTGACAACTTTTCCAATTTTTAAACTGAGTTATTGTTGTTCTTACTATCCAACTGTTTCCAGTTTTTTTTAAATTGAGTTATTGTTGTTCTTACTATCTTTTGCTTGATCATACCGTCCTTTATTTTATCATTTTTAAACTTGTCATGAACGTTTCAATATTTCTGTGCATTTTGTCACGCATGACATGTCGTAGTTTTACCATGAAGTTGCGACCTGCTTATTTCCATTCTTCGACCACATTCGAATACTTTACCCTTGCCTGACCTGTCGGCCGTTCTGCTTCAGAACAAGATCTACTTGTTTTCAAAGCCCACGATACAAATGTTCCGCAATTGGTCGCCGTTCCTTACCTGTGTCTTGTCCATAAAACTGGAATGAGCCACCACTATTTGTTCGACAGTCACATCCTTAAAAAGTCTAACCTGAAGGCATACCTTTTTGTCTAACAGTGATTTCCCCCTTCATGTTTCCACCCTTAACCTTTATTCGAGCAACAAGACACTTCCGCAACGTAAAACTTGGTCCATTTGCTGCCAATCTTAATCTAATTAATGCTCCAATTTATTCTGGTGGTATCAGCTTTGAGTATTATAAGACCTGTTCTTTCCTCTCCTCCCTCCCCCCAAGCACACACACACACACACACACACACCACACACACACACACACACACACACACACACACACACACACACACATGCATATACACGCACGCGCACACCATTCTTTTCAAAACCCTCCCCGCCCACAGCTTTTGCGCAGGCTTAAGGCGTCTGCCAGATGGTAGTTGACATGTCGGGGGTGAATTGTCCCGGTGCGATAAATTATCCCTCTTCAACAGTCTCCATCGAGAATCCCTCTAACTCTTTTCTCACACTAGACGAAGCAGCGGGGAAGTGTCAGTCTTTTTCTCCTAATTGTTTTGTATCCGGTGTTTGTTCGTTTGTCATCTTACGCTCGACAAAGGCCAACGTTGGCCGAAAATTTGCGTCTGTCTTGTCTGGTTGTATTAAATACGCGTTCTGATTTTTTTTTTCGTGTTTTTTTTATAGTTCCTGTTTTCTTTTGATGAAAGTTCTGTATCTGGTGGAGTGCATGAGTGGTCCCAAACACCAGTTGATTTTATTTCTGATCTCTTCCTTCTGTCCCATGGATTTCAGTTTTGAGTCAATTCAGTGTTCATCACTTCCACCACCACCACCACCCTCACCACTACTGCGGCTACGACTACTATAAGTACCACTGCTGGTATTAGTACTACATTTTTTTTTTTTATGATGTCTTCCCTGTATCCCATTGATTTCAGTTTTCAGTCAGTTCAGTGTTCATCACTTCCACCACCACCACCACCACCCTCACCACTACTACTGCACAACTGCTATAAGTACCACTGCTGGTATTACTATTACTGTATTAGTACTACATTTTTTTCTGATGTCTTCCCTGTATCCCATGGATTTCAGTTTTCAGTCAGTTCAGTGTTCATCACTTCCACCACCACCACCACCCTCACCACTACCACTGCTACGACCACTATTAGTACCACTACTAGTATTACTATTAGTAGTACTACTATTACTGCTACATTGCTGCTGTGCTGCTGCTACTTTTGCCGCCACCACCACCACCACTATCGCCGCCACCACCACCACCACTACTACTACACTACTACTACTAGTACTACTGCCACCACAACCACCACTACTACCACTACTACTACCACCACCACAACCACTACTACTACTGCTACTACTACTACTACCACTACCACTACCACCACTACCACTACTACTACTACTATTATCACCACCACCACTACCACCACTACTGTAACTGCCGCTGCTGATACTGCTACTACTACTACTAATGCGAACTTTTCTTCCTCTTTCTATCAGACTTTAACCAATATTGGCAATTGCATCAACTTAACCAAACTCTGGCAATTGCATCAGACTTTAACCCAAAACATCTGGCAATTGTACAAAACGAGAAAGGAAAGCAATAGTGGCTTTCACAATCTACCACTCTTTTTTTTCTTTCTAGCACATGTCGAAATAATTAATCTATTTGACCTCCATGCTTGCTAAGTTATACGTTTGGTTAACCCTTTTACTCCTGCATCCTATCCACCAACTGCAAAAAACAACCCTTTGACTCCCTCACCTATCCACCAGCTTTCTGCAGAAAGGGTTAATGATGGCGTTAATGACGCCATTCCCTTGCGACTCACGTAGCGCTTAACCCTTTGACTTCCTGAGCCGCCGTCCAGAACTTTTTACTGGCTCCCTGCAGGGTTCTGTTGGACAGGGTGAGGGAGTAAAAGGGTTAATGTAGCTAAAATGTGATAGTAATTCCCAGTTAGCACGACTTCCCCCCCCCCCCCTCTCTCTCTCTGTCCCTCTCTCTCTCTCGCTTTCTGTCAGTCTCTCTCTCTCTGTCTCTCTCACTGTCTCTGTTTCTCTCTTTCTTTCTGTCTCTGTTTCTGTCTGTCCGTCTGTCTGTCTGTCTGTCTCTCTCTCTCTCTGAGATTCTTTCACGTCTCTGTCTCTCTGACTGTCTGTATCTCTGTTTGTCTGTTTCTTTCTGTCTCAGTCAGCCAGTCTGTCTGTCTACCATTCTGTCTGTCTCTCTGTCTCCCTCTCTTTCTCTTTCTCTGTCTGTCTGTCTCTGTCCCAGTGTCTCTGTCTTTGTCTCTTTCTGTCTATCTCTGTCCCTCTGTTTGTCTTTCTCTCTGTCTATCCTGTCTATCTCTGTCTGTCTGTCTACTCCTGTCTCACACACACACGCACACACACACACACACACACCACACACACACCACACACACACACACACACACACACACACACACACACACCACACCACGAACACAAATTCACATAGTTGCGCGCACACACACACACGCACACACCACACACACACACACACACACACACACACACACAACACACACACTGAGAGAAAGCCACGCACTCATACACATATAACAACAAACACAACAAACACACACAACAACACACACACACACACACACACACAACAAACACACACAACACAACAACACACACAACCAACACCACACCACCACACACACACACCACACCACACACACACACACACACACACAACACAACACAACACAAACACAACACAACACAACACAACACAACACAACACAACACAAACACAACACAACACAACACAACACACACAACACAACACAACACAACACAACACACACACACACACACACACACACACACACACACGTTGACTTTAATATCCACACATCGCACTGTCTTAAGAGAGATCTGGAACATTCAACGGGTCCAATTCAATGAATCCAACGATGTCGATGTGACCTAGATTACCCACCACAGAGCCAAAAGTTCCGCATTGAGTTGGCAGATGTATGTGGCAAACAGCTTGGGTAACATTGGGTCACATACCTTGGCCAGCGTATTTTTGTCCGCATTGAGCTACTGAGGCCTTGTAGGTGGTGTTAATCTGAAGATCGGCCACAAATCCGTCTCAGGCTGAGAGGAGAGAGATAGAGAGAGAGAGAGAGAGAGAGGAGAGAGAGAGAGAGAGAGAGAGAGAGAGAGAGAGAGAGAGGTGTAGTTCTGGGATTATAGTCTATATAGTAATTAATGAGGTGAGCAGTGTGTATGGAACTCAATTTGTGGGTCACTGAATCAGCAGAAGTCTTTTTTGAGAATTGTATTGGTGGTAGCACAGCCATTGTACTAACACCAGATTCATGAACATCTGTGGTGACATGAACTAAGGCTTGTTGGTCTTTCCGTTGGGATGGAGTTGATGAACTTGGGGAATGTGTGCAGTCATGCTCTGGTAGACTAGCTGTGGTGAAATTGAAACGTATTTCGATAATTTGACGATGGGTGGAGTAGGGGTAGCTGTTAATTAAGGCTTTGTGGTGATGGTTGGGGGTGAAGGTGGGGGGGGTCTCATATCTGCATGACACTAAGAAAATCGGGATTTGGGCGTTTTGTTTTGTTTTGCTTTGTTTTTTCTTGTTTTGCTTTCTTTTGTTTTGTTTCTTCCTGGCATACACTGTAGTGTTTGGATTGTGTTGGGAATTTCATGTTTTTATTTATTTATTTTCTTGGCGGATTTTTTTTATAGAATATATATATACAGCCTCAGTTTGTTTCAACAGAGATTGATACAATCCATAGATAATCGCCCATAAACCCATAATTTAGGTAAACGTCAAGGCCTTTTCAGCGCGTTGGGTTTATGCGCAGGTTTATGGCTTATGTCATTGATCGTAGATTATTATATCAAAGGCTTGACAGTGCACTGAGCTAGTTTGAGATTCTGTCAGAACCGGTTGAGTCTTGTTGAGTAGGCTAGAAGTGAAATGTGTTTGCCTACAGGAGAACTGAAAAAAATACGAAATTAAGAGAGACTTAATAGGGGAAGTAGAAAACGATGGAGAGAGAGAGAGAGAGAGAGAGAGAGAGAGAGAGAGAGAGAGAAGAGAGAGAGAGAGACAGACAGACGACAGACAGACAGACTGAGAAAGAGAAGAGAGAGAGAGAGAGAGAGACCCAGACTGAGAAAGAAAGAGACAGAGAGAGAGAGAGAGAGAGAGAGAGAGCTGAACAAGAAAGAAAGAGAGAAATAAAGAGACAGAGAGATTGTGTGTGTGGGTGAGAGAGAGAGAGTGGAAGAGAGAGGAGAGGAGAGAGAGAGAGAGAGAGAGAGAGAGCGGGCTGAACCATGAAAAAAGAGAGAGAGTGTGTGTGTGTGAGAGAGAGAGAGGCAGAGAGAGAGAGAGAGCTGAACAAGAAAGAAATAGAGAGAGAGTGTGTGTGTGAGACAGAGAGAGACAGAGAGACATGAAAGAAAGAGAGAGAGAGAGCTGAACAAGAAAGAAAGAGAGAAAGAGAGAGAGTGTGTGTATGTGAGATAGAGAGATAGAGTGAGAGACAGAGAAAAGAAGAGAGAGAGAGAGAGAGTGAGAGCTGAATAAGAAACAAAAGAGAGAGAGAGAGAGAGAGAGTGTGTGTGTGTGTGTGTGTGTGTGTGTGTGTGTGTGTGTGAGAGAGAGAGAGAGAGAGAGAGAGAAAGAGGAGAGAGAGAGAGAGAGAGAGAGAGAGATTGATACGTATTTCCCCAGTGGTAGAAGTTCTTAGCTAAAAGCCACTTTTCATGGTTGCGATTGCTTGCTCGGTAGGTATTTTCATTGTTTGCATACAGGATCTTTAAAGTGCACATTTGATATTTTGTTTGCGCATATAACAAGCGGGTTCAGGCACCTCAATGTTGACTTGAGAGATCAGAAAAAAAAAGTCTCCACCCTTTACCCACCAGGCGGAGAAGGAAAGAGAGAAAGAGAGAGAGAGAGAGAGAGAGAGAGAGAGAGAGAGAGAGAGGAAGAGGGAGAAAGAGAGACAGACAGAGACACACACACACACTGACACAGACAGACAGAGAGAAGAGAGAAGAAGAGAGAGAGAGAGAGAGAGAGAGAGAGAGAGGAGAGAGAGAGAGAGAGAGAGAGAGAGAGAGAGTATTAGAAATGTCTTAAAGTTCACGTAATATATGAGTACATTTTGCTGTAAGCGGCGAATTGTCCACCATGTTGTGCCGGTAAGCACGTAGGACACACTGTTGTTCATATGGATCTATAAACTTTCACCATACCACTAAAAAAACAGCTGTTTAAGATTCATACGTTACTGCGCGCGCACGCGCGCGCACACACACACACACACATAACACACACAAACACACACACACACAACACACACACACACACACACACACACGTACTCACGTGAACATGAGCGTATCCTTCCCCCTTCACCCAACATTGTGTATGCGTACAATGTATGAATGCACGTTCCGCACGCGCGTGCACGCACACACACACTCACATACCAGAGAGAACACACACAAACACACACACACACACACACACACACACACACACACACACACACACACAGAGAACACACACAATGCACACACACACGCGAACACCACAATGCACACACACACACACCCACACACCACACACTCACACACACACACACACACACACACACACACACACACACACACACCTCTCTCTCTCCTCTCTCTCTCTCTCTGTCTGTTGTGTCTCTCTCTTAACGCACAGAAGTTGAGTTTGTAAAGAGGGAAGAAATGGAACAATTGAGGAGATAGGGATGGGTAGCTATAGTGGTGTTTTGGTGTAACGAACATCTAGATTATAAAATGATTAAAAAAGATCAGAAGTGTTCCATTGACACTCTTTTCTCTTATCTGCCCTTGATTGGTGTGGCGGAAAGAAAGAGTTGCCGGGTTTTAGAGAGCTGGAAAGCTTGAGGAGGAAGAGAAACGCCATGAATAAAGAAATATCAAAAGTCCGCTTCACATAGTCGATTCAGGTCTTCCTTTGTATGCCTCTCGCTTTAAATCAAATAATCTTTTTGGTAAGAAATATTGTTTTCATAGGTAAACAACAATGCATGTCAACACACACATACACAACACACACACACACACGCACACACACACACACCACACACAAACACAACACATATACACACATACACACATGCACAGCACAGCACACACACACACACGCATGCACGTGTACACACACACATGCACACATACAGAACGGGTGGCGCCGTACTGTGGTGACACGTTTTTTTTTCTGTGGAGAGCAGCTCACTTTTGACCCCATATTATTATACTGAAGAAAATTTCCTTAAGCCTATCCAATAAAATGATCTAATTTGTGTGTGCGTGCGTGTGCGTGCGTGTGATGTGTGTTGTGTGTGTGTGCGTGCGGTGTGTGGTGCGTGTGTCGTGGTGTTGCGTACGTGTGTGTGCGTGCGTGTGTGTGCGCACGCGCGCGCCTGTGCGTGTGTTTGTGTGCAGACCAGCACCAAGATGACATGACATCCTGCCTGCCTTAGAGCCAGTCATCAGACGTGATTTGACAACAATGACAAGATCCATGTTGCACGCCAGTCTTTCAGAATCCTCCACCTAAGTGACAGGGCCCACTTCATAGCCAACAACTTCTGCTGAGCGTCATTAGTTGACTCTCGAACTGGTCGACCAGAGCAGCTACAGACACACATACACACACACACATCCACCATGTCTTTCAGACTAAAGTGGACGAGAAATAGTCTTCGTCTATCGAGACGCAAGTGTTTAATCTTTCTCTGTATGACTTGTATAATACTCTACATTTTAACCACGGAGAAACCTCCAAAACGTGTGTACGTACTTCAAGGCGGGTTTCCCTTAAAACGATTTGCGGACACCTCAGCAAAATACGAGCCAGCGGCGAAAACAGGGGCTAACATTTTACACATATCCTCTACGACGCCTTGGCCGTCAGCGCAAGGTTGGGAACCCAAGGACGTGTTACAAGACCTCACGGATAGTGTGAGGTATCCGAATTGCAGCAATCTCGTCAAGGGCGGGTTAAAAATTGAGCGACATGCTCGTGACTTCATGAGGGACTATTTCCCCGTCACTCGCAACGATCTCGACTACATCCGGGACACTAGGGACTGCCAGCGTTTTGTGCGAGAGCGAGGCTACATTTTGGACGCTCACAGGAAGGAGAAGGAGTTTCCTATAGCCTTCAGCATCCTCTTCTACAGGGACATGGAGCAGGCGGAAAGGTTGTTGCGTGCTGTGTACCGCCCCCACAACTACTACTGCCTGCATCTGGACAAGAAGAGTCCCCCGTCTATGTGGAGGGCCGTTCGAGGTGAGTTTTGTGGTGACTTTAAGCTATACTCAGCCCCATGCTCACGCTTGCTTGACTGTAATTGGCTGCGTTTGGTGAGGTCATTTTTACCGCCATTTTTTAAAATCGATTTGCTTGCCTGTAATTGGTTGCGTACGGTGAGGTCATTTTAGCCGAAATTTTTTATTTGATTTTCTTGTCTGTAATTGGCTGCGTATGGTGAAGTCAATTTAGCCTTCATTTTTTATTTGTCGCTTTATCCCAAACCCTCGTCTTTGGGGTTAGTTTTCTACGTTAGTGGGTAGCTGATTTCGTGGATGAGAATTACGTGTTGGGCTATGGCTAGACTTAGGGTTAAATTAGCATTTGTATTGTCTCAAGAGAGAGAGAGAGAGAGAGAGAGAGAGAGAGAGAGAGGGTGGGTGGGTGAGGGAGAAATGGTGGCGGTAGTTGTCCAACCAGTCAGAGGCATGTGTATGGGCTCCGGTTAGCTGCATGTGTTCTAATTAGATAAGAACACATACCCTACATTTCTGTTCATACGCCAAATAATGATCGATATACGGTACCTAAAGGTCCGGTTTGAAAATAAACATACCCTACATTTCTGTTCATACGCCAAATAATGATCGATATACGGTACCTAAAGGTCTGGTTTGAAAATAAACGAATAGATGATATTTGAAAAAAAATCTCCGACTTAGTATCAAAATCTTCCTTTTCGTGCAAAAAACAAAAAACAAAAACAACAACAACAACAACAACAACAACAACAACAAAACAAACAATTTTAAATCACCATATTTTGTACAGTTTCTCAACATCAAGATGTATCAGATAAAACAAAACTTGACTTGAACCGAGGACAGCGGTACTTGGTAGACGGTATAATCAACACATAATTGTAGTTAGATGGTTTTTACAATGGGATCTTTACACACTTTCCTCAAAAATCGCGGATTCAATCCCATTTTTTTTGGTGGTCACTGTGACATGACCCTGGCGCCATGACTTCCAAACTTACGCATTCTTGACCCTGAGTGGTGTACATCTTTGACGCAAATTTGGTAAGGATATGTATATGTAGAAACAGCGGAGGAAATCTTGCTGACACGTTTTTGTCACAGACAGACAGACTTCCCTCCTGTCGATATAAAACGATCTCCCATTATTAGAAAAGAAATACAGAAAGAGAGAGAGAGAGAGACAGAGAGAGAGAGAGAGACAAGAGAGAGAGAGAGACAGAGAGAGAGAGAGAGAGAGAGAGAGAGAGAGCTTTCTTGAAAATTAGTTAAAAGACTTGTTCTGCTCAAAGCTATTATGATTTTGAATATCTATCCTGTCCCCTTTCTTAATTACCGTGTGTGTGTGTGTGTGTGTGTGTGTGTGTGTGTGTGTGTGTGTGTGTGTGTGTGTGTGTGTGTGTGTGTGTGTGTGTGTGTGTGTGTGTGTGTGTGTGTGTGTTTATACTAAATCTCATTTGAAAAATGTATACTAAGGTTCTTGTCTATTTTTTTAAAAGTTAAGCTGTAATTTCATATTTGTTTTTGAATATAGATTTTCTATGGGATTATTCTAGTTGTTTTATTTACTTATTTCTTTTTGTGATTGATTGACTGATTGATTGATTGATTGATTGATTGATTGATTGACTGACTGATTGACTGATTGATTGTTAATTATTTTTTGTTAATTTTTTTGTTTTTGTTTTTTTGCTAATGATTTTTTGATTTGTCTGTTTATTTGTGTATGTTTGAGCATGATTACGCTTTAATTAGTCCGTCTGGTGATCTGGATGAAGGATGTGATTTTAATCGAACCCCCTTTGTTGCCCCATTACTGTTCTTCCAGAGTTGACTTATCTTCTCCAGGGTTGACTTATTTGGCCATAGCTCGTAAATTTATGAGCAATGGGCACAACTGTACAAATGTATTCTGGAGACTGTGAAAGTGTGATCCTGTGTGGAATGGACACGCATAGCTGTGTAGGACAGCCCTATTCGGTATATATCTTATGTTTGAGTAAGTGGCAGTGTCCAGTCTTTGCCGTACGATTGGGGTTTGCTGTTGCCACTGGAGGTAATGAATGGGATCGTTTCTGTTATACTCAGGGTATGATAGTATTTACTTCTCTGAAGGACATTGGATGTTGCTGTAGTTGTACTCTGCTTCTTTGCCTTCGCCAGAATGTCTGCCACAGTGGGTTGGAGTCCACTGCACAGTTACATGCTCAATACTCGTTAAATTTTCTGTTTGTTCTTTCAATAAAAGATCTAGTTCGAATTTCAGCTAGCAATTGTAAACTCTCTGTCAAAGTTCTGCAGTTTGTTAAGAAGATAACTTAAACTTTTATTGTATCTTCTGCTTTTATTTTTGATTTTGATGCTTCTGATACAGTCATTTCTTCTGCCCTGTAGTATTTGGTGGACAGCTTTGTTGTGGTGATGGACCGTTTTGCTGTCCTTGCATCAGAGTAGCGGACAAGGAGCCCACAGTTCTTTAGAGGTCCACTTGCTGTACCACCTATGAAGACATGCGTCCATTCTGAACTGTCGTTGGCACCATCAAGCACTTCAAATGTGAGGGTCTGTAGGATTGCCTCTGGCTGGTCTTTCTTGTTTAGAATGCATGGGATTTATGTGACAAAGGTACCATTTGTCTGGTGCTCCAGTCTTCGGCATCTGGAGTGATTCTGTTTCATCTTCATTTGCAGGCAGGATCTGCGCATGTTTCTCCCCTCAGCTACTTTATAAGGTAGTTTGTGATGCCTCTTTTGAGGACATTTCTGACTGCTTCCAGTAATTGTTTACGTTCATACTATAATCATAGTTAGATGGAAGTCTTTGCAGCTTCTCACTATTAATCAAAATCTTCTCCTCTTTTCGAGTATCCAAAGGAACGAGCCTGGTGGTCTTCTTCATCGCGTTGATCATCATCATCATTATCAGGTGCCTTGCCACATGGCATTGGCGATCATGGCCTTCCATCTGTTTCTATCCCTTGTTGCCTCAAGCACCTCTTCCACCCTCTCTGTCTTCAGCCACTCTGCAAGTCCATCCAATTTCTTCTCCCTGGGTCTACCTGGTTCTCTCTTTCCCTCCGGCTTTCCTGTTGTGACCGGGTGCTCCAATTTGCCTTTCCTCATAAAATGGCCTATTAATGTTGCCTGTCTTTTCCTAATCTTTCTTATGAATGATCTTCTCGTGTCTGCCTCCATCAAGACTGTCTCGTTTATTTACTTTGCTGTCCCTGGAACTCTCAACATTCTCCTTAGAAACCACATCTCGGCTGCCTCAATCCTGTTCTGACTTAGCTTGTTGACGGGAGTGGTTTTCATTACGCCTGTGATGATTTATCCTCTTCCAGTGTTCTGGGCCTTGGCAAGTATGTTTGTGTGGGTCTTGACAGTAGTAGCGCGGGCAATTGAACTGTAATACATCACGGATCTGACATCTCTTGCGTACACTTGTTTGGGGATCTTGCAACTGGCATCCTTGGTGCCTGCCATTGATTTCATCAGGGCTATGTGGCTTTCTGCTCTGTATCTCTGATGCACAGATTTCAATTAAGTTGCTTGTGACAGTGTCAACCTTGACCCCAAGACAGGTAGGTACGCTGTGTTTGGCAATTCTTTATTGTCAGTGGTGGCTTTCTGTTCTGCATCTTTGATGCGTGGATTACAAGTGAGTTGTTTGTGACAGTATCAGCCTTGACCCCAGGATAGGTTGGTACTCTGTGTTTGCCAGTTCTTTATAGCCAATGGTGAGTGTAAGAACTGTCTGCTTTACGGAACAGGTAAAGTGGGTGACTGCAATCTAACAAGTATTGATGTTTACACACTGGTCCTTCGTCGTTTTCTTAATAGTACTAAGAGCTTCCTGCACAATAGATAAGTTTTCTGCAGCTCTCCGGGCCCGGCAGTGATGACGTCTGCACGTAGAGCTCTTTGTGCATGTCCTTACCTTCTCTCTGTAATGTTGTTCAAGAATACCGAAAATGGCGTTTGTAAAATGGTGCCACCAAAGGCATGATTTGTCTGGTCTTCATTAGATCACTCAATGTTCCATCCAGGCTAATCTTTACCGTCCTGAGTGTCCGGTAGCTTTTCGTTCTATTTAACCCTTCGACTCGCGCTTCCTTTCCACAAGCATCCTGCATTGTCAACCATGCTAACAAGGCAAAAACTTAACCCTTTAATTCCTTCACCCTATCCACCAGCTTCCTGCCGGAAAGCTGGTGGATAGGGTTAGGGAGTCAAGGGTTAAGTTTTTGCGGTTGGCGGACAGGGTGCAGGAGTCAAAGGGTTAA